>JAUJPP010000005.1:5944770-6271690 GCA_030562195.1 Nipponacmea schrenckii | reverse complement strand
TATATATTGTTTGAACTGCCAAGGTTGTTGGTGGTCACTTGTGTTTGTCAGTTCTATGGGTATATATTGTTTGAACTGCCAAGGTTGTTGGTGGTCACTTGTGTTTGTCAGTTCTATGGGTATATATTGTTTGAACTGCCAAGATTGTTGGTGGTCACTTGTGTTTGTCAGTTCTATGGGTATATTTTGTTTGAACTGCCAAGATTGTTGGTGGTCACTTGTGTTTGTCAGTTCTATGGGTATATTTTGTTTGAACTGCCAAGGTTGTTGGTGGTCACTTGTGTTTGTCAGTTCTATGGGTATATTTTGTTTGAACTGCCAAGATTGTTAGTGGTTCCTCTTTTGGTAAGTTTGTAGTTTCAGTGGCAAATTTTTCAATTATCAAGATTGTTGGTGGTCACTTGTGTTTGTCAGTTCTATGGGTATATATTGTTTGAACTGCCAAGATTGTTGGTGGTCACTTGTGTTTGTCAGTTCTATGGGTATATATTGTTTGAACTGCCAAGGTTGTTGGTGGTCACTTGTGTTTGTCAGTTCTATGGGTATATATTTGTTTGAACTGCCAAGGTTGTTGGTGGTCACTTGTGTTTGCAGTTCTATGGGTATATTTTGTTTGAACTGCCAAGATTGTTGGTGGTCACTTGTGTTTGCAGTTCTATGGGTATATTTTAGTTTGAACTGCCAAGATTGTTAGTGGTCACTTTTGGTAAGTTTGTGAGTTCATGGGCTCATAAGTTTTCATTTATCAAGATTGTTGGTGGTCACTTGTTGTGTAAAAATGTTTTTTGATTGTGTACTAAATCTACTTTTTATTTTAGTGTATATGAGCAAGAGTGTACTGATACTTTATGGGTAAGCGTGGAGCAAATCCCTCTGGGAGCTCATCAACCCAGCCTTGCCTCAGTCTGTTGGTTTGTTGGTGGTCACTTGTTTTTATGTGTTTTTTATTTGTATATTTTATGATAAAATTGGTTGAAAGAAGGTGGAAATATGGTGAAAAATTGGTGGAAATATGGTAAATTGGTGGAAATATGGTAAAATTGGTGGAAATATGGTAAAATTGGTGGAAATATGACAACACTTGATGTAGATTGGTAGGTTTATATTTAAATATTACAATTTATAAACTGGATTCAACCATCAATATATTTAGTATATATATTGATTAAAATTATTTTTATAGATTATGGTAATATGGTTGTAGAAATGGTGGATATATGGTAGAAATATGACAACACTTGATGTAGATTGGTAGGTTTATATTTAAATATTACAATTAATAAACTGGATTCACCAATCAATTTATTTAGTATTATAATGTTTAATTTTATTTTATAGATTATGGTAATATGGTTGTAAAAATGGTGGATGTATAGTAGAAATATGACAAGACTTGATGTAGATTGGTAGGTTTATATTTAAATATTACAATTAATAAACTGGATTCACCAATCAATTTATTTAGTATATATAATGTTTAAGTTATTTTATAGATTATGGTAATATGGTTGTAGAAATGGTGGATGTATAGTAGAAATATGGCAACACTTGATGTAGGGTTGGTAGGTTTATATTTAAATATTACAATTAATAAACTGGATTCACCAATCAATATATTTAGTATATATAATGTTTAATGTTATTTTTATAGATTATGGTAATATGGTTGTAGGAAATGGTGGAAATATGGCAACACTTGATGTAGATTGGTAGGTTTATATTTAAATATTACAATTAATAAACTGGATTCACCAATCAATTTATTTAGTATATATAATGTTTAATGCTATTTTTATAGATTATGGTAATATGGTTGTAAAAATGGTGGATATATGGTGGAAATATGGCAACACTTGATGTAGATTGGTAGGTTTATATTTAAATATTACAATTTATAAACTGGATTCACCAATCAAATATTTAGTATATATAATGTTTAATGTTATTTTTTTAGATTATGGTAATATGGTTGTAGAAATGGTGGATATATGGTGGAAATATGACAACACTTGATGTAGATTGGTAGGTTTATATTTAAATATTACAATTAATAAACTGGATTCACCAATCAATATATTTAGTATATATAATGTTTAATGCTATTTTTATAGATTATGGTAATATGGTTGTAAAAATGGTGGATATATGGTGGAAATATGACAACACTTGATGTAGATTGGTAGGTTTATATTTAAATATTACAATTAATAAACTGGATTCACCAATCAATATATTTAGTATATATAATGTTTCATGTTATTTTTATAGATTATGGTAATATGGTTGTACAAATGGTGGATATATTTGGTGGAAATATGACAACACTTGATGTGGATTAGTAGGTTTATATTTAAATATTACAATTAATAAACTGGATTCACCAATCAATTTATTTAGTATATATAATGTTTAATGCTATTTTTATAGATTATGGTAATATGGTTGTACAAATGGTGGATATATAGTAGAAATATGACAACACTTGATGTAGATTGGTAGGTTTATATTTAAATATTACAATTAATAAACTGGATTCACCAATCAATATATTTAGTATATATAATGTTTAATGCTATTTTTATAGATTATGGTAATATGGTTGTACAAATGGTGGATATATAGTGGAAATATGACAACACTTGATGTAGATTGGTAGGTTTATATTTAAATATTACAATTAATAAACTGGATTCACCAATCAATATATTTAGTATATATAATGTTTAATCTTATTTTTATAGATTATGGTAATATGGTTGTACAAATGGTGGATGTATTGTAGAAATATGACAAGACTTGAAGTAGATTGGTAGGTTTATATTTAAATATTACAATTAATAAACTGGATTCACCAATCAATATATTTAGTATATATAATGTTTCATGTTATTTTTATAGATTATGGTAATATGGTTGTAGAAATGATGGATATATGGTGGAAATATGACAACACTTGATGTAGATTGGTAGGTTTATATTTAAATATTACAATTAATAAACTGGATTCACCAATCAATATATTTAGTATATATAATGTTTAATGCTTTTTTTTATAGATTATGGTAATATGGTTGTACAAATGGTGGATATATAGTAGGAAATATGACAACACTTGATGTAGATTGGTAGGTTTATATTTAAATATTACAATTAATAAACTGGATTCACCAATCAATATTATTTAGTATATATAATGTTTAATCTTATTTTTATAGATTATGGTAATATGGTTGTACAAATGGTGGATGTATAGTAGAAATATGACAACACTTGATGTAGATTGGTAGGTTTATATTTAAATATTACAATTAATAAACTGGATTCACCAATCAATATATTTAGTATATATAATGTTTAATGTTATTTTTATAGATTATGGTAATATGGTTGTAGAAATGGTGGATATATGGTGGAAATATGACAACACTTGATGTAGATTGGTAGGTTTATATTTAAATATTACAATTAATAAACTGGATTCACCAATCAATATATTTAGTATATATAATGTTTAATGTTATTTTTATAGATTATGGTAATATGGTAAATTGGTGGAAATATGGTGGAAATATGACAACACTTGATGTAGATTGGTAGGTTTATATTTAAATATTACAATTAATAAACTGGATTCACCAATCAATTTATTTAGTATATATAATGTTTAATGTTATTTTTATAGATTATGGTAATATGGTTGTACAAATGGTGGATGTATAGTGGAAATATGACAACACTTGATGTAGATTGGTAGGTTTATATTTAAATATTACAATTAATAAACTGGATTCACCAATCAATATATTTAGTATATATAATGTTTAATGTTATTTTTATAGATTATGGTAATATGGTTGTAGAAATGGTGGATATATAGTGGAAATATGACAACACTTGATGTAGATTGGTAGGTTTATATTTAAATATTACAATTAATAAACTGGATTCACCAATCAATATATTTAGTATATATAATGTTTCATGTTATTTTATAGATTATGGTAATATGGTTGTAAAATGGTGGATATATGATAGAAATATGACAACACTTGATGTAGATTGGTAGGTTTATATTTAAATATTACAATTTATAAACTGGATTCACCAATCAATTTATTTAGTATATATAATGTTTCATGTTATTTTTATAGATTATGGTAATATGGTTGTAGAAATGGTGGATATATGGTGGAAATATGACAACACTTGATGTAGATTGGTAGGTTTATATTTAAATATTACAATTAATAAACTGGATTCACCAATCAATATATTTAGTATATATAATGTTTAATGCTATTTTTATAGATTATGGTAATATGGTTGTAGAAATGGTGGATATATGGTGGAAATATGACAACACTTGATGTAGATTGGTAGGTTTATATTTAAATATTACAATTAATAAACTGGATTCACCAATCAATATATTTAGTATATATAATGTTTAAGGCTATTTTTATAGATTATGGTAATATGGTTGTAGAAATGGTGGATGTATAGTAGAAATATGGCAACACTTGATGTAGATTGGTAGGTTTATATTTAAATATTACAATTAATAAACTGGATTCACCAATCAATATATTTAGTATATATAATGTTTAATGCTATTTTTATAGATTATGGTAATATGGTTGTAGAAATGGTGGATATATGGTGGAAATATGGCAACACTTGATGTAGATTGGTAGGTTTATTGGTGATATATCAATGTCTAATCTAACCCCCTCTTTGGGTAGACCATCAAATTCCTTATAGAACCCATGAACCTCGTCTTGGTCAGATGGTCCGTTTAGGCATACATTGTTTAATTGTAAAACATGTTAACTTATTTCTTAATTTGTAATTTTATAGATTATGGTTAATATTGGTGGAAATATGATAATATTGGTGAAATGTGCTAGAAATACGAGTAAGTTTAGTTTTGATATATCAATTTCTTTGGGTCAAGACAAAATTGTGCTAGCAATTAACTATGTAACTTGGTAACAGTGTGATCAATAGTGAATTGTCCATCAATCTACTGAGTTTCACAAGTCTGTCACTAATGATGACTTGTCCATCAATCTACTGAGTTTCACAAGTCTGTCACTAATGATGACTTGTCCATCAATCTACTGAGTTTCACAAGTCTGTCACTAATGATGACTTGTCCATCAATCTACTGAGTTTCACAAGTCTGTCACTAATGATGACTTGTCCATCAATCTACTGAGTTTCACAAGTCTGTCACTAATGATGACTTTTATTTTATTTTAGTGAAATGGTATATGGTAATTTGATGATGAAAAATGAAGAAAATTGATGTTTATTCTTCATGATCCAGTTTATTATTTATGTCATGTGTATGAATGTGTATGAGTGTTTATGTCTTGTATGTGTATGTTTTGTGTTTTTTATGTTTTTTGTGTGAATTCTGTCCTATATGCCTTGTATTTTAATATATTTTTATTGATGTTTCTGATATGTCACTAATTATGATTATTTTTTCTTTTTCAGAAAATATAATGCAATGATATGTTTTGTGTATGAATGTTTATGTCTTGTGTGAGAATCTTTATGTTTTGTGTGTTAACATGTAGGCCTATGTGTGTGTATTTTTTGTGTGTTTATGTTTTGTGTGTTAACATGTAGGCCTATGTGTGTGTATTTTTTGTGTGTTTATGTTTTGTGTGTTAACATGTAGGCCTATGTGTGTGTATTTTTTGTGTGTTTATGTTTTGTGTGTTAACATGTAGGCCTATGTGTGTGTATTTTTTTGTTTTATGTTTTGTGTGTTAATGTGTAGGCCTATGTGTGTGTATTTTTTGTGTGTTTATGTTTTGTGTGTGAATTCTGTCCTATATGCCTTGTATTTTAATATTTTTTTAATTGATGTTTTTATTATGTATATATTATGTATATTAATGTTTTTATTATGTATATATTATATATTAATGTTTTTATTATGTATATATTATGTATTTATGTTTTTATTATGTCACTAATCATATATTTTCTCTTTCCAACTAATGATTTTCTTTTTCAGAATTATATTGTAATGATATTGGTATTAAAATTGGGGTCTGTATTGAACGATGATTTAAAATCGTTTGACCTCAATTTTGATACGATGTTCATTACAATATGGTCTTTGCTCCGTTTAGGTTGCAACTACCATGGAAGATGATCCACCAGAAGAGAGATGGTGGAGCAAAGACCCCCTTGACTATTTTGTGGCATGTTAAAGCTAATCTCATGTCCAATTTCGTCATTGTGGTTTTTATAATTAGCATCCAAAGATAGACAGAAATGATGTTGGCCTGACGATTTAAGTATTATGTGCTCAAAAAATTTAAATGCAGATTCAATCATAAAAGATACCAGTAATATAGACACATGTTTTTTTTCGTAGTGAATGGATCACCAGGACGCCCACTTTGTGCTTAAGAAGTAAGGCCAAACTGTTGTGAAACAGTATTCAGTGAGGATCTGTGCTGCTTAATAGGCCCTAGCCTAGATGCTGCTCCTGTGTCTTATCCTTACTGCCACATCAACTAAGCGAAAAAAAAAAAGTTTCAAATAGATCTACAGACACACTCAAAAATTCCAGGAAATAAATCGGGATTACCCATGGATGGTATGTAAAACTTTCCTGATTTGATAGTACTTTCAAAAGATTCATTTGAGTATGGTCGTTAACATTGTAAAATTGTAATCTGACCTAAACTCAGTTATGTTCCCTTAACATGAGGGCCTACTGAAAAGTTTGAGTCTAGTGGTTGCATACTCTGTGCTGTGTTAGATAGAATGTGTTTGCATGAACAGTGAACAGTGATTTAACGATAACGTTGGCTAGCTTGTGTTTGGAAGAACATGCTCCTAACGATAATGTTGGCCACTTTGGGTTCGGAAGAACATTGCTCCAAAATATACAATAACGTCGGCTAACTTGTGTTGGGACTAAATGTATTCCTATATAAAATATAGACATTTTAAAACAAAGTATATTTCATTTTTTCGAAATTTAAATGTTAGGAAAACACTTGGAAATCTAAGTTACACTTTCAAAATGATTTTTAGAAGTCATAGTTTTATAAATTAAATCGATAAAAAAATGGATGAATTTGACTGCTGTTAAATTGTTGGCCAACCTATGATCGGAAGAACTGTGGTGTAAAACAAATCATTTTAAACTATACTTTTAAAATAAAGATTTTTTCATTTTTTCTAAATTTGTAGGCTAGGAAAACTCCCGAAACAATCATTTGAACTTTCGCTTGAATGTTTTGGATAACCTGTAAAGAGAAATAAATACAAAATTCAGCAAGGGCTTAAATTTGTTTTTTTATCTCATGGTACATGGTAGCTTGAAATGTACAAAGTTTCGTTTTTGAATAATTTGTCAGCATTTATTTTGGATGGTTCATTTGTTGATGTTTTACCAGGATTACCATATTATTTGAAATTCATTATTCCAAGTTTTTATTTCCATTTCCAGTTGTACTTTGGAATAAATTGATAAGTAGCCTTGAAACGTTCCATTCTAACTATATTTGAGACCAAAAATTAGACTTTTGGCAGACGGTCGCTGTTATTCGGTTGTTTTAAGTGACTTCATATATTCAAACGTTGCTCAATTAATACATCTAAATTATATATTTTGCACCGTTAAGTGTACTTAAAATCTCACTTTTGTGTTTAAAATTCCTTTGAAAAGTTATCAAAACAAATTGTTCGGTGGTCGTACTTTGTTGTTCGGTAGTCTTAAGTGCATCGTCCATTTAATTCTTCCATCTTATGAACTAATTGTTGCAAATCGTTACATTTGACCCATTTGACTTTTGTTGTCAAAACATGAAACAAATACAAGAATTAAGGCATATTATTTGTTTATATTCTGAAGGTAGAATTTGCCTTAGATTGTTCGGTAGTTAAATAGTATTGTTCGGTAGTCTAAAGTCTACTCTTTAGATAGTGAGAACGGTTTCATTTTACGGGCTAATTGTTGAACTTTGACGCATTCATTGTGGTTTGTAGCCGGAATTAGCAAAGAATTGTGACTTTTATAGTATAGTCCGAATGGTCCTTCACCTGATCATGTAAAAAACAACTATCAAGGTCAAAACATGTCGACAGAATGTTTCGGACTCGTCGTTATGGACATTCTAACATGATTATTTAAGAAAAGTATTCAAGTCAAATCGTTTGGTGGTAAGATTCCGTCGTTCGGCAGTTTAAAGTACTAATATTTTAGTTCGGTTGGAACTAGTCCGAAATTTACTGACTATTTTGAATGTTTTTTGCCCTTATTTTGCTGAAAATATCATTCAAGGAGCAAATAAATGGTCAGAATGTTTCGCACTCATTGTTTATGGGCAGGCAAAAGTAGAAGTTCAAGTGTTCGGTGGTAGGATTCCATTGTTCGGTAGTTTAAAGCCTACCCATATTTTAGTTCCGAAAGACAATAGTCCGGCACTATTGGCTATTTCAAATTGTTTTTGCCCCCTTCCCGTGGAACATAACTACTAAAGGACAAATTTAAGGGTAGAATGTTTCGAACTCATCTTCTTTAAACTGACAAACATTGTCTTTTCAAAGAATTGTTCGGAAACCAATCGTTTGGTGGTAAGATTGGGTTGTTCGGTAGTCTAAAGTCTAGTAATTTTTAGTTGTGAAGGGCTCTAGTCCGAAACTTACTTGCCATTTTGAAGGGATTTTGCCCTCATCTGGCAGTAAATAGCTATTTATGGTAAAATATAGTGGCCGTATGTTTCGGACTTTATGTTTGTGGGCAGCCAAACACATATTTTCAATCAATTTTTTGTTAGATCAATTGTTCGGTGGTAAGATTCCTTTGATCGGTAGTTTAAAGTCTAGTAGTTTTTTTACTTCTGAAAGGCACTAGTCCGAAACTCACCAACTATTTTGAAGGGATTTTGGTCTCATCTAGTTGTAAATGGTTATCAAATTCCAGATATAGAGATCGTTCGTTTCGGACTTTTTGTTTATGGCACCAAAACACAGGTTTTTAATCAAATTTTTCTAGTTGAATTGTTCGGTAGTAAGATTTCGTTGTTCGGTAGTTTAAAGTCCAGTCATTTTTAGTTTCTGAAGGACACTAGTCCGAAAATCACTAACTAGTTTAATGGTCCTTTTGCCCTCACCTTGAAGAAAATAGCTATGAAAGGCCAAATAGAGAGGTCATTCGTTTCGGACTTCTTGTTTATGGCTAGCAAAACACAGATATAAGAGAGAATTGTTTCAAGTTTAATTGTTCGGTAGTGAGATTCTAAGGTTCGGTAGTTTAAAGGCTAGGGTTTTTTTAGTTCTGAAAGGCACTAGTCCGAAACTTACTGACAATTTTGAATGGTTTTTCCCTCATCTTGCAAAAATAGCTATCAAAAGTCAAATTTAGCAGTCGTTTGTTTCGGACTTCTTGTTTATAGGCACCCAATTCAAGCTTATTGCTCCTTGTGTAATTGTTCGGTGGTGATTTGAGGTTGTTCGGTAGTTTAAGGTCTAACCAATATTAATTGTGTAAGACACTAGTCCGAAACTTTAGACCTTTTTAACGGTTTCTTGTCGTTATATGGCAGAAAATAGCTAGCGAAGGCCATACGTAGTGTCGGTCGCTTCGGACTTCTTCATTTGGTGGTGATATCAGGTTGTTCGGCTGTTAAAAGTTTATCTATATCCGCCATTTTGTTTTCAGTTTCCAGGTATTCGGTGGTTTAAAGCAGTAGTTCGGCTGTCAAAAGTCCACTATCAACTTCCCATATGAATGTCTTTTTACTACCGACTAAACCCCAACCTCTTCTTCACCGCCATTTTTTTTTATTTTCTGGAAATCACGGCTGGTAAGACGAGTCCGGATCTCTATGTAGCTCTGTGGTATCTCTTTATACTTCCTAAATAACGATCAAAGGGCTGAGGATCGGACTATTTTGGTGTTCGAAGGACAAAATAAACAAAAGCTTCACTAGTTTTAGGTACATTTGACCACATTTCCTAATTAAATTTAGTGTAAGAAAATGCGATGTCTTGTCAACATTGATTGTCAGTGTTTATTATGGTATTTGCAACTTTTGTTGATGGGAAAGAGTGGGGATCGGAGAGGAGAAGAGGCGATCCAAGAGCCTACTGCATTGTGTTTTCCATTGTCATCCAATACTACTATCATTTTAAGATGCATATATGACAACACCCCCCTCCTCTTTTTCAAGAGTAACTTGTGTAGGTGCAAATAAGGGAGGGAAAGGGTGATTGGGAGGGGGGGGGGGTCAATTTAAATTTAAACAAGGATACATTGAAAGATTGAAAAGAAGTATTTTTATTGTGTTGTGTTTTTGATCAGAGTATGTTTACTTTTCTGGTGACCTGTGATTTTGTTTGTGAAATCAAATTTACTTGTTATTGTTTAAATATTTTGCGCAGTCTTTTTTGTCTAGTATTTTACCCTTGAAAAGAAGAATACGCATGCATTTTATAAAGTGGGTCAGTAACTAAGTACACGAGAAATCGTCTGGTATGTTCGAGAACCAGGAAAGCGTCTGGTATGTTCGAGAATCAAAACAGTGTCTGGTATGTTCTAAAGCTGAAACCGTCTGGTATGTTCGAGGATTTAGGTGTGTTTGTATTTACTACAAAATGCTTACGTCATACTTGATTGAGTTGGGTCAGTGGTATGCACGTGCGCACTTGGTAACGGAGGCCACGTGTTCGATTCTTTCTTTATGCAGACATGTTAACCAAATTAATTTTGATTTATTACACAAACAAAACCGTTAGTTGAGCAGTTTTTTTCTTCGTAATGGATCAGTTTGGTCTTTATGTGTCTCATAAAATTGTAAAAATAAGGTTTCCGGCCAAAAAAAATGTCTTCTTTATTGAAAAAAAATTGGCAAAAGTCCGTATGGGTTGGACAGGACTCGAACCCGGGTAGTAATATCGTATAGCAGCATGTACTCGCTATCAGTTAGACCACTGCGGCGATAAATTACGGTAACTCAATTTCCTATATACTCATAGTTTTATATACAAATGAATTCATACGGTATCTATTTGAGCTATTGTTTGCATCGACGTAGTGGCTCAGTCGGATGCGTGCTGGATAGTAATGCATCGTGACGGCCGGGGTTCGAATCCCGTGTGAACCAGGGGTGTTTTTATTAATTTAACTCCATCTCTCATTGAGTATATACAACTAAATTGGTGATTATGTTACAGCGGGCCGTAGCACAGTCGGTAGCGATGCACCTGCAATTTGGTCAGGTATCGAGGGATCGATTCCCACCTCGAGCCAAACTATTTTATCATATTCAAATTATGTATTAGGGATATAGGCAACTAATCACTAGTTGTTCTTGTATATCACAGTAGCTCAGTCGGTAGAGTGTCTGCTCTTCAAACGAGACGTCCAGGGTTCGAACCTTACCTCGCGTGATCCATTTTTACAGGTTATAAATGAACTCTTGCTATATAAGGTACTAAAAATCATTACTTTGTATATCGCGTGGTAGCGCTTGCGGTTGCGTGTCGGTCTTTCATCCAGACAGCCAGGGTTCGAACCCCGCTTGAAGACCAAGAAAAAAAAGTAAAGGTATAGTAAGTAACGGTAAATATAGTTGATGACGTAATGTGTATGAATAATATGACCAATACAATAATTAATACTATGTTTCATTCCAGGTTAAGAAGATGATAAATTGACGTGCACGTAAAGGCAAGATAACATACGCCCACACGCAACAGTAGACAAGACCGGAAGCTACGGTAAGATATGTAGAGAAGGGAGGGATTAGAGACAGAAAGGATATAAAAGAGAGAGGGCGCCAATGTATCATTTTACACCATTTTAATTTTTAATTTAATTATTATTATTATTAGTTTTTCATCAGAAAACATATTTTTTTTTCTAAGTTCCCATTTTAACTCAATGACCTGTACCGGCCTGTACGTAACTTCCCTTTTGAACGGTTTAACATTTTGACCTGTACCGGCCTGAATCTAAAATTGGTAATCCGAGATAACGAGACCCTAAAAAATTTGTAAAATCCGAATAATCGGACTTATTTACAGGGAATCAATACAAGAGTCTTCAGATCTGAGTTCTAGAGTTTCCTGATCTTAGATATTATTCCCAGAGTCTTCAGGTATTTACTCCCAGAGTCTTCAGGTATTACTCCCAGAGTCTTCAGGTATCAAAGACTTCTACCAATTTCAATTTCTTCTCTTCTCTTCCAGTGCCACAGATAACTTACCAATGATGTGTCGTTGTTCGTCCAACAATTATCGCCACCGCCTTCAAGCTACCATGTCAAAATCGGAACTCTCAAATTGTTGTTGGACCAAACGGGGTTCGAACTCTCGACGATAGGATAAGAAGTCTACCGTCTTACCCGCTGAGCCAAGGTTTGATTGTCGATATTATTGGAAATAACTACCCTATATAGGATAAGATCACGTTTAAAACTCTGTACAAAAGCTCCGGGCTTCACCGGGAATCGATCTCTCGACTCCAGTCTTTTCAACCATACCACTCTACCAACTGAGCTACAGCGACTTCTGTACAACAGGTAGTTTTAAGATGCCTATATGCAATAGAATCCGGTTATAAATAAGAGTCCAAAATCAAGAGCTTGGTCTATTCTCTACAGGGGATTCGAACCCTCGACGTGTAGCTTTCCAAGCATACTATCCAACCGACTGTGCTACAGAGATTTCACTTCAGCAACGTGTTTTAACATACCTATATGTATTTATATCAGAATTAAATAGATATCAAAAATTTCAATGTTTTCCATTCTCACCTCGGGAATCGAACCCTGGACCTCTACCTCTTCGCACAAGCCATTCAACCCAAAGAGCCACTGCGACGTGACAAACAGCAATGGATTTTAGATGCCTATATGCATTACAATTCAGTTTTAATTAAGAATTAAAAATCTATGGTACCATTCCCGGGAATCGAACCGTCGATCTCTTGATCGTTAAATGACCTATCCATCCCACTGAGACACGGATATTCGCATCAACCCTTGTTTATTAAACGTATCCCGCTCTTAAACAGGATGGCAGCAAATAAATTACCCTACGTAGTCCAGTCAGGCAGGAAATAATTGAATCGCTAACCCAGCCTGGCAGACAATTAGACAGCGGTACATAATACTCCTCAGCACAGTCTGGCAGTCAATAAGCTAGCAGTAACTAATTCTCCCCACACACCCTGCAGTCAACAAGTCAGCAGTTATTGATTCTCCCTAACACAGTCTGGCAGTCAGTAATCTAGCAGTAATTACTACTCACTACCAAGCCCAGGCTAGCAACAAATAATTCCCCTGTGAAACCAGGCTGGCAGAAAAATCTCTCCCTCCTAATGCAGTCTTGACAGCAAAGTCCTTTTCCCATTTAACTAAACCAGTCTGGCAGCAGGTTCTTCTGCCTTCCTAATCCACAGTCACTTCAAAATCTCATCCCCACCATCTGTTTCATGAGAAAAACTGCAATGATAATGTTTGATAAATTTATTATAGATATATAATTATATTTCTGTAGGCTACAATTCATATGGTTAAGGCCATTTTTACCATTAATAACAACTGAACAACATGACCAACCTACAAAAACCATTACATTTAAAGTTGTAACCATGAATATTACACATGTAACCATGAATATTACACATGTAACCATGAATTTTACAGATGTAACCATGGCAATTACATATGTTACCATAACAATTACATATGTAACCATGACAATAACATATGTAACCAAAAACAAACAAATAACCATTTGGTTACATAAACCTTCAGTTTTGATACTGTACCATTTTGTACAACAAAATCAACAACAATGTTTAGTACAAGTTATCAATATTTTCAGAGTTTGCCATTGGTGTCGTAGTGACCTATGGCTAGTGCCCAGCCTGGAGGACCAGTGAGTAACCCCTTACGAGGTAGCCCATTAATACTGGCCCTACCCATCCCTCCAACATGAAATAAGGGATGAACATCAGAACGTTATGGGCTAGACATTTAATGTTACTATCTTTAGGAGGTGCGTGAACTTAACAGTGGCTTGTTTTTCAGAACTAGCAACTCCTATAATAGTGACAGTTTGTATCTGGCCTGAAACGAGCATCTGTATGTCATGTTAGAGAAGAACATAAGGCCAGATTTAACGGGCTACCTGTCAAGGAACCTGAGACATCTCGGACAATTAAAATAAAAAAAATGACACCCAGATAGACAAACTTTTAAAATATTGAAGACTTTTTTTAAGAGTATTTTAAAAAACCTTCCAATCCTTCTATCAGCTGCTTGTATTAATCTTAATATAAAAACTGAGGGAACTTGAATGAATACGCCTCTAGGAAGCTGTTGAAGAAGCAATTGTAGATTGATTAAATACTCCTTTTGGAACATTTGTAGCAACAGTCAATGACAAAACAATTTCCATTTTTATGACTTACAACATTGAAATAATAGTCACATCTAATAAAAATACAGACTCAAAATTCGGTTTCCTTGGTTTTTAACAGGCCAGAACTGAACAAGAGAAGTAACCCATTGAAAAAAAAGGAAACAAAATATTTAAGTTGTTTTTCATTCAGATGAATAATAGGCATATTCATTAAAAAATTTCTGTGAAATAAAACATGCCATAATATCTATATAATGCACTGAGAGCAAACTTTAAACCTTAAAATTTGGCATGATTTTCTTACATAATTATGGTGACTTTAGAAACCAAATATGCCAAAATATATAAAAGATACATTGTGAGCACACTTGAAACAATCACAATTTGGCATGATTTTCATTTTTAAAGTAAATTACTAAAGAAAAAGACTACCGGTATAGATAAAAAAAAACCATTTAAATGCTACCACCTCAGGGGATTAACCATAACAAATTGCTGTTCAACCCTTCAACACAACAACCATCGACATTAGTGGACAACCATTGACATCAGTGGACAACCATCGACATCAATGGACAACCACCGAGATCAGTGGACAACCATCAACATCAATGAACAACCATTAACATCAATTGACAACCATTGGCATCAGTGGACAAACCATTAAAAAAAATCAATTTGGGACAACCAAAAAATTGACATCAGAGGACAACCATTGACATCAATTGACACCACCGACATCAGTGGACAATGACAGTTGATACTTGTGCCCTGCTTACAAACATGCCTCTTTTTAAAATACTAGTTTTAAACGACACCTCTTTAATATAGCCTCTTAAAATAACATACCTTCTTAGCACTTTCAGAAATACTTAACAAAGTAACAAGTTATCATTTTTTTACCGGTATTTGTACAACTAATACAGCATATATTTCTTTGTAAATGATAAAGGTCTCCCTTGCCAGGAACTTAAACATAGTAAATATTCAAAAGCTCTAACCAACTGGACTACAACCCCTCTTTTGGCTTTAAAGTTAATCTTTTATACCAAGGCTTCAAGAGAATGTGTATTTGAAATAGTCTACCAGAAGAGAAGATTTATGCCGAACACAATTTTCTTTTGCACAATATTTTAAAATCTTTTCAAGAATGAGTTTGTAAATGCCTACTGCTGTGGCCATATCACTGAGCATCCATCTTTTAAATTTCAACGTAAGAGTGTTGAAAGTTAGAGCAAGGATTGTCAAGAGGAGAACTTAGCAAACCTAGAATAACTGGAGGGAAACAACTGTATCATTTACAAAAACACTATATGTAGCTTAACAAAATTACAGAATCTTGGCGGAAATTCTGTTCTTAAAAGTGTCCTCATACCATAGTGATTGCCAGTTGTATAATGATTGTAAATAATGACAGTAGTCAAGCGTACCAAACACAACTTATATGAATGTTACATTAGTAACTTATGACTGCTAGTCTTATTGACAACTCATATACAACTAGTGATCCTATAATAGGATGGCTAAACAATAAACAATAAACTTTAACAGACAAGAAGACAGAAAGAGAAGAAGAAAAGAAAAGGAGAGAAAGGGAGAGAATTTATAGAACAGAATAGAAACAATAACTACAAATGGAAAGAATAAATAAACTTTATAAAACATAACAGCCAAATAATTTGTCTTAATCAAGTGATCATAGAAATTTTTAATGTAATGTTCTATTTAATTGGTTTAATTTCAAGCAGTAAATGTATTTCCTTGGCTCTCTTTTACAAATTAGAATTTGGATATAAACATTCTAAAAACCAAAACAGAAGTCACTTCAATATGCACATGCCTTCAGTTGACCTAATTTTAGTGCACATGCAGTTTGCCCTATATAATGGATTTGAGTGATATGAGATCAATATATATGTAAGCCTAAAATTGTTCCATTCATCAGAATATTTAGTGAATTGGGTTTATTTGAACAGCAGATCATGTGACTATAGGAGGAGAAATTGTTAACCAATCACATAACAGTATACTATAATGAACAAAATATTCCACCAATCACTAAACACAGTGAACAAAACAACATCGTCCAATTCTGGTTTCGTTTACAAGCAGTTTGTACAAGTCCAATATATGCACATGACACTATTTACATAATTTTAGCCGTGAATACTTTGAAAGGTATCTACGCTAAACAAGTTTAGATTGAGCCGAAAACAGGCTGGAAATCTACTAGTCAGCATTATATACATACAGAAAATAGTCGTCTTCCAAATCAATGAATAACAACACAAATCTATTAATAATCCATTCATGTAACTTCAGTCTATACAACATTAGCACATCCAGTTTCAGTCTGGATATCATTTCTGAATCACAATTATCCAGACAGTTTTTCCAATCTGATATAATAAAAGGTTCTGGCACATCACTTCCACAAATATAAATCTCTAAGAATCTCTGACAAGTTTGTATATTTCTTCAAAAACTTTTTATTTTTTTAAAATTAAATCTTAAAATTTGACATCACGTGTAAAAACACTTTAAGGCGTGACTTATAGAATAGTTCCTGAGTTAGCAGACGTCTACAGCCTAAGGCGCGTCCGAAATTTTGTGTCAATTTTTCATAAAAAATTCCACATTAAAAATGAGATCACACACAAAATCGCCATTCCACATGACGTCATGTCACTAAATTCAAATGTCATGTGACACTGTCACAAATGAACCCTCACTGAGCAAAAAAACAATGAGTCTATTTCTCCTTTGTCTCTAATTTTTCTCATCTCTGTATCTCTATGAATATATTTTATTTTATTTGGGATTTTTTCTTAAATTTCTTTACAAAAATAATTGGTTCCTAACATAATCTGATGAAAGCCCAAGTTTGTACTTTTATTTCTTCCTCCTCCAAATATCCATCCTTCAGTTGACCCGGGAAAAGAATTAATTCTGAACACAATGAGTATATGACACAAAATACACTTCTCCAAGCCACTTGTTCTACATTTTTATAAAATGCACGTGCATTGCTGGGTGACACAATTACATGAAAAGCACACGCATTGTAGTGTGTCACATCACACATTAACTGATGGACAGTTGTCATGACGACGCTAACATGTAATGCATGTGCATCAATACACGTCACATCCCGCGTTCACAATCATTCAATTCATTGTTTGTCATTCCGAGAGAAGTTGTTGAAGAAGGCTGTTTTTCTGGTCAGCAGGTTTGATATCTTCTATAGGTGTCTGTGAATTAAACAAAAATCAATGTGAGGTAACATCCTTAAATATGAAGGGCAATAAGCTCATCCTTTTAACAAGCTAGGCCAATAAGTATGTAATAGATAAAAGTATGACCCAAGCAGGTAGGGTATAGGGTATTAGATAAAAGGCATCAGTACCATAATGGGGTAGGATAATAAACAAATCTCTATATAGAACATAGAAAGAAAAACACCCTTAAAAATAGACACTAAAATTAGGATGAAAATTGCGTTATGCTGGCATCCTAATAAAATTTCCTTCACTGCACACTACATTGCTTTATTAAAAAGTTGTCAACTTACCCTGGGCTCCTTTTGGACGACATTAACTGAGGGTAGCATTTCTAATTTGCCCCCACCAATTTGTTTGATTGGTGACTGTTTGATGTTTGGATTTGTCAGCAATTGATTACGAAAAACCTTGGCTGCAGCTTCCTCTACATCTGGAATATTAAGGCATTGGTGAAAAATTGGTGAAAAATTTGTCTTACAAACCTTGGAACATGCAGGAATTTGTAAGCACAATGTAAATTGTCATCCTTGTGAAATCATTACCAAGAGGTTTGGTCAAGGATAAGATTGTTGAAAGAATCCTTGTGAGCCTAAGTTGTTATTCTTATAGATATATCAATACCAAGAGGTTTGACAAAGACAAGCTGGCAGACAAGATCCTCAGGAACTAAAGCTGTCATCCAACCACACAATATGGTTGTTACTGTATTGGAAATTTTATATCAAACTTACCAGGAGTGTCTGACAAGGCTCGGAACTGTTCGTAACGTTTCCGTGCTTCCATACTGGACTGAGACACTGGGTCTTCATTCTTATCAAAATCCCCCATAGAACCACCATGTTCTTTAGCCATGTCATTTACTACAAGAGTCAAACAACAATGCTAGTATTAGCAACACGTTCATAGTTAGTCACTCTGGCAATGTAATAGACATATTTACTATATTACCAACTAAATAGTAGTTAATATATTTACTAGGTGAGTACTTCGGCCAGGTCACGCTCATTAAATGTCTCTCACGTGTAATGATTCTGCTCACTAGATCAGGTTAATCAAACAAACTTGACGTTACTAGACTAGAATATCTCAATAACCAACTATTATAGTAATAAATTATATTATATAACGTACTTGTTTCTAGAATATCCAATGGAAGCTCTCCACCGGTATCGTAGCTGCTGTTATCGACTGGTAAATGTAGTTGATGTTGCTGCTGAGACTGATGCTGTTTCTCTGACCGAGCGTTACATTTGTTACGTAATTCCTGTTTCACATACTGGGACGTCGAACTGGAGGATATATCTCCTAAATTCTTTTTACTACAAATAACATCAAATAAATATTAGCAAGCTTTGTCATTATAAAGTTGGTAAAAATGATCATAAATTAGCAGTGAATTTATCAGTGCCATGACAACAAGACAGATGAGTTCTGTATGTTTTGATTCATGGATAAAAACAAGTGGGTAGATACTTCAAAACGCATTCCATGTTTATCTACAAAATAGTAGGTGCAGGCTAACACAATTCAAAATAGAGGCGAAGGGAAATTTTAAAGACATATCCCTTTGATACTGATTGATTGGCGGCCGAATGGGAAGAGACAGAACCTGTTTTGAACTCTCCTACTGCGTGCCACTGCAGAAAATAGACACACCAACATCAAAGAACAACCAAGACATGTATTAACTGTTGAAATAAACAACTAAAATACTTACGCATCCATTCCAGAAATGGCTGAATCAATAAATGTTAAATCAAAATCTGAAAAATGTTGGCTGGGATTATTTGATGAAGAGGATGTAGTTAAAGAAGCTACGGAGTAACTTGGTGGTGCTGACATAGGTGGAGACGTGAAGCCTGTTGACATGCCACCCTGACTAAATGTTGGACTAACTTGTGACCCAGGCCCTCGATTATTATTAGGCGACATCAACATAGGGTCTGGACTGTTTCCGAACGGACTATGAGGTGTTCTTGGTGAACCTCGACCTGTAATATACAAAATAAAATATTTAAATAAATGTCGTCAATATTCAAATTGGTCGTCTTTATATTAAAAGATATATTCGAGAATTTCTTGATATAAAAAATATCACCACAAGTCAATATATAGAGAATCTCTTACAAGTCTTTCTTGATATCAAAAATATCACCACAAGTCAATATATAGAGAATCTCTTACAAGTCTTTCTTGATATCAAAAATATCACCACAAGTCAATATTTAGAGAATTTTTTTCAAGTATTTATTCATAAAAAATAGCACCAAAATCCGATAAAAGTTCACAACTCCGCGTTTTTTTAAAAATGCAGACGGTAGAAACGAACCTGGTGGTAAGCTCATTTGCCTCTGTAACATTTGCCTAGCATACATCTGTTGATTCTGGGCTGAGGGTGACATCATCATCTTGGACTGGTTACTAGAGAACTGGGGGTCAGGCACAGTGAAACGATTGGGTACGTTCCCACCTGACAGAGATCGGTGTCTCTGTAAATTATACTGATTGCTCTGTATTAAAAAAGACGAGAAAATACAGAAACGAACAATCGCTTAAAACACACAGTAAATTTCAAAAAGATTGAGTTTTATATCCTTCTCTTCTGCATCTAGTGGTCTAATAAAGACAGAATGAAATGAATGGAGTTTTACATCCTACTCTTCTGCATCTAGTGGTCTAATAAAGACAGAATGAAATGAATGGAGTTTTACATCCTACTCTTCTGCATCTAGTGGTCTAATAAAGACAGAATGAAATGAATGGAGTTTTACATCCTACTCTTCTGCATCTAGTGGGCTAATGAAGACACCATGCAGTGTGCAATGAGGGAAATTTGCAAGGAAATTAAATGAGATGTCCTTGAACATGTATTAAGACTGATTAGAACTCTAATCTAAAACACTGACGAAGGTGATTTTATCAAGTCTTCAACATAAACCATACAGGTAATCTTCAATACAAAAAATAACCTTTAAAAAACACTTACCATGCCAGGCTGAGGTCCTCTCATGTTCCACTGTTGTTGATTGGTAGAGTTAAAATGGGGGGAGAGTTGAGAGGCAGGAGGGGTAGAGGGGGGTAACATGGGACTCAAAGGGGGCTGTTGTATTCCACCTGTGCTGTATCTTGGGGACACCGGACTCGGTAAATTTTTACCTCTCTGTAATAAAAATAAAAAATTTATTACTTTTATAAAACTTTCGCGATTGTGTCACAGGTCAAAAGTCACAGGTCAAATGTCACAATGAGTGCCCAATCAGGAAGTGAAAATAAGCTCTACTCACCCCCACAGGAAGTGTTACGTTGGGGGCATGCCCTGTATTCATCAATTCATTCAGATTTTCAGGAAAAGGAGGCTGGTTTCCTTCCATTGAGCCCTGAAACAAGTTAAAATTCCAATAAAACACAATTTCTATGATTAGTATTTGAAAACATTGGTTCCTTAGTAACGATATTTATATTCATCAGCATTCCTATTATTGCAGGAACCACAAATATCTGACTACATATTGGAATAGTGTAAATAGAAACAATCAATAATCAACAATTTTACCATCTCTTTAAAAAAACAGTTTGACAATATTTCAATAAAATTATTTTAAATTTCTTACCGAGGGAAATCTTGCCCCGTAATGTCTCATAGGTTGTTGTTGTTGCTGTAACAATCTTTGCCGTTCAGCAGCCTGCTGGCGCTGTAACTTCTCAAAATCCTTCTGCTTCTGCTTTTGGATTAAATTCTGCCGGACTTGTGCTCCCATTGGACTGTGATTCATTCCACGGAACATCTGTTGCCGAGCAGCCTGACCAGGCATGCCTAGAAACAATTCATCAATTAAATACACCAAATTGACAACAAGTGTTTCTGATATTCAATCCTCATCAGGATAGCTAGTTTATAATTGGGAATTTACCCTTTAACTATATGACTTAATGTTAGCTAATGGACTAGAACTCTGCATCTCATACTGCTGACATGTGTTTCTGATACACAATCCTCATCAGGACAGTGTGTTTTGATTAGAAGATTACCATTCAAATCATGAATTCAGAGAAGGCAAGCACTTTTCATTTTGGACTTCAATTCAAAAGCAACTTACTTGAAATTTATTTAAAGAAATGTTCAATAGTAATTTTTTGTTTCCTAGGGAACAAAGAGTGCCTTAAAGTAATGTATGTAAAACGTACCTTGAGGGGAGTTAAATCTAGGCCCAGGCTGACCAATGCCCATTCCGCCGGACAGTCCCTGATTAAATCCAGATTGTAACCCAGGGATATTCGACCCAGTCATATGGTTAAACTGACCCTCCATGGCCTGTGGTATTGACCCCATCCCAGGTTGATTCAGGGGCTGATTTAAGCGATTGTGTTGCTGAGAAGCCGCTACCATTTGTCTGTTCAACAACTCTGTCATCTGTAATAAACAGAACAGAAGTTATTAATCTATAAACAGGATAACAGAATAAAATTATACCTTATCAGCTCAATTTGAACCATCTGTAACACTTCTTAGATGAGGGGAGGGTCAAATATGGAATGATTTCCACTTAATAGACTTGATCAGAGTTCACTTGTACATTTTGAGTTTGTTCAATGGGAACATGCCTGAATAATTTAAGAGATTTTATAGCAGAACGGGGGAGAGGGGAAGGAGAGGGAGAAGGAAGGGGGAAATACGGAGCCAGTCCTTACCTGACTAGGAGATGGTTGTTGATTATTAGAGAAATTTGTATTTGAGACAGAATTGAGATCTTCTCCCATCAGTTGTCGTTGAATAGCGTTGATGGCCATTTGGTCACTAGCGTTTTGACTGTTGTAAGCAGGAGGGTTCTGTTGAGTATTACCAAGGAGATTGTCAATGTTGTCTCCTAGCAACTGTTCTAATTGATTAATAAAAGCCGATTCATCCATGTTGTTGAGTTCGGGGTTGGACGTTTGGTTTTGTGGTAACCCGGACGATAATGACGTCTGCTGATTAGATTGAAAGGACAGATTTGATTGGTTGGTTTGGGGATGAGAAGCAGCAGCTGAAATCTGTTGTTGTAAGTTGCTCAGCTGCTGATGGTGTTGTTGCTGCTGGTGTTGCTGATGATGTTGTTGTTGGCTGTTGTTGATGTCCTGCTCTAGTTCAGCAGCTTGTTGAAGAATACCTTGTAACAACGGATCGTTACTGTCGCCATTATCAACTTCCATGGATTCTGATTGGTTCAACAATTGTTGAATGATGTCTAATTGGTTACTTTCAGAGCTCATCAACGAATCTTCGCTATTTTCATTTAAACCTTGGAAAGGTTGCCCCGTTTTCGTGTTACCAGGGAATGGAATATTGGGATTAGTTGTTGGATTATCACGTGAGTTGGGGACAGAATTTCCCTCTTTTTCTTTCTCCGTTTTCACTTGTATTATTCGCTCGATGATATTTTTTGGCAGACGATCTTGTGGCACCATCGTAGGTTTCACCGTCTGATGGGTGCTCAGGACCATATTTTCTTTTGCAGTTTTCTTCGACAACATGTGAGCCAATATGGCGTTATTTTTGGCTAAACAGCTTTGACTGGGTTCCGTGTCTGACATATCTGTACTATCAACATCTGTAGCTGATGCTTTACGTTTTTTCTGTGGACCTCGAAGACGTGTACCTTGTTCTCGCTGCGATGTTGAATCTTTTTCCCACAAGGTATTAAAGAACTGATCTAAATTCTTATTCTTCATGATGTTTCCGGTCGATGATTTCTGTCCACTGTTGATCAGACGTAAGATGTTCTCGTCTAAAGAGGGAATATGTTGCGGGGTGGTGTTTGACCCTGAGGAAGAAGAAGGTTGTGGGTCCTGATGGCCAGACTGATGACGAGAACGAGATCCACTATCAGCCTCTCTTATTGTTGTCTCCTGAAGATCATAAACAAATTTAATTTATTTCATCTATACTCCATCTTATTGGACTAATGAAATTAAATGGAGTCTTATATGTATATTATTGGACTAATGAAATTAAATGGAGTCTTATATGTATATTATTGGACTAATGAAATTAAATGGAGTCTTATATGTATTTATTGGACTAATGAAATTAAATGGAGTCTTATATGTATCTTATTGAACTAATGAAATTAAATGGAGTCTTATATGTATATTATTGAACTATTGAAATTAAATAGAGTCTTATATGTATATTATTGGACTAATGAAATTAAATAGAGTCTTATATGTATATTATTGGACTAATGAAATTAAATGGAGTCTTATATGTATATTATTGAACTAATGAAATTAAATGGAGTCTTATATGTATATTATTGGACTAATGAAATTAAATGGAGTCTTATATGTATATTATTGGACTAATGAAATTAAATGGAGTCTTATATGTATCTTATTGGACTAATGAAATTAAATAGAGTCTTATATGTATATTATTGAACTAATGAAATAAAATGGAGTCTTATATGTATATTATTGAACTAATGAAATTAAATGGAGTCTTATATGTATATTATTGGACTAATGAAATAAAATGGAGTCTTATATGTATATTATTGGACTAATGAAATTAAATAGAGTCTTATATGTATCTTATTGAACTATTGAAATTAAATGGAGTCTTATATGTATATTATTGGACTAATGAAATTAAATGGAGTCTTATATGTATATTATTGAACTAATGAAATTAAATAAGTCTAGTCTAAAGAAACACTCACCCCTAGTGTTGATACATTTTCGTCCTCCTGAAGTAATTTCTGTAACAGTTCTCCGAGTTTTTTTATCCCTATCGTCATTTAAATTTGACTAATGAATGGTTTAAATCGAGCCAATGTAATATCTTAAATTAATTGATCTTTGCATTCAATAATTGAACTATGAAATGAATGGAGTTTTAATCAACACTGCACCTTATGTAATAAAATGATTCACAAGTAATCTGAACTTCTAAGTGTTACAATAAAGTATGAAAATGACATGAATGGAAGTTATTACTCCTTATTTTCATGTTCAATTATGGTCTAATCAAAGACATGGTGTCTAAATTCACATAAGAACTACAAACTTATAATATTGAACAATGGGTAGAATTAGCAAATACAATGAAATGGTTAAATTAATAATAATAAACTCTTTATTTTACATGGGTCAGAATTAGGCCCAATACACAAGGACATGGTCCTGTCTAACATTCAGTCCATAGAGACAAACATAGACTCTATATTTTACATGGGTCAGAATTAGGCCCAATACACAAGGACATGGTCCTGTCTCACATTCAGACCATTTGACAATACATTGGAAAAATTTGTTTCCTACAATATTGTTTGTTTCAGTATGACAGTTTTAAATCAAAGATAAATGATTGAAACCCATAATTAACGTCCACGGGATCATTACATAAAACAATATATACAAGATTTATAAATGAGTAATTTTTGTGATCAATGTAACTGACTATTAAAATGTAATGTAAGAAATTCTGAAAGAAATTCATTTCATACTAAATAGATAAAAAGAAAGGTGTTTTAATTATATAATATACTACCCTACCTTTAGTATAGCATTGCTGGGTTTCTTCGCTTCAGCCTCATTCCGATCTAAATCTAAATTGGAATCGTTTTCATTGGACGTTTGAGGTGAACTCGTGACCTCTTGATCCATGACGGACGCGGATCCTGCCTCGTCTTCTTGACTTAAAAGTTTTTTCAGGATCAGGTTCTGTTTTCTCTCTTCTCGTACTTTGTTATATCCTGCTTCTACATCTTCAGACGTACTCTGAGGCTTTTCAGGAGAACTAGTCCCAGTTCCAGGCTGTGGTGATTGGCTGATATTATCAAAAGGGGAATAATCCAGCCGGTCTAATATTCCACGACCAGATGATGAGGAATCAGTCCGTGCCATTTTAGGCGATTTATAAAGAGCACTTGTTTTTGAAAAAGAGGTATCTTGTGTCAATAACTGACACAGTTTTCCCCGCCCTCGTTCTGCGGCATTGGCTGTCGTACCACTACTAGTTGACGTATTCGTGTCAAAGTTCAGTTTATCGGGCACGTAGCGAGGTGATAGGTCAGCAGAAAGAGAATGATCCAATGATCTATGGGGGCTGTGAGAACTGACGGAGCTAGACACAGGCTGTAATTCTTGACTTAAACTTCGACCCCATGATGAAGCTGCTGTCAAAAATACAAAAATAAAAGGATTGAATTAAGAATATTATGCCATATTTGGATAATAAAAAGTGTGCAATGAGGGAAATTCATGCATTTCTGTATCTAATTGGAAATGTAGTAGTATGCAATGAAAAAACATTTTTGCCCTCTCTTCCTCTAATCAAGATAATGAAAGCTGGCAATGTTAAAAGTGTTCAATGAAGAAAAACTTATGATTTATCTGCTATGTCTATTACCTTGACTGCAATAGCCACCTGTCTTGTATCACAGAATTCAACCCTTGACCTTCAAGGATGTGGTACATGAATTAAGATTAAATCAAAAAAAAGTCTTACATGAAGGGGGAGACATCAATGGGTTCTTTTTATGTTGAGCAGGTACCATAAACTGTCCTCTGATTTGACCAGCAGAACCTGGACTACGTTGTCCGGAATATCCAGGCATACGATTAGCTGAGGGCACTTGAAATCCAGCACTACGGGGCCCTGGGCTCACTGGGTAACCGGGGCTAGCTTGTCCGTCAAATGATAATGAGGTGGTTCGATGAGATAAACTTAAAGCAGCGGGTTTTTTGCCACCCTGATTATTAGTCAATCCACCCACACCCCCCAGGGCAGAGTTGTTAGGCGACATTTTGGGCAAACTGGCCCATGGGTTGGACGTATTAGTAGTTATTCCTCCAGAACTAGCAGCAACTGATAAACTGTTGACTAAGTCCGAAGAATTATCCGAGCCGAATAAACTATCCCAATTATCGAATCCCGTTAAATTGTCCGTCAAGTTTAACTTTTGGTTGGAGGTCTGAGGGCCAATAAAATTGTTCTGCCCACCTCCTAACACACCCATTGGCATAGCAGACGTCATGCCACCGGTAGCCATATTGTTATTCCGATTATTGTTTACCACTGGTCCGATAATGGACTTCCGTAAACTACTTGAGGCTGATCCTTTTAATTCCACTTCCGAATCACAATCTCTGAAATTATAAAACCAGATGGATTATAAATAACTTTTAACAACTGAACATACACCTCATTCCAATATACACCTCATTCCAATATACACCTCATTCCAATATACACCTCATTCCAATTTATGCCCCATTCCTGAAAAAATCTCCTTATCAAATTAATTTCATAAATATTATTAACTTTTATCTTAAGATTTAAAAACGAAAAATGTGCTAAACTCGCAATAGAAATCATCAATTTTCTTTTGTATTTCTAGCTTTATTATGTACAGTGCCCTGTAAGTTACCTGACATCACACCATAATATATGTTATTGTATCTTGTTATGTATAAAATCTTATTATGACTGTGTTTTTACATCATTCCTTATTCCATCTGTTGTCAGTGTATCCTGTTATTGCAGGAACTTCTCTGATTACAGAACTACTTTGTCACTATTGCAAAAACTGATATTAATTTTAATAGAATGGTTGATAAGGTAACTCAAGGTGCCAATTTAATATCCTTTAGTTATCACACCTGACAATCAACATGACAAGTTGTTATGGTGAAAAAATCGTTAGAGTCACTTACATCAGAACTCTTTAAAGTCTTATAACATGTAAGGGAGACAACTCAAGTATCTTTTAACAAATTAAAATCTATTTTGTCAAATTCATTTACAATTTTTAACAAATAGTTAACAAAATTTTTAGCAAAATTAAAAACAAGCTTTATAAAATTTAACAATAAATTTTCAATTTGAGCCGTCCCAGTTAAATAAAAAAATAAATTTGTGAATAATGAGGGGTCAATTTGTAGAAAGACCAGTGTCAAGAACTATGTGATTTAAACAGGGTGTCTCAGATAACACTCCTCAATAAATCAGAATCATTTACCCCAGCCTCCATGCATCCAACTTCTATAGATGGAATGTGCCACGACTGGGAGAAATAACAGACAACTTAGAGTGTTAACCTCTACAATTACGCCAGGGCCAGTTCTTCTATGGACTGACTCTAGTTAACAGTGGAGGGACATTACTGTCATAGAAAATAAGTTTAACAAAAGAATATAATAAATATATAAATATTTCTTTAATAACCAAAAATTATTGGAGTGTTCACATTTACAAGTTAGAAACTTCAAGATAATTAGGAGACATTTTAAAAGAAGTAACCCAACCGAATAACTTTTCTATTAAAATAAAAAAAATCTGACCCTTTACACCATTTGACTGATTTAGTCTGGCACTGTAATTTAATGGACTCCCAATGAGGTTCTATGATGCAATAGTGTTGTATGTTCAGTACAACTACTTTACACTGTCACCCTCACCCCTCACCCCACACCCCACACCCCACAACCCAACACCCCACAATTAAACTTACCTCACAACTTGATGAGTTGAAATAATATATTCTGGTTCGTTGGAGCCCCGATTGCTGACCAACTTACTCCTGGTTCTAACAAACACGTACTTTCCTTCTAATAACTTCAATCGGAATACACCGCTGGTATTAACAACACTTTTACGCACTGTAAAATAGAATCAATGTTAATATTACATATTACCTAGTACTCACGCTTCATACAATTAACACTCACGCAGGATCATATAATTAACACACTTATATCAATACTAAAACACAGTTTTTGCAATTTAAACATGATTTTCTAAAAAGACTGGTAGTTGATATTCATTTTAAGACGTATTTTTGAAAGTTAAATGATTTAACCATATTCTAAAAAGACTGGTAGTTCAAATACAGTAATTTATGATGTATCTAAATAACAAGGGCAGTAACTCTATATATTATCCTACCTTCTTGAAAATGTTTGTTAAGTTGTTGAATATCGTTTGCGTGACAGAAATCCTGAATCAGTTGACCAATGAAATCAACTCCGATACGATGATTAGAAGCTAGATGACTGAAACGAGATAATTATTTGAACGTTAAAAATATGAATTCATGGAGTCAAGATATTTACTGTTGAAAATTTGACACCAGCACCTGGAGTCTAAGTTATTTGTTAGTAATTTAAGAATTTCCTAGACAGTCTAGGAGTAAAACTATTGCTGTGTAAAGTTAAGTATGGAATTTGTAACTCGAAACTAAATTATAAAAACAAGACTGTCAGTGAGTCCAGAATGCGAGATTATCAGATACCAGTTATGTCCCTTACCTTGAATCATACTCCAATATTTTCCCATTAAGATCTTGTTTAGTTATTAGATGTTCTGTACCAATCATCATATTGGCCTTTTCTGTAAGATGAAGGCGGCGAGCGATACAAACTAAACACCTCTGTTGACCTTCTGTAAGGTAAATTATATAAATTAATTAATAAAACATGGTTTATATAGGGATAGTTTAAACCTAACGATCTTTCACAATCTTTGATACAAATTTATGGACTTAAAACTAAAGTCAAGTAATATTTCATCCAAATTTTCATCGTGTATAACAAAGTACTTGAACTCTGTTAAGATAGGGCTGTAGGACTACTCCCTCCCTGCCCTGGGATACTCCCTCCCTGCCCCTCCCCATCTGTTTATCAACATACCTGATTCTGTGTAAGACTCTGAAAAACTCTCTGTTAAATAGGGCTGTAGAACAGCAGTAATATGCATACTCTCATATTTACATACATAGGACTGTTTAACTTCTATATCTGTATCTACTTCACCTACAGATAAATACCAATAATATTCATATACAATAACATTATACTATAGTTATAATACATCAATTATAGAGTGATATAGAAATACCACTGTTAAAATAGTAATTCCTAATTCCCAACCCACCCATCCTCATAAATCCCTACCCACAGGTCCATCGATAGGACAAATAAAGACCCCTGACTTACATGCAGGTTTAATGAGCATTCTACAACTAAAATTCTTGGCTTTGTTACAATCAGAATTGTCACTGGGGAATATTATATTACCTGGAAAAAATAAAGTAGAATATCATCACATAAAAATCATATACTCATTCAGACGGAACATTTTACACTTGAAAAATTAAAATATCCGAGCAGCCGCATTCAGCCATCAAAATGTCATGGTTCAAGATTTTTATCATAATATAGTTATTTTAAAACAGATGGATGCAAATTAATTCTACAAAAAAATAATTACTTCCTAATGCAATAAATAATAGAATTTCATTTCGAATATATACTAGCAAATGAGCAGTCTATCATACTAGCAAATGAGCTGTCTATCATACTAGCAAATGAGCAGTCTATCATACTAGCAAATGAGCAGTCTATCATACTAGCAAATGAGCAGTCTATCATACTAGCAAATGAGCAGTCTATCATACTAGCAAATGACAGTCTATCACTAGCAAATGAGCGTCTATCATACTAGCAAATGAGCAGTCTATCATACTAGCAAATGAACAGTCTATCATACTAGCAAATAGCAGTCTATCATACTAGCAAATGAACAGTCTATCATACTAGCAAATGAGCAGTCTATCATACTAGCAGATGAGCAGTCTATCATACTAGCAAATGAGCAGTCTATCATAACATAAAATATTTGGCTTTTCTCTTTAGCTGATTATCGATATATCAGAAGAAAATTAATTCTTATATTTTCAGCTATTTCAGATAAAGAAATTATATTACTTCAGATAATATTTCAGAGATATCCATAACTAACGCATCTAATTATCTTAATTTTTAACTTGCACCTTGCTTTATCATAAATCTTTACTTTGTGACCTAGGCCAGTGCTTCTATGAGACTATGTTCTCATCACCATCTAACACTAGCATACTAGCAAATGAGCTGTCTATCATGCTAGAAATCTATCAATCTAGCCCTAACATTTTTCCACCGATACACTGCTTTAACTCTGTGCCAGTGCCTTCTGACAATTTCAACAAAAACAAAAAACAAAACAGATATATAGTTTAATACTTAGCAAACAGATCCCATCCTTACTCGTATTGTTATGGGGGCTAATGTACACTCTAACTCTTGTTGAAAAGACTCACAAAAGCACCAGCTACGCTTGTTGATAAGACTCACAAAAGCACGGGGCTGAAAAAAGTATAACTATACTTACCCAATGACATGGGTTTGAGATAATTACTAAATTCAGCATGGTCTCCCACATGTATAATATTATAGATACTTTTACCAACCAGGTCATCCTGTAACATATATTATATACCATAGAATGAATAAATGAATGAATGAATGAATCTGAACAACACATCACTATAAATGAATGAATAAAATTATTATGGATGCTACTACTAACCATAGAATGAATGAATGAATGAACAAGCAGTTGCCAAGCAAGATCAGACCTATCAAATATTCCCATTATTTGAAATCAAAATTGAAAGAATGAAAGAGGACAGAAGAACAAATATATAATAAATACAATAAAAAATATTGAAAATCTTAGGGTAGGGGAGAGGGGGGGGGGGACATCCCTTTGTAAAGATAACTTTTGTGATAGTGATGTCATTTACAATAAAGCATTTCTATAATTTCAGAAATCACAGACAACTGGACGTGTTAAACGATGTTATCAGTGTACTGATACACACAAAAAACTCTTTACAGTCCCTTTAATAAATCTAAGACAAGAAGTTATTTAGCCAGAATTGCTTGCCCTACTTTGCCTATATGTTTAAAGGATTTCTCCCTATCATTATCTCCATCTCCCTGGCCTCCATCAAGCCATCAGTGAATATGAATTTTATTGTCCATCTTGAATCTAACAGGAAGGGTTTGTTAACAATCGTTTCAGCTTTTCTTCTAGTTCAACAATGTCCACAATGTCCACAATGACAAAGTCTTTTCAATTAGCGCTGGTCGTTCACAATTTATTTTCCAGAGACGTTATTCTCTAGAGACTGGATAAACAAAACTAATTCTGTTTCTACTTGTCAAATCTAGATAGTACTATTTCTCCTGAGGACTGGATAACCAAAGATAAATAGAACTTCATCGATCAACTATTCTTGGTACCATATATAATCTGGCACCTAATTCTTGAAAAACTTAACTTATATATAAACCAGATTTGTAGATATAAATAAATCGATTGATAAAATTTAATTTAAAATCAATATTAGTGACTTTGAAAGAATGGAGAAAAGACCTCTGATGCTTAATTCTAACGGAAAGAATCACGATTTTAAGATATTTAAAAAGGTTATTTAACCTTTGTTTATGTTTCAAAAACATTTAACAAATCTATGGGCTTTTGTATTTTTTAAAAGCCATGAATAAAATAATCAAGGATTTCAAACTCTAATTTTAGTAAACAGAAACGAATAATTTTAATATTCAAAGAACATTTCAATAGTTTGGATCCTCTAATGAATATTTAGACAGTTGCCAACGGGATTGGGATCAGACAAGCTCGGCTAAACTTTATGGAGACTTTTTGCAGGAGACTTATAAATATAATTATAGCCTGGGACCTGTTATTTAACACGAATTGTTCCATATGATTAAGTGGACATACTCAACATTGATAAATATATTTATAGAACTGACTTATCGTTGGGATAATTAATCAAATACAGGTCAAAAGTCAATTAAACACCAGGTCAAAGTTCAATTGATTTGTGGTTAAAAGTTAAGTGGAATGATTTCTGTAGCACAAATTAATCAGAAGAAAATCAATAAGATGGTTTCTGTGTTATGCCAACTTGTTGAGGTGAGGAATATATGTATTATTAACAGTGTATCTATTACAGTGGGACAACAGAATTGTCAAGAAGGGGACCCAGAATTGTTAAGAAGGGGGAACAAGGTTTGTCAAGAAGGGGACCCAGAATTGTCAAGAAGGGGACACAGAATTGTCAAGAAGGGGACACAGAATTGTCAAGAAGGGGACCCAGAATTGTCAGATGGGGCCACAGGTTATTGGTTTCATAGGTCAAATGATAAAAAATCGGTGAGTTGAGAGGAACCAAACAAAGACAGAGATTTGTCAGGATTTACTTGAGAGCAAGAGGCAGGGTGTGTATTATATTTACAATGAAAGTTTTACTAGAAGAGAGCTGAGAACTGGATGATTATATTCCAGATAAAATATAGATGGATATATACAGATATAGAAATAAACTATAACTCAGTAGGTCTATCCTATATAACAATGTATCACATTGATAACAAGTAAAGAAAATAACAAAAAGAAAGTGAGAGATGAGGTGACAAGTGGTGGCCATTTAATCATCATCAGTAATTAATCACTAACTAATTAATCTAGGGTCAAAAGGTCACAGGGGGGAATAAATCCCCTCATTTCACAATTTCTCACTAATTTCACGAGTTTGTGTGTTAATTCAAATCTATGTGTATCATGGAAACTGATGGCATCAATTTACACCATAACAGTTTTCAATTAGACGTCTGTGATTTCTGTATTTCTACTAAAACTAAGTGTTTTATGACGTCACTCATTACGAAGGTCTCGTGTGATATGCGCATTTTGCAATTAGTGACGTTATCAAACACTAATTCTTCCTGGAACTGCCGGAACCACAGATCCCTGATTATCATTTTGTCATAGGAATTGCAAAACTCTTCAAAGCCAGCTCCAGTAAAGAATTAATAATGATAACCCCCACCTACCTGAATATATTTTAGGTAATCCTTTACATTTTCAGATACAAAAGTAACTCGACCTTGACTATTTACCACAAACAAAAAACTATCAAGTGTCTGAAAGAAAAAAGATTGATTAAAACAATACTGGTAGAGTAGATTGTGGTATTGGGCCTTTATTAGATGTAGGCGTTGTCTGATGGTGTCAAGTGAGCCTAAGGTAGAGCGTATTTTATATCTATTGCAATTGTTCTGATTATATATATCAATAACTTAGATTTGTCATCAATAAAACAATGTTTCAAATCAGTATTAGAGGGCCATATTTAGGGTGGGAATAAGTTAGGTCTCTGGGCTAAACCACTGTCTTCATTAACCAATAAGGTGCAGAAGAGTAGGATGTAAAACTCCATGTAAAACTCCATTCAATTCATTCTGTCTTCATTAGACCATTAGATTTAGAGAGTAGGTCACAAAACTCATTGCATTTCACAGTCTTTATGGGCGCATTAGGTACAGAAGAGTAGGATGTAAAACTCCATTCTGTCATCACAAGTCCATAGTGTACAGGGTGGGGTATATAATAGGACAAGTAAAGTAAAGTTATATCTCACCTCTAAAAGAAGTGGACCGAGAAGGTTACTGGCAAGTATAGAGGGTTTACTGGACGATACCTGACTCTGTTGAACAGCTTCACTACAACCGGTTTCTGTAATACAAACACAATATAATCATATCAGCTGAAATATAATGCTGTTTTAGACCTTGTTTAATTTTTGTGGTGCCTGATTGAGCAAACTTATGATTAATACCAGGCAGTGTGCAATGAGGGATATGGGTCAAAGAAACATTAGGTGAGGTAGTTGAATATTCTTGAGGGATAAAGCGATAAAAAGACAAACTTCTTAGGCTATCTTTCACAGTAATTGAACAAAGCCAGGAGTGAAATCTATTGTTTATTTGATTGTAACGGACCTTTTCCTAATGAACCAAACTAGCTATTGATTGGACAAGTTTCTGTTTATTATACAGATCAATTGTTTATAGCAGGGATGTATTTACCATCCATGTCTGACTAAATGTCAAAAACAACCAACAGGAAATTTTTAGGATACCTATTTTTATAAAACACAGTTCCATTTCTACCCCTAACACTCCAAAACAAAAGGGCATGCTCTACCTTCAACCAAGACTTATTATCATAGCAAGCCCCTTCTTGACCCCTAAACAAACTCGCCTGGTCAACTATTCAATCGAGAGCTTTTTCAATGTTCCCTAGCCCCTTCCCCACCCTAAATAAAAGGGGAATGCCTTACCTTCCTTACTAATCTGTTGAATAGTGTTCACAGTTTCTTGGAGTATTGCACATTTGTCAGGTTTAGAAAAGGAGCTCATGTCCAGGTTGCTGGCTAGAATATATTCGGCCAATTCCTCTATATAGAAATTCTCCTGCTCTCTTCTTCGCTTCTCATTTAGACACTTGTTCCTGAAAATAGACAAAAAGAACGTCTATTAAATATAGAATAAACACACACGTTAATAGAAATAGAAAAGGCGAACATCAAGTACATGTACTATAAATAAAAAAGATAGCAATGCAATGCATTGAAATACGCCCAAATGGCAGCCATACTACAGATACATATGTTAAAGATTTTTCTACGTTTAACGATATATCTCGGTAAAAAGTATCCTACAACACAAAAATCAGATCAGATCAACTTTAAGTCCCCAATAACCCACATGCCAAATATTTTGATGACACCATATCTAACAAACGTTACAGAAATAACATGATGGCGATTAGCAGTAAGTCATGCTAGTTTACCAGGAAATTTATCGCAGGAATTATTAATTGATGCACGACTTTCACAAAAGGTTTGCTTCTATTATAAAAGATACATTCACAATTTCAAGCCGGTCGTCGGCAGATGTCAAGTGTTCTGAAGTTAAAACTAAATAAAACTTAGGTCTAATAAAGCCAACGTTTACAAGCGATATCTAATTTAGGCTATTGATATCGGGACGAATCAAATAAATTCTAGTAAGATAAAACCTTTATTAGGGCTACCGGTATTTAAATATTTTGTCGATATGAGGATATGGCCCTCCAACATAATGTAGGGTAGGACATCCATTTCAGAATTTGACCTACTTAATCGGAGATTTTCTTTGGAAAGTCAGTCGATAAGACTGTCGTCAAGATATTGATTCTCACTATTTTACATGTCATAATAACATTGTTTGACGAATGCACTGCATACTTTGATAATATAATAACACAAACACAAACCTTCGTGAAATATAAAAAGAAAGAATTCAAGCTGTAGAAGTGACAAGATCGACATAATTTATTAAATTTTAGACTCGACAATCCAGTCCTTCTGATATCTATGTAATAGTAATTAGTCTGGGTGACAGAGACTACAATTCGCGGGTTTATTGAATTCACGCGTTCGGATTGGTTGTGACGTCAAAAAGGGGAGGTCTGTCGAATTGTCAATATGTCGGCTGGAAAATAAGTACAAGACTGTTACCCTGAAGTTTTATACTATATCTCGACCAAAAATTGTCCGATCAGCACCAAAATCAATAGGGATCCTCTTTGTAATGTTATTAACCCATATAACAAAAATCAAAAAGATCCATTGTGAATTGTAGACTGTAGAGTGAGTACAAGAAAAATGTGAACAGACACACAGACACACACACACACACACAGACAGACAGACAGGGGTGATCACAATATACGACCAAAATACATTTTGGGCGTATAAAAAAACGAATGTCACATGAAAAATTATTTGTAACCTAGTTTTATTGGTCATATTAAATATAATTTTTTGCATGAGAACCTCCGCAGCAGCTTGTAGCACATAGGTTTTTAGTTTGTCTCATCCTCATGGCCTTTATTACCAGTACATATAGTGTACACAGCGTATAACACCCAGGACCTTGGTTTTATTACATCTACACAGGCCTTGTATATTACATTTTATCCCATACTTGACATGTAAAATAAAAATTTCAAATTTGTTTTAGATGAGTTTTTTTTCTCTTGTACTATGTCTGTGATGCATTCTAGATCAAAAAAAAAATTTCAAATTTTTAGTTGGATAAAAGTGATATTCTTGTAGACCATTGAATACAGCCCATTGAATAAACATATTGGTATTCAATGTGCGGGGCCAAAGGGTACACAAGACCAAAATTCATCTAAAACAAAAACAAATTTGAAATTTATATTTTTCATAATTAGGTATAGGATAAATAGGTTATCCAATGGCTAACTCGTGGATATGGTTTTTATTCCACTCGTGCTTGTGAAAATATCACAAACACTCATGGCATAAAAACCATATCCACTCGTAGCCATAGGATAACCTCTAGATATATTATACGCAGGGCCTTGTATATGATATATACTGTGTTATATAAATGTGATATTTTCTGGGGTATATATTTTTTCAGTTATTGTGTAATATTATTAAATTTTTTAAAAACACAGTGATAAGCTTACACACCATGCATTGTGCAGTGAAGTAAACTGTCAATAGTGGTGAACCATGGTATATGACCAAGAAGAAAGTAGGTCAGTGGGGTATACTGGTAGTTTAAAGAGAGGAATGTACATTACTGTTAAATTGACCATTTCCCAGCTTGACCTCTTGACCTCATGCCTTCATCACACACAGTGAGACAATTTATAATCCACACAATCTAGGGCTATTATCAGTATAGATATTTGTTACATGAGTACTGAGTTTCCTTCATTACCATGGGAATATTGTTAAAAAGATAAGGAATGTGAGGGGGGGGGGAGGGGTTTACATAGTGGATAATAATTATCTTATGTAATTTTGTACCCATGGCTGCTGATTCTGAGGGAGAGGTTGTCAAGGATAAACTTTCCCTTACTATCTTTAATTTTGAAATGATTTCTGTTATGAAAATGTTTTTGGAGGATGAGGGTTAGTGGAAAGAAGGGGTGGGGAAACAGGGTGTACTGATAATACTAATAGTAATATTAGTTAAATGATGTTATATGAGATACTCTTCTTTAGAAGCACTGACTAGCTCACAAGTAGAGACTATGCTATTAATTTCAGTATACATCAATTTGATAAGAAATTACCTACTTCTGAAGAAATCTACAAGATAAAGTAACAAGAGTGTGAACATGTTGGGTGTTTTAAACCAGAATGTTTTTATTAACTTTAGTGTTAATCTAATCAAGTAGAAATATTTACAAGTGGATCATAAAAATACACTTCAATACTCAATTTTATTTGATAAGTTTTTATCTGAATAATTTTTCTTGCTTGAATAAAGTTTACTTTACATACTAGCATGTTGTCACCTTACATCTTTAAGGTAAGGGAGGGAAGAAAGGGAGAGGTGTGGATGGGGAGGGGTGATTGGGGAAATTCAGTCTTATGACTAATAAACTTGAAGCAATTCTGTTTTAAAAAACTGGAAGCATCTACGTCAATCGCAGGGATAATAAATAAATCTAACCTGAACACACAAAGAGAAAGGGGGAGGGGGAGGGGGAGGGGGAACTAGGTAATGGATTTATGGCTCTTTAGCTTGGACTAGAACAAAATCGGGCCTTTACTTAAAAAACAGCAAGCTTATGATGCCTACAAAGTAATGTTCCCAAAAAACTCTGCAGGATGCCAAAATTTAAGTGACAATTTTATCCAGACTCATAGAGCTCTTCAATAATGGCTTCAGGTCATTGACATATCCTTAGTTACCTGTCAGGAATATTGGTCTCTAGGGAACAATAAACTAACATTCCTTCATAACCTTCTGTCAGAGGTCAAACAACCTGTACAGTCCAACATGGCTGCCATTATACACCCCAACTTATAAAGGTATTTACCATTACATCATTCCAGTTAAAATAGGGAAAAATCCAACAAAAGTGTCTACAATATACATCCAGGACACTTGTTATCCACAATTTTGGCACATTTGGTTGAAACTTGCAGGTAAATCCATGATAATTTTAACTTTTTAATGGCTGCCAAAAGAGAGAAATGACCTCCATTTTGAAAAGGGTATAAGCTGGTATGACGGTGTACAGTGACAGGATTGGTCAGTATTACGTAACCACCTAGTTGTAATGACCAGTGGTGAGGTCAGAGGTTTCTTGGTTGACTGCCCACTGGTCAGGTATAGTGTGAAACAGTATAGAGATCAGACTTCATCTAGCCAAGGGCATGAGAAATGGCTATCAATGTCGCAAGGTTTTTTTCATAATTGACATCATTCTGACGTATATGTTCTCTTTATTCTCAGCAGAAGATTATGATTTGATTTAGCTCTCGAGAAGGATTCGAAAACTGAAGGCACCTTATTGCAGCACAATTATAAATGAGGTATTTTCTCAAGATTGCTTGATGAATCTTTCTATTCCTGTTAACTTTATAGATTTTTTTAGGCTCACTACTATCTGGAAAGATATATATCGGAGCAATTCCACTGCCACAAAAAAGACAGTTTTTCAAACTAGCTTTCATAGTCCCAAACTGTTATACTAAATTCTTTTTTCCATTTTAACAAAAATGTGAACCCATTGCTAATGCCTTCTGTTGAATAGTAACTTGTTACCTTTCAACCACTCTAATCTCTACAATCTACTGCTTTAATCCTGGGCCAGTGCATTCTGTTGAATAATAACTTGTTACCTTTCAACCAACCCAATCTCTACAATCTAATGCTTTAATCCTGGACCAGTGCCTTCTGTTGAATAATAACTTGTTACCTTTCAACCACCCCACTCTCTACAATCTATTGCTTTAATCCTGTACCAGTGCCTTCTGTTGAATAAGTAACTTGTTACCTTTCAACCACCCTAATCACTAAATTCTTTTTTTTGTTCATGTTTGATTTGTACAATTGCCTAATAAAATACAGATTATTTATAATAAGGATGATGATGAAAAGGTGTTGTATATCATTAGTTGTTTATCACCTTCAGGACTTCATTGTGGCTTCGTTTTCACTTCACTGAGCAGTTATAATACATCATAATAGAACACATCACCTCTCATGAATTCTACCCTACTTTTCACTATTTATTGAACAACAGTGTGGTCTGTTAGTTCACTATTTCGTTAGCTTTTTTTTAAAAATCAATTTACTTTCATTAGGTAATCTAACTTTAAATATATACTATTGTCCTGTCGGCTAACATTTCAGATAAATTTCTGCTTGAAAGTAATTTATGAGCACATTCATTTTAGTCCTATTATTTATTGCAGGAACTACAGACGTCTGATTGAAAATCGAAATGGTGCAAATTGATTCTTATTCTAACAGTGTGTTTCAAACACACATACAGATAACTTTTTAAAATATTTCTAATATTTCATTCTGTCTTCATTAGCCCAAAAGGTTCAGAAGAGTAGGTTGAAAAACTCCTTCCATTTCATTTTTAATACTAGCAACTATGTTGAATAAGTAATAGAACTAAACAAAATGTTATCATACACTACTGAAGTGTTTAAAGAAGGTATTAAGCCAAAATATTAGATGACAGGACAATAGTATATATATTCTAATTATTAAAATATTAACTTTAAATATTAATTGATATATTAACATTGTATACTAAATAATAACTGAAACACTCAAATATAAATTGCAAATTTTATCATAAAACATAATGGTATATGTAAAGACTTTAAAATTTAATCAATAATTCAAAAATACAATTAGCTTAGTAATTTGAATTTTAAAATTTCTCATTTTTTTTTATCAATTTCCTATTTTTATGCTTGTTTAATTTCACAGTAAAAATATATAGAAATTAAAACAATGTATCAGACTGTATACAAGATCAATATAAACATTGAATACTATATTATAACACAGAGTAATACTATATCAAACTAATATACTGTTATAATCAATATATCTATATTATCTTTATAGTATTCAACATTGTATAACAAACATTGTATAACCATATACTTTATTTTTATATACTTGGTACTATACAATTATTTATCCCATAAAAATAATACAAGTATTTGAATAAATTTGAAAGTAGGGAAGCCCCCTGCTCCTTCCTCCTCTGTCAAAACAACATTGGTCATTTTTCTTAAAGAGTCCAATTAGCATCATTTATCTATTCTTTTCATTCTATAAATAACCAAAGTTTAACAACTTATTGATTTTAATAAACCATTAATCAATTTGTATAATTTCAATGGAGAATATATTTGATAAACTTTTAAAAATACTGGATACAAAGTTCTGAATTACGAAGCAGCGTTGTACCCTAAACAAACTCCAAACTACAAACCAAAGTTATTTTAGTCACTAAAATAAACTGATCAATTGATGGTAGGAAACATGCTCTAGCGTCTCTTTAACCTTCTAAACCCTTTGTTTACAATCTTTACAAACTTCCCTTTCAACTAGGGTAGGTGTGGTTCGTTTTAAATCTAAACATCAGGTTAACATGTTAATAGTTTTACTAATTGTTCACTTAACATCAATTACCTTTAAAACTTTTCTCTTGTTACTTGACAATTAAAACAGTTACTTGGAAACCAACAGACCACACAACTGACTAGCTTGTCTTACAGTCTGATAAATTCTTAAATTAGGATTTGTTACGTCTATGTGCAGAACTATTACAACAAGATATCCCTTGAAGAAAATAAGGATTTGTTACGTCTATGTGCAGAACTATTATAACAAATATCCCTTGAAGAAAATAAGGATTTGTTACGTCTATGTGCAGAACTATTATAACAAAATATCCCTTGAAGAAAATAAGGATTTGTTACGTCTATGTGCAGAACTATTATAACAGAATATCCCTTGAAGAAAATAAGGATTTGTTACGTCTATGTGCAGAACTATTATAACAGAATATCCCTTGAAGAAAATAAGGATTTGTTACGTCTATGTGCAGAACTATTATAACAAAAATATCCCTTGAAGAAAATAAGGATTTGTTACGTCTATGTGCAAAACTATTATAACAGAATATCCCTTGAAGAAAATAAGGATTTGTTACGTCTATGTACAGAACTATTATAACAAATTATCCCTTGAAGAAAATAAGGATTTGTTACGTCTATGTGCAGAACTATTATAACAAATATCCCTTGAAGAAAATAAGGATTTGTTACGTCTATGTGCAGAACTATTATAACAAAATAGCCCTTGAAGAAAATAAGGATTTGTTATGTCTATGTACAGAACTATTATAACAAAATATCCCTTGAAGAAAATAAGGATTTGTTACGTCTATGTGCAGAACTATTATAACAAATATCCCTTGAAGAAAATAAGGATTTGTTACGTCTATGTGCAGAACTATTATAACAGAATATCCCTTGAAGAAAATAAGGATTTGTTACGTCTATGTGCAGAACTATTATAACAAAATATCCCTCAATTATTATTTTGCTAGAAAATGAATAAGTTGAATAATTGGGTAGAATTAACTGAAGCCACAATAAATCAGCTGACTGAAGTGTAAGGAAAAACAGCTGTTTTTAACTGGGTCAGTCTAACTTTCTATGCTATATCTTATAGCTAGTCTGTAATATATCAGCTTTCTAAAACATGAATAGCCAGTATCTCTATCTCTATAATGATAAACTTCTTCTAACTTATATACCATGCTTAGGAGATGACAAGTTTAATGCAGAGTCAGTGTTGAAGTGATATGAGAATAGTATCCCCGTAAAAAGCAAGGGCCTAGGTCAGATTTATAGCAGGCAAGGCCAGGCCGTTATTCTTGACACAATCTTAACCTACTCTTTCTGCCATTTCCAACTGTCAAGGGATCTTTAACTTGCACAGTCTGTAGCACCAGGGACTGGCCTAGGTTCGAACTATTGAGAGGTCTTTAACATGTACATTCTGTAGCACCAGGCTGGCCTAGGTTCGAACTATTGAGAGGTCTTTAACATGCACAGTCTGTAGCACCAGGGACTGGCCTAGGTTCGAACTATTGAGAGGTCTTTAACTGCACAGTCTGTAGCACCAGGGACTGGCCTAGGTTCGAACTATTGAGAGGTCTTTAACATGCACAGTCTGTAGCACCAGGGACTGGCCTAGGTTCGAACTATTGAGAGGTCTTTAACATGCACAGTCTGTAGCACCAGGCTGGCTAGGTCCCAACTGTTGAGATATCTTTAACGTGCACAGCCTGTAGCACACAGGGCCTGGACTAGGTCCCAACTGTCGAGATATCTTTAACGTGCACAGCCTGTAGCACACAGGGCCTGGACTAGGTCCCAACTGTTGAGAGATCTTTAACGTGCACAGCCTGTAGCACACAGGGCTGGACTAGGTCCCAACTGTCGAGAGATCTTTAACGTGCACAGCTTGTAGCACACAGGGCCTGGACTAGGTCTTTTGAGAGATTTTTAACGTGCACAGCCTGTAGCACACAGGGCCTGGACTAGGTCCCAACTGTCGAGAGATCTTTAACGTGCACAGCTTGTAGCACACAGGGCCTGGACTAGGTCTTTTTGAGAGATTTTTAACATGAACAGATGGTAGCAAACAGGGCCTGGACTAGGTCCCAACTATTGAGCGAGCATGTAACATGTTAGTTAAACTAATATCAATACTTCATATCAATCCACTAGGCTATTATCAAACAGCTGACTCAGTTCTCCTAACACGTGTCTACCTCACAATCTATATCTTGATTCACCAGTCTTTTAATTTACTAACAATACATAATGTATCTTGATTTACCAGTCTTATCTTGTAAGTACAGTACTTATCCCTGATAGTGCAAACAGAATTTTAGTTATTTTAACTCTTATAGTAGAAAATAAATAAAATGAAATGAATGGAGTTTTACGTCCTACTCTTCAGCACTTAACAGGCTAATGAAGACAGATAAGGGCATGCAGTGTGCAATGAGGAAAAATTTAAAATAGAGGAAATCAGGATGCCATTGTGATCTTAAGTAACACAAAATTATGTGTATAGCAATATTACTGCTTATCTGTCTTTAACTGTTATGTTTAACTACTGTAAGGCTAGAAATTAATGCTTCAACAAATTAATGCGACATGGGGTATAGAGACTAAAATGCGAGTACAAATTAATGCGATCCGGGATAGGTATCGCATTTTTTAATAGCATAAAAAAGAAAATGGCTTCCCGGAAGTATGACAGCTGGTGCTATATTCACCTCTAATCTTATCAATTAACGAAAATCTTTTGTTTTTTTAACGTCATTGATTACCAATCAGCTTCAAATTTAGAGATAATTATCTAATTACTTAATCCCACCAGGGACAAAACTCACTTTGAAATATATATTTAAAAATGCGGATACAAATTAATGCGATCGCGGAAAGGTCGCATGTAACGCATTAATTTCTATCTCGCAATAATTTGTAGCCTTACAGTAATATACATGTAGATACACGTTCAGGAATGAAACTAGAGAAGAGCCATGAATTATGTGATAAGATTATTATAGACAAAGAATGAAGCAAATGAAACAAACAGAGATATAATAGAGCTCTCATTACAATCTGTAGAATATCACAGATAAATTGGAATTGACAGAAAACAAATCAATTAGAGACGACTTAACGATCAAAACAAAATACAGAAGAAATAATAGAATAGAAATATCAAGAGAGCCCACGATATATAACACACAAGAACTTTAATATTATAGCAATGATAGAATAGAAATACCCAGAGAACCAACGAAACAGAGCGAGTATATTTCTCTGTACAGCAGTGACATATCACTAGCTAGAAGATATTTGGGTCAAGGTTTTCCCAGCTCTCCAATACATAATGATAACAGGGATATAAACACAGGGCACTGTAGGTCATGGTAGATTGTTCCCACACCCACTACATACCTTTCATTTCAAGGTCTTTCAAACTTAAACTAGAAACATCGGAAGGCAAAAGAAATTAACTTTTAAACACTTTGTTTTATATTTTGTATTTGTGTAAATGGAAATGAAATTCGATTGAAATAAGCTGATTGTTGTATGTGATTAGTTTCTATGGGTATGAATATTATAAAGGTAAGGGTAAGGTTTCCATAGCCAGTGTTTCTGTGTACACTTTCAACACTGTTCAACATAGAGGGATATCACACTGTGGCTCATCGTGTTATCACGTGTAGACTTAGAAGAATTATTGAGTACTGATACAATGGTAAGATGTTTGCAGTTATATTCAAGTATCTAAAGATTGAGTTCTTAATTTTATAAAGCCAAATTAAATATATTACATTCACTAATTTGAATTATAACATTGTTGCAGTTATAAATTATATCACAAAATAATACTTAATAGAACCAAGATTACCACACAAATGTACTCCAGAATAAACGCAAATAAAATCAATATACGCTGGTATGAAAAGAGTGTACACAGCCTGTTCATGAATAAATTATACTGACTCTTAATATATTATATAATACACATGTTGGATTCATACACACTCTAGACAACTAACATTTCATATATCTATAATCTATCTGGACTCTCTGAAAGTAATAGATATACCCAGCTACCTAATAAACACTAACTTCTGGACTTAGTAAACACACTCTAGACAACCAACATTTCATATATCTATAATCTATGTGGACTCTCTGAAAGTAATAGTAAAATGATCTATCTAATAAACACCAACTTCTGGACTTAGTAAACACACTCTAGACACCAACATTTCATATATCTATAATCTATCTGGACTCTCTGAAAGTAATAGATATACCCAGCTACCTAATAAACACCAACTTAACAGACTCTATAAACACACAAATGTAGACAATATTTCTAGTTTTAATCCATGTGGACTTTCTGAAAATGATGTATCAAACTATATAGAACTTACTGAAAGCAATTGTGAACAACCAAATAAACCAGAATAAACACTAGCTGTATAGACTCTCTGAAAGGATAAGCATAACCCAAAAGTGGAAGCAGAATTGACAAAACTTAATACCCAATGAATGTTATAAGTTATGTGGACTCTCTTAAACATCAAAATCAAACCAGGCGTCATCATATCTAAATATATATCCATTTTCAATGAATTAAATAACCCTTGCAAGAGTCTAGTGTGATATGTATGAGATAGTACAATGAAAGATAAGGTGATATATATAGTTACACTGTAGTACTTTATATAGTCACTTAGGATGTATAGATATAGATATACAGAGTAGGGCAATACAACAGCCTAATATTACTGTTATACACTAAATACATATTGAAAGGAATGAATGACTGAATAAATGAAAAAAAGCCCATATATGAATAAACACATGGGGCTGAATGGATATGAGTGGGGCAATAATACAGCATAATATCACTGTTATACATTGAATACACATGGTAAGGAATGAATAAATCTGAATTGAGAATGAATATATTTAATAGGACTATTTGAATAGACACAGTTTTACATTTACTGAATGGATACGAGTAGGGCAATACCACATAATATCACTGTTACTTTTTAACATTGAATACTTGGGTAATAAACGAAAAAATGAATGAATGAATGAATGGAATGAATAATAATGTGAATAAAGTAACTGAATGATGAGTGAATGAATAATATGAATGAATGAATGATACTTGTGGTTATGAATAAATGAATAAATGAATTGAGAAAAATAATAATGAATGAATAATGAATGACCATCTAATAATATATGTGACTCACTTATTATATATTAGAGCTTTTTTTCTAAAACAAATGTTAAAATATCAATTGATTAATATTGATCAAAAGGATAAATGCAAAACCTCAAATGACTAAATAAGAGTAAAGATAAATGGATGAATAAACCAGCCACTGAATGAATGAATGAATGATCTAATAAGTAAGTGCCACTGATTGAATGATATTAGACTCTTTATTTTTCAAAGATTAAATGTCATTGCATTAGTGCAAAAGATAAGTGAAAACCCATCTTAGGCAGTAGCTATAAATGTTTGTAAACTAGTCATTGATAAACAGACTGAAGATATAAGACCTAATGTCTAGTGAGTGAATATATTAGATTTCTATTAGAACCCCTCAATTTTTTTCAACATGTCTATTGCACACGAATTGATCATAGTTTTACTCTAGTTACTGTGGTGCATATAAGATAAAGTTTATTAAATATTATTACATTCGGTCTTCATTAACCTATTAGGTGCAAAAGAGTAGGACGTAAAACTCCATTCATTTTATTTCAATTCACATAAAAATTGGATTTTTTTTTTAAAGAATATCATCTCTTGAGACAGTGATTGATAAAAATGAACAAGGTTTGCTATGGTAGCCTGTCTGATGAGTTGCCAACCAACTGAATGAGACCAGTGAAGCATAGAGCTATTATAGTCCATTATGATGAATCAACAGAACATTATTTCAATACTGATAGCTTCACTTCAACTGTTAGGTTGATAATGATATCATAATCATGTGACACTTCAACTAGTTAGGTATAAATATACTATGACACATGTATACATGCAAGGTTTTAAAGATTCGACACATGCTATATCCTATGCCATCGTATGCACATATACTAAAGTCATTGATACAGGAGTCAAGCATATGCTATAAGACTCGAACCAAGCTATTACATCCTGTGTCTTCGTATACACATGTATATGCTGAGATCCTTGTGAGAAGTCAAGCACATGCTTTAAGATTCGAACCAAGCTATTACATCCTGTGTCTTCGTATACACATGTATATGCTGAGATCTTTGTGAGAAGTCAAGCACATGCCTTAAGATTCAAGCCAAGCTATTACATCCTGTGTCTTTGTATACACATGTATATGCTGAGATCCTTGTGAGAAGTCAAGCACATGCTTTAAAGATTTGACACATGTTACCACCTTAGAACTTATTATAAAATGTGGCGCAATGGTAACATGTGTCTGATTTTACACGTGCATTGTAAAATGCATAAAAAGAAAGAATGAATAACTTTGTATAGTCACATGGTCTACTGAAATCATAGCTTCAGATTGGTTTCAGATAACACCTTGTTAACAACGGACTGCACATAAAAAATCAATATCTGATCAAACCACTGGCGTGATGAAAGCCATTAAAAAAAAACAACACTGAAAAACACTCTTTTGTATTTCCACGGTAACATTTAATAATGTGTTTTACTTGTTAACTTAATTTAGACATGTTTTAATAGAAACCACATAACAACAAAAACTAGAATTGCTTACAATTATGAACGTATTTCGAGAGCCTTAAAATATTATATAGGCTAAAGTTGCAATTACCTACATCTAGACAATATATTGAATATCATTTGACCTAGTTTTCAAAGTCATAAAATAATTAGGTCACACCTTCCGTAACGGTTAATGATGGCGAAAATATGAAAATTATCAATTTTTGCTGTATTTAAGTACACTTATCTCTATGAATTTTTTAAGTAAGCCAAATTAAAAAATATCTACTCGTAGACAATATATTGAATATTATTTGACCTAATTTTCAAGGTCATAGATTAAGTGGGTCACACCTTCCGTACCCGTTAAAGTGACCTAATTTTGAAAAAATCGAAATTTAAATAATTCGAAAGAAAATACGAAATTTGAAAATCGGTCTCCAAGAAAAGGTAGATAATGTTCCATTGTATCTATGTGCTAAATTTCATCAAAATCGGTCTATCAGTAGTGTCTGAATTTCGGATTTAAGAATTGTAACGAAAATTCAAAATGGCGGCCGATATGGCAGCTTGACCTAATTATTTAGGTCAAATCAATTACTATTGACAAGTTATTTATAAAACAGTTTTCACTTTTCACCTAGCAGTTATAGACCGGAAGTTACGTAATTACGTCATTTGAGGCTAAACCGGAAGTGGAATTTTTTTTTTACATTTTTTCAAAAAATTATAAACATATCGCCTATCAACTGGTAAAGTTTCAAAATTTTACCATTTATATTAAAGGAGAAATCACGGTCTGAAATTTTTGCCGATGACCCTTGAATATTGAATTGCAAATCGTGGGTAAAATATTTAACCTAATTGCATAAAACCTATAATTGTTAGTTGACAAATACATTGAAGTTTTCAAATCTGAAAATCCGGTCAAAATCGAACTGAAAATAAACTTGCTAAAGCAAAAAAACCTGAACTTCCGGTTCTCACTTCCTGTCAGAGATAGAACTTCCGGTTTTGTTTTATTTGATAATAGAAATCATTCTAAGATCAACTGTAGATTTAGAATTTCTGCACCTTTTACCAGTTTGTCTGCAAACTCATCCAAGAATTACAAAAAAAAAAAAAAAAATAAAATAATCCGAACGATTACAATACGTTTTCGCCAAAGTCGAAATACGTAATTATAAACCAGTTTTAAAACTGGGCAGAAGAATGGCTTGTCTATTCTTATATATAGATATCTCAATAGGGTAGAATGACAGAGTTTAAGAAGGATGCTGTAGTCTCAATAGATGCTTTATCAACTTTCCGTATCAAAGCTTAATCATTTAAATATCTACTATACTAGCTGACAGAGCTCAATTTCAGCTCAGATCTAAAGGGGAGCTTTATCAACTTTCCGTATCAAAGCTCAATCATTTAAATATCTACTATACTAGCTGATAGAGCTCAATTTCAGCTCATATCTAAAGGGGAGCTTTATCAACTTTCTGTATCAAAGCTTAATCATTTAAATATCTACTATACTAGCTGACAGAGCTCAATTTCAGCTCATATCTAAAGGGGAGCTTTATCAACTTTCTGTATCAAAGCTTAATCATTTAAATATCTACTATACTAGCTGATAGAGCTCAATTTCAGCTCAGATCTAAAGGGGAGCTTTATCAACTTTCCGTATCAAAGCTTAATCATTTAAATATCTACTATACTAGCTGATAGAGCTCAATTTCAGCTCATATCTAAAGGGGAGCTTTATCAACTTTCTGTATCAAAGCTTAATCGTTTAAATATCTACTATACTAGCTAATAGAGCTCAATTTCAGCTCAGATCTAAAGGGGAGCTTTATCAACTTTCTGTATCAAAGCTTAATCATTTAAATATCTACTATACTAGCTGATAGAGCTCAATTTCAGCTCATATCTAAAGGGGAGCTTTATCAACTTTCCGTATCAAAGCTTAATCATTTAAATATCTACTATACTAGCTGATAGAGCTCAATTTCAGCTCAGATCTAAAGGGGATGCACTTCTCTTTTGATAAGGAATGGATTGGATGCTTCTTTGTTGTTACATATATCATGCCTTTTACTTATATATTACTTAATGCCTCTCTCTTTTGTTAGATGCCTATTTCTAATGTTGGATGCCACTTATTTAAGCTAGACACTTTTCTCTTAATATTGGATGCCTTTTACTTGAATTGAATAGATGCCTCTTTCTAATTTCAATGCATCCTATTTAAATGCATGCCTATTTCTAGATTGGATGCCTTAATTTGAATATTGGATGCCTTTTTTCTTTAAGTTTTATGTCCTTTTTACTTACATATGTTTCAAAAGGTTATGAAGAATGCAATTTCTTGACAAGACATAAAATAATTCCATAAGAAAATGACAAAATAAGACATTCCTGTGGGAAAATAAGGCTCCTTGAGGCAAGAAAAAGGTTGAAATCTATTTGACAAGTTGTTTATCATAATGACAGATACTGTAGTATCTCAAAATATATTGTCCTTGGTCAACTGGTTAGCAAAAATAACACAATGTTTCACAATGTTGTTAGTAATAATAATCCAACAGGGGCCATGTTTGTTTAGTTTTTAATTTCAACTTGTAGGTGGTGAAAGATTCATAAAATTTTACAAAATTTCAACATGGTGGTTTAGAAAATATTATATTCAATTCAAATTTTATCAACTTAATATTTTTTAATAAATCGAGACGAAAATATGCACGTTACAATTAACTATTACAAGGAAATGATTCGCACAAAAAATGAGTAACTTAGAAATATTTTAAAATCGTGTATAAGATGTAAGGTGATCTAGATTGAATAATATAGGTATTCAAAATTAAGGTGATTTAAAAGTAACAAGTTATTATTCAACAGAAGGCACTGGCCCAGGATTAAAGCAATAGATTGTAGAGAGTGGGGTGGTTGAAAGGTAACAAGTTATTATTCAACAGAAGGCACTGGTACAGGGTTAAAGCAATAGATTGTAGAGAGTGGGGTGGTTGAAAGGTAACAAGTTACTATTCAACAGAAGGCACTGGTACAGGGTTAAAGCAATAGATTGTAGAGAGTGGGGTGGTTGAAAGGTAACAAGTTACTATTCAACAAAAGGCACTGGTACAGGGTTAAAGCAATAGATTGTAGAGAGTGGGGTGGTTGAAAGGTAACAAGTTACTATTCAACAGAAGGCACTGGTACAGGGTTAAAGCAATAGATTGTAAAAATGGGTTTCAAAGGAACAGCTTATTAAGTCACAAAGGTGGACAGAAGATTAAATGAAAGTTAGACTTCATTGAATTTCAACTCTGTCTGAATCAAAAAATTAAATCATTAGTTAGAAGAGTAGGATGGAAAACTCATTCATTTCAATGATCTTCATTAGCATAAGGTGTAGAAGAGTAGGTTAAAACTCCATTCATTTCATTCTATCATATAAAACCGATAAGAGTGACAAATACTGATGTCAGACTAAAACTCCTCATTTCATTCTTCATTAGCTGATAAGGTGCAGAAGAGTCGGATATAAAACTCCATTCATTTCATTTCATTGAAACCATAATCTCACAGCTTATTAGTTACAGAAGACAATATGAAATCATATTAAAGATCTCCATAGTGTATAAATTAACAATTAGAAAACATAATCTCCTGGCCAAGTTGGTGCAAAAAATTTTTTATTCAAACCCAACAAATACTTAAAAATTCATATCTAATTTCTTCGCACACAGAGTAACCGGTTAGAAATCACCATACACCAATTTTTTTTATTACATAGAATGATATAAATAATCTGTTATTGTAAGGAGAGAGTTAAACCACTTGTACGCTTCAACAACTTTCAATAACATCATGGGTCCTTATTTTAATACCTCTTATAAAGTTTAAATATAGAAATATTACCTCTTTAATATAGGGGTAAATATTATATAAATTTATCGACTGGATCCCTGATAGGTGTTAAAATAAGTCATTTTCTGCCAACTGAGATGTTGATTGGACAAACCAAAAAATACCAAAGAACTACTACTCTAAAAAAAAGTCCAGTTTATCGGAAAATAACATATTTTGGTTTTATTTTTCAGAAATTGGATAATTTATTCGGACATCTCTTTCACCCCTCAAAAATTAAACTGATCCTTAAAATAACGCCAAGGTTTTGTTCATCTTGAACTTCCTTATTCAGAACTAACAATCCTTACTTAACTTTAACATATAAAATCTCTTGTTCAAAAACTAGAGCTTTTGGTTTCCGAGTCGACAAGACAATCCTCTCTTACCAGGAGTTGAACTGACATACTACAGAAGTCCTACAGATATTACACAAACAATGCTTTGTTTGAGTTAAAGCCACAGAATTCCACAATTCTAATCTATTACTGTTTGTCTTCAAGTCATAGCTTAAACAGAATTGTTTTCTTCAATCATGTTTTTAAAGTCACAATATATCAGAACTTTGTTCAAATTAAAGTCACAAATCTTTAAATTTAAAACTTTCTATATGGCTCTATAATTGATGTATTGAGCACTATTTTAACAGTGGTATTTCTATATCGCTCTATAATTGATATATTGAGCACTATTATAACAGTGGTATTTCTATATTACTCTACAATTGATATATTGAGCACTATTATTACAGTGGTATTTCTATATCTCTCTACAATTGATGTATTGGACACTATTATAACAGTGGTATTTCTATATTGCTCTATAATTGATGTATTGAGCACTATTTTAACAGTGGTATTTCTATATCACTCTACAATTGATGTATTGAGTACTATTATAGCAGTGGTATTTCTATATTGCTCTATAATTGATATATTGAGCACTATTATAACAGTGGTATTTCTATATCTCTCTACAATTGATGTATTGAGCACTTTTATAACAGTGGTATTTCTATATTGCTCTATAATTGATGTATTGAGCACTATTTTAACAGTAGTATTTCTATATCACTCTACAATTGATGTATTGAGTACTATTATAACAGTAGTATTTCTATATTGCTCTACAATTGATGTATTGAGTACTATTTTAACAGTAGTATTTCTATATTGCTCTATAATTGATATATTGAGCACTATTATAACAGTGGTATTTCTATATCACTCTACAATTGATGTATTGAGCACTATTATAACAGTAGTATTTCTATATTGCTCTATAATTGATGTATTGAGTACTATTATAACAGTGGTATTTCTATATCACTCTACAATTGATATATTGAGTACTATTGCTATATTAATAATATACATGTATGACATATTTAAAAGATTAAGGCAGTGATTGAAGTAAATAAGAAGTGATTATAAACACAATGTCAATATTTTTATGATGTTATAATGATATTAAAATACAAAACACATCAATACGTTTAAAGGTCACTAAAATTGCGTTTATAATTTACTCAATAACAGTTCGGAAGGGAATTCTCAATATAACACCTGGGCCAGTGCTTCTATAGTAGAATATATCTAATGTCCCCTTTAACTAACAGAATATTTTTAATTAATTATAATCGTTTATATAGATCTTACAATTTACTGACTATACAGATATTTGAAATTCAGCTCAATCAGCAAGTAAATATTTAGATGACTCTACAGATAGCTGAACTTGAGCTCTATCAGCTGGTAAAGTAAATATTTAGAAGACTATACAGATAGCTGAAATTGAGATCTATCAGCTGGTAAAGTAAATATTAAGATGACTATACAGATAGCTGGAATTGAGCTCTATTAGCTAGTAAAGTAAATATTTAGATGACTATACAGATAGCTGAAATTGAGCTCTATCAGCTAGTAAAGTAAATATTTAGATGACTATACAGATGGTTGAAATTGAGATCTATCAGCTAGGGAAAGTAAATATTTAGATGACTATACAGATAGCTGGGAAAATTTAGCTCTATTAGCTAGTAAAGTAAATATTTAGATGACTATACAGATAGCTAAAATTGAGCTCTATTAGCTAGTAAAGTAAATATTTAGATGACTATACAGATAGTGAAATTGAGCTCTATTAGCTAGTAAAGTAAATATTTAGATGACTATACAGATAGTTGAAATTGAGTTCTATCAGCTGGTAAAGTAAATATTTAGATGACTATACAGATAGCGGAAATTGAGCTCTATTAGCTAGTAAAGTAAATATTTAGATGACTATACAGATAGCTGAAATTGAGCTCTATTAGCTAGTAAAGTAAATATTTAGATGACTATACAGATAGTAGAAATTGAGCTCTATAGCTAGTAAAGTAAATATTTAGATGACTAACAGATAGTTGAAATTGAGCTCTATCAGCTAGTAAAGTAAATATTTAGATGACTATACAGATAGTAGAAATTGAGCTCTATTAGCTAGTAAAGTAAATATTTAGATGACTATACAGATAGTTGAAATGAGCTCTATAGCTGGTAAAGTAAATATTTAGATGACTATACAGATAGCTGAAATTGAGCTCTATCAGCTGGTAAAGTAAATATTAGATGACTATACAGATAGTTGAAATGAGCTCTATTAGCTGGTAAAGTAAATATATAGATGACTATACAGATGGTTGAAATTGAGATTTATCAGCTAGTAAAGTAAATATTAAGATGACTATACAGATAGCTGAATTGAGCTCTATCAGCTAGTAAAGTAAATATTTAGATGACTATACAGATAACTGTAATTGAGCTCTATCAGCTAGTAAAGTAAATATTTAGATGACTATACAGATAACTGTAATTGAGCTCTATCAGCTAGTAAAGTAAATATTTAGATGACTATACAGATAACTGTAATTGAGCTCTATCAGCTAGTAAAGTAAATATTTAGATGACTATACAGATAACTGTAATTGAGCTCTATCAGCTAGTAAAGTAAATATTTAGATGACTATACAGATAACTGTAATTGAGCTCTATCAGCTAGTAAAGTAAATATTTAGATGACTATACAGATAGTTGAAATAGAGCTCTATCAGCTGGTAAAGTAAATATTTAGATGACTATACAGATAGTAGAAATTGAGCTCTATTAGCTAGTAAAGTAAATATTTAGATGACTATACAGATAGCTGAAATTGAGCTCTATTAGCTGGTAAAGTAAATATTTAGATGACTATACAGATAACTGTAATTGAGCTCTATCAGCTAGTAAAGTAAATATTTAGATGACTATACAGATAACTGTAATTGAGCTCTATCAGCTAGTAAAGTAAATATTTAGATGACTATACAGATGGTTGAAATTGAGCTCTATCAGCTAGTAAAGTAAATATTTAGATGACTATACAGATAGTAGAAATTGAGCTCTATTAGCTAGTAAAGTAAATATTACAATGACTATACAGATAGCTAAAATTGAGCTCTATTAGCTAGTAAAGTAAATATTTAGATGACTATACAGATAGCGGAAATTGAGCTCTATCAGCTAGTAAAGTAAATATTTAGATGACTATACAGATAGTTGAAATTGAGCTCTATCAGCTGGTAAAGTAAATATTTAGATGACTATACAGATGGTTGAAATTGAGATTTATCAGCTAGTAAAGTAAATATTTAGATGACTATAATCAATGCACTGTTGTAGTCAATATTAAGACCATTAAAGTTTGAAATCAGCTTAACTCTAAATATTTGAAATAAATTATATACTTAAGATTAAGACAGATTATAGACACAATGGCCATTACTCTAGACTCAGTCGTTGATATCAAAATCATTAAAACCTAGTCACGATAGTATTCATCAATATTTGTTTTCCTTCAAACTTAATTTATCAACTCAGAAAAAATATTTGAAAAGAAAAGCGTAATATATTAATATTCAAAAGAAAATTGAGAAATATATAGACTTAAGCACTGTTGGAATCTACAAATAGGAATAAAACTTTATAAAAGATAATACTATTGTCTGGTCGTCTAATTCGACTAAATGCCTTCTTCTTCTAAGTATTTTTAGGAATTTCTGATATAATTGTAATGAAGATTAAAGAGATATATACATCCTCATTGCTGAATCTTATTCAGCTATTATAGACTTCATAGAGTGGGCAAAACGATAGTTTATATCAAATAACAGATTTTTATTATTTTCAACAGTCTAAAGAAGCACAATTTACCCCCAATCTTCCTAGTCCTTTGTCCTTTTTTTCAGTGTCGGTATAAAAAATCTAAACATACTGGCTGATCTTATTAAATGCTTATGTCAGACAAAATCTAGGTTAAACTGAAAATAAATAAGCTAATATTGATGAATATAGGATTAAGATACCTAAAATTACCCCAAGAAATAAAGATGACATGACCTTAAAGGGGGGGTGGGGGGAAGAACTAAAGATCCAAGTTTTAGCCTAGATACAACAGTATTTCTATATCCCCAATAATACAGACACTCTTGTATCATATGTTACTACACATATCTACATCTGTGGTATTATTAAACTAGGTCAACCAAGAATTCAGCCTATATCACTTCATTACAGGGCAATATCAACTTAGTATTGCCCTGGTGAACATTTCTAGCCCATGCCTACTACATTAAGACTAACCTGATAGGGTTAGAATAGAGGGTGTGCTGTTATTTAAGGGGCTATTTTGTTGTCAGTTTGTTTACTTCATAGATTAATGGCAGACAAAATTTTTACCTTCAAGTCACTTCATGTTTCCTACAAAAAATCCACAATTTTTCATTTTCACGTATCCATGGCAACACATTTTAAATCCAAACACATTGAGGAAAGAAGTTACGGCATTATAAAGCACTGTTATAGATCAACTTAGAGTAAATTCACCACATAAACAACATTCTTAGCATGAGAAAATTTACACTTCTGCCATGTACCCAATAATTATCACACTGCCATCTAGTGGCGAACAAACACCATTACATTAAGGGGAGAGAACTAGGTCTTGATTTACATAACTATCATTATTATTGAACTGTTCATTATAATTGTTTATTGTTGCAAGGAGAACTAGCTGTGTTTTTCATGCGTAGAGAGAATATAATAATGGTCTACACTTCTAGGACAACAGCTTATCTATCTTTTTATATAACACTGGTATCATTTGTCATTTAATAATTTAAAAGGGAAACAATACTTCAATTTGAAATAAAACCATGTTGAATATTTATTTTACTGTGTGTATAACAGACTATAGTAGTACATGAAGTTACAAAGAACAATTACAACAGGTTATTTTCAATCAATAAATATATTCTGACTTATAATTATATACAATGTACTAATAATTGGTACAATACCATTCCTACTAAACATACACGATGGACGTGCTAAATTAGCGCCTACTGGATACTGACAGGAGGTAGGGTTTGACAAATTCATCCAACCACCCCTCTTGTAGATGTTACAGGGCGCTAGTCACGGTGGGGTGTAAAGGTGCCCTCCACCTAAAAAATTATTTTAATGTCGAATGCAGCAGAATGACTCTATTTAGAACAATGAAATTAAATAAATCATTAATATTTTTTAGCCTGAGGGTTAAGCCGACACCCTCCCTCTCTGAATATGCCACTAAGCGACAAAAAATGGCAATAAAAAAGTGTTGCGTGTTATTTGTAAACAGGAGAATGAGGAAGCCTCGCCTGACTAGAGCCACCTGTCTCAGGTTGATTAATATTAATAGAGATATTATATAGACTATCTCTCTTGAATCAAACAACATGTTACTACATTGTTTTAATCATATTTAATATGTGACACTAAATTAATCAGTTTTTTTTTAAAAGCCTTGATAAATTTTTTAGAAATACTTTTGTGTACTGGTTCAACTTAAAAGGGGCTAAAGTAAGTCTGCACTTATTTTTCACGGTCATTTAGGCACAAATATCTTCAGTACAAGTCATAAATGCCTATTTAGAGATGTGCCTAGTAAATGGTATTGTGCCTTAAAAGTTTGTATTTAAGTGTATATTGGCCTAATTGAATAAGAGCCTAAATGGCACTGTGCCTAAATGGTATTATGCCTAAAAAGTGGGTATTTAATTGAATAAGAGCCTAAATAACACTGTGCCTAAATGATCGTGTACCGAATAATCAACATCAACGGAAATCAGAATGAAACAGATCCAACATATTGTATGAGAAAATTGGATCATGGGTAAGATCCCTGCATCGAGGGTAGGACACTGACGGGGGTCACAATGACATGAGTCTAAAACATCCATCTTAAATATTACTTTTTCAGTTTGTTCCGACAAAAATACCATATATACATACATCCTACATACAGATTTCAAAATACCTTTCCTACCCTGCAGTTATCACTGATATTTCTATATTATCTTGTAAATGCCAAATATACTAGTTAAATACGAATAATGAGTTCTTTCCCCTTGTAGCGATGTATGTTTTGCCGTAATACAAGAGTTAAAGGCTAATATAAGTTAGGAAGGGAGAGAGAGCTGCCAGTTAAAAGATGGAGATAAAATGACATCTAAATTTACTTGTACTTTAATGAAAAAATACAAATATATCAATAGAGATCGGCAAGGGAGGAAATTATTAATTCGCGAAAGATCAATTCCATGAGGGGTTTGGCTAGAGGTGTTAGTAAGAACCAAAGTTGTTATCCTTGTAATATCAGTAGTAATAGTAAAATTATTGCCAATGGACTCCACTAAGGTCAGCTGGAAGAGGATCCATGAGAACCAAAGTTGTTATATCCTTGTAAAATTATTGCCATTGATTCCACTAAGGATCAGCTGGTAGATAGGATCCATGAGAACGAAAGTTGTTATCCTAGTAAAATTATTGCCAATGGACTTCACCAAGGATCAGCTGGTAGATAGGATCCATGAGAACCAAAGTTGTTATATCCTTGTAAAATTATTGCCATTGATTCCACCAAGGATCAGCTGGTAGAAAGGATCCATGAGAACGAATGTTGTATCCTTGTAAAATTATTGCCATTGATTCCACCAAGGATCAGCTGGTAGAAAGGATCCATTTGGACCTAAGATACTAACGTTGTAAAATATGGATGCTTCTTTCTATCTTGGGATGGTTCTACTTAATATTAAATAAAATCAAAGGAGAATTAAGAAAGAGTTAAGAGATAAAACTTACAGCTGAGCTTGTTGTTTTTCATCTTTTTTCTTCATGGACATAAGTAAGGACGTCAAGTCGTCCTTCTGATCCATGATGGAGGGATGGTGTGTGGAACACTGAAAAAAATAAGTTAAATTTACATGCCATGATACATCTAGAATACGAATAATATCATAGGCCGTTTTTTTTAGTTACTCAAACAAAATGGCGATCATCTACAATTCTTTTCAAATTAACACCTTTTTTATTATCTGATAGAATGAAATAAAGCTGTGTGAAAATCTTTATTGACATGAAACAACAGTCACAGCTATATACAGTGTTCAATTAGGTAGGGGGGGGGAAACTACTATCTCATAGTTCCGGGAAAGCACGGGCCTAGGAATCAGACCTAATTTTTATTTCCTCGCACCGATCGGGATTCGAACCCACAGCACCTAGTCGCCTAGCAGACGACAGTCCAACTCGCTAACCACTGAGCCATTCACCACCAGTGTTCAATTAGGGGAATTGTTTTACAATGTTCAATAATCAATAAACTACGGTACTATACAAGCTATACAAGATTGTAAATCTACAAATAAAATTCAGTCATAACTTACCAAAAATAATGAAGTCAAAAACCTCAAAATTCACCCGAATACGGCCACACATCCTGAAATATACAAAATTTAGAGTTTCAACTTTTTATAGGCTCATATCTTTTTATGAGCATCTGTTCCATTTCCTTGTAAGCACGGTTAATATCTACACAGTTTTTAACTCATCTTAAGTAACAGATATTCAACAATCCAGCAGCCACAAGCATAAACAAATAAATCATAGGTCTTACCAAGAAAAACTCAATTAAAACTACCCCAAAAAATAAAATTTCTAAAACAACATTCAACGTTATTGTCACTGTTTTTTGGGTAAAGAGAATGAAATGGTTTGAATCTATTGTTTTAACTGTGGTACCTAATATTTAAATAATCACACTTTTTATTTTAAAGGTGAAGGTATGTTTAAATATCCTCCCAGTATCCTGAGTTTGTGTATCAAATATTTAATAAGTAGTATTGAGTTTAAATCAGACAAAAGTGGTACTGTCCCTTTAACCAGTCTAGTCGTGAAGTTTGTGGATAAAATACAGGTAGCTAGACTGGCTCAGTCAATATTGGTGTATCTGTGATAGAGTCAACATGCAGTATGTATGTACGGTAACAAGTCTAGACGCTACAAAATACAATGGCCAATTGGAGAGTTAGGCAAACGAACGATTGGAAAAATAGCTCAACAGCCAATTTGAAATATAGGCAAACGAACGATTGGAAAAATAGCTCAACAGCCAATTTAAAATATAGGCAAACAACTGATTCAAAAGATAACTCAGCTGATTGAAGAGACAGGTCAACAGCCAATTGGTGAGACAGGTCAACAGCCAATTGGAGAGACAGGTCAACAGCCAATTGGTGAGACAGCTCAACAGCCAATTGGAGAGACAGGTCAACAGCCAATTGGAGAGACAGGTCAACAGCCAATTGGAGAGTTAGGCAAACGAACGATTGGAAAAATAGCTCAACAGCCAATTGGAGAGACAGGACAACAGCCAATTGGAGAGACAGGTCAACAGCCAATTGGAAAGACAGGTCAACAGTCAATTGGAGAGACAGGTCAACAGCCAATTGGAGAGACAGGTCAACAGCCAATTGGAGAGACAGGTCAACAGCCAATTGGAAAGACAGGTCAACAGCCAATTGGAGAGACAGGTCAACATCCAATTGGAAAGACAGGTCAACAGCCAATTGGAGAGACAGGTCAACAGCCAATTGGAGAGACAGGTCAACAGCCAATTGGAGAGACAGGTCAACAGCCAATTGGAGAGACAGCTCAACAGCCAATTGGAAAGATAGGCCAACAGCTGTCAATGTCTACTTGAAATTGAAGTTTGTCAGCTCAGTACCTCTTTCATAGAGTCCACATATTTAAAAATCTCTTACTATTTGATATTAAGGTTTGTAGACTCCATCTCTATTTCAGGGAGTCCACATAGTTAATAATTTATAATCGTTCTTTAAACCCAGTTTCCATTGAAGTGTTTTTGTTTTTTATATATTTTGTTTTTGAAGAAATTGTTTTTCTAGTATTTTTAATCATTACTCTATTTTTGACAGATAAAAGTATCTAATCAATTCATTAAAAAAACAAATAACAGTCAGAAATAACAGAGTATGTTTTCTCAATTCTAAGCACAGTAAATTTTTGCATCATCAATCCAGTGTGTTTTAACTCCTACGTGCTGCAGTTTCCTCAGTTTTCTCTTGAGGCCGTTAGACTCCACTCTACTGACATCATAATAAAACTATAAATAGATTATAATTGGTAGAATTATCATGTTTACCATGGCACTATCGTTTGTCAAGCAATATTTACTGTCGTTACAAGACAATTATTGGCGTCACAATTTCTCCAATGAGATCACTGATTACGATTTTTGAGAAAAAATTACGTGTAAAACTGACGACCTGACACTTTGTAAATTCATCTATTATTCATGTTTTTTGCTTTTAAAATGGAAGGTAGTGTATTTATTAAGAACACTGTTTTTTAAAGATAAGAATAGTTAAATCTTAATTAGTTTAATTATAACAGAAATCCAATATTTTAATATCATTCCGCTTCATCTCATTCTCCGGGATATATCATTCCACTAATATCCTAGGGTAAGTAATCACAGATTCCCATTCTATTGTGAACGTTATCTTTTAAAAAGTGTGGTAAGATCAAAGATGAAAAGTGTAGTAACACACAGATAAATCACTCCAATAAATCATCTAGATAAACATTTAATCAGATTGTATTTCTGGCAAAATTTTCCCTTTTTGCAAAATGTCATAGTGGCCCTAATAGATACCATTATGGCGCATGGAAAATTACTAGATCAGCATCAGTCCAATTTCTTCCATCTATATATTACAGCCAATATCAAGAAAAATTAAATGGAGTTTTACATCCTACTCTTTAGCATCTAATGAGCTAATGAAGACAAAATGAAATGAATGGAGTTTTACATCCTACTCTTCTGCATCTAATGAGCTAATGAAGACAAAATGAAATGAATGGAGTTTTACATCCTACTCTTCTGCATCAAATGAGCTAATGAAGACAAAATGAAATGAATGGAGTTTTACATCCTACTCTTCTGCATCTAATGAGCTAATGAAACACTTAACAGTGTAAAGTAAGAGCAATTTTGCCACGACAGCAGAATTAGCCTACTCTTTTTGCGATTTCCAACTGTTGATGGATCTTAAATGTGCACAGCCTGTTTGGTTTATTGTCTCACCCACATGCTTCGACACTTTTCAATGTCAGCATCACTGACAAGGAAAAACTTAAAAATAATCTATAAGTTTACCTCGACCTTTTTTTAAGTAAGCGAGCAAGTATTTAACTCACCGAGTCTTCACCGCATCTAGTATTATGTCATGGTCATAATTTTAAAATTGAATATCGGTACGCCAAATTGTTTGTCATTTTTTGTAAATATTTATCATTAATTTACCGATTAAACAAAATACTTTTTCTATTCTTATCAATTTTTATTGATTCCTTTTTTCAGGAGTGAAACAGTAGATAGATTGGAAGATTCTGTGACATGACACAATATGTCGTCATTGACTGACATGTAACAGCTGCTACCAACATCAATTCTTATAATCAGAAAATTAAAAGGAGACAAAAAATACAGGATTCTTCGTGTAATACTAGTACAGGTATAATGCAATTCATACCATAGTTTCTAGTGCTTCTATAGGAGACCATCTCTGATAATACCTTAAGCTAGCACAATATTTCAAACCTATTTTTGATCTGGTAAATGTTCCTTTAGATTCTCTAATTCTGTACAATATTTCAAACCTATTTTTGATCTGGTAAAAGTTCCTTTAGATTCTCTAATTCTGTACAATATTTCAAACCTATTTTTGATCTGGTAAAAGTTCCTTTAGATTCTCTAAATCTGTACAATATTTCAAACCTATTTTTGATCTGGTAAAAGTTCCTTTAGATTCTCTAATTCTGTACATTATTTCAAACCTATTTTTGATCTGGTAAATGTTCCTTTAGATTCTCTAATTCTGTACATTATTTCAAACCTATTTTTGATCTGGTAAAAGTTCCTTTAGATTCTCTAATTCTGTACATTATTTCAAACCTATTTTTGATCTGGTAAAAGTTCCTTTAGATTCTCTAATTCTGTACATTATTTCAAACCTATTTTTGATCTGGTAAAAGTTCCTTTAGATTCTCTAATTCTGTACATTATTTCAAACCTATTTGTGATCTGGTACCGGTACAATAAGTCTTATTACAGTTCGTACATTTTTAAATCTCTAATAATATTTTAAATCTATTTTTGATCTGGTACAATAAGTTCTATTACACTTCCTTTAATTCTGGTACAAAATGGTATATAAATTGAAGTTCTGTTTAAATATTGAAAGACTGGTTGTCATCAGACTCTTCCGATCAATCATTATTTCATTAGCTACATGTTTTTTACACGTTCTGAAATTTGAATGTAGGCCTAATCAACTTCTTGTTGAAACAATAGCCAAGAGATTAGCATGCTTACTATGTGGCACCATGGCAACATGGCTAGTGAAAGAAACAATAAGAGTGAAGTCTTCCCTAATTTTTTTCAATGAATTATTTGGGTTTCAAATAAGAAATTGCCAAAATTGTTATCAAAATAATGCTTCAACAGAAGAGAAATGTGGGTCATTTTATGTGAAATTAAAGTGTTGTGTTTATTTTACATGTTAAATCTGCAATCCAATAGACTCATGGATATTTTAAAACAAATGGCATGCAATTAAAATCTTATTATTTTAAATATTTGTGAACTGACAGAAAAATGTCAAATATAAGCCTACCAATGTGATCTAGAAATAATTTGCTTACTTAATTATGCTATTTCTAAAATAGGCCTAAGCCTTTGAGGGTGATGGATTAACAAATCCAGTTACAAAGTGCCACCAGGCATGCTGGAAGAGTAAGCAAACCCTGTCTTGTAAGTAACATCTGACACCTATTGCCACCATGCATCCCATTTTTTTTTTAACCCTTGACCCTTATCAGTTGTAGCCTACGGACCAGCAGTGGGTCTAACAACAAGCAATATTGACAGTGATTCCCATAAGAATTTTATTCTAAGTCAATTTATTGAAGCCAGTGACAGTTCAATGATCCCTTGACCTGACTGTCAAGCTGTCGTCGTGCAACAGAGCCCCATGTATATTTTCTCGCACCTAGCAGATGACTTGTCACACTTCTGCAATGGCGTGAGTGATTATGCCTAGTTGTAAAAACCTAACGGTTCTTGTATAAACATCCAAGAAACTAGGTCAGTGGGCTACGGTTTGCGTTCACTGGCCATGAAATAAAAGCATCAGAGATTGCTCATGTATGTCGTAGAATGCATATGTTTGCTTATAATGTACTTTCCCAATGAAATGAATTATATCTTTATCAAAGTTTTGCCTACCTCTGGATTCGCGGCCATGTTTGATGTGTCACTGCAAAATTATAATGATGACGTAACATGGACAAGACCTCGGCACTTCGTTCAGTTAGCTAGTTTGGGGACTTTAACAACACGAGATTTTGGTCTCATCTTTAAGCTAAAGGATTAATTAAGACGATCGGCCATGAAACAAACCAGCGAATTAATTAGTTTTGTGGTTAATTGAGAAATAATAAGCGAGATCAGACGGTATCCATGGTAGGGGCAGAAATCAGGTGAAGATGTTGTGAGCATGCGTAACCTATACTTCCTGTTGTGATAACGGTAAACAAAAAAAACGGGTACCTGCTAAAAAGTGAAAAATTTTCCTTTTCCCTATAGATCATAAGAAATCCCCAGAACACTACAGTTTGATTCTGAAATTTTCTGATTAATCTAATTTTTACAAGCAATTTGTTCAATAACCTACTTAAAATAATTTTTATTTTTATACAATCAAATTAATAGTTCCAGGGAGAGAACTCAATTGAGCATTTTAAAAATCACAGACTACAAATAAATAGCAAAAAAAAAACAGTACAGGTTAAAGCTTTGGTGTAAAAGCTCTCACAAGACTATCTCTTGGAAGTACTGGCCGTGGATTCAGAAATTAAATAAAAAATACAAGGATAGCACAAGCATGCTCATTGAAAACATTAAAATTCAAACAAACGGTGATTTTTTAAAAACATTTATTTCAATTTCTTTAGATTTCAATACAATTTATAATATAATCTTAACAGGTCTCTCTCTTTATCTAATTTGTTAGTTAACAGAATATATGAAGATAGATAGCAGCAGGCCATACCATAGGCCTACAATCTACAATTGTGTTTGTGAAAATTTACGTGCCTATGATGAAACTTCAAATAATGATGTTTGATCTATTATTAAAATTTAGAGAGTTGACATGGAATAATATCACAGTGAGGTTAATAGGTGTATAGATAATGATTATTTACAATTTTAATAAATCCGCAGGCGTTTGTAACTTTGTAATTAGAACACAGGCACCTTTCAGACAGAAGGATAATTTGTTGCTTAAATTCATAAAAAATTATTTCAAGCCAAGTTAAAATCATGGGTCACTAAAACTGAACTAATGCCTGTGTGCTCAATACCGTCGTTACCAATGCCTGTGTTGTACCACAATCCAAGATAATAAATAATAGTTAAAATCAACAATGAGGCTATCTGATTGTCTTTAAGAACTTTCCACGAATCTACGGAACTCTTCCAAACCAATTTTACCTTCTACATTATCAGTACATTCTGAGATTAACTGAAATAAAGATATTTACAAATATTTTAATTCTTTTTAAATTAAACAAACAACAAAAGTCTACAAAATAATAACAAGGACTTTGCAAAGGTTTGTTGATGTTCTAAATCAATTTGTTTGTACATTAGCTGTTGTGTTTTGAACGATGTTTATACAGTCTCTACCCCTCACATAGCTGTTTTGAATTGTGTTTTTACAATACCTGCCCCTTATTGCTGTTTTTATTTAGTACAGTAGAACATTTAAATATCATCATGAAATGTGAAAAAGTTTTTTAATCAACGGAATTGTTATTCATGTATACAACGGAATTGTTATCCATGTATACAACGAATTGTTATCCATGTATACAACGCAATTGTTATCCATGTATACAACGCAATTGTTATCCATGTATACAACGCAATTGTTATCCATGTACAAAAAAAAGTTTTTTAATCAACGAATTGTTATCCATGTATACAACGCAATTGTTATCAATGTACAGAAGTTTGTTAATCCAATACTTACAGCAACAATAACATCATCATCAGTTGGTAATTGAAGACGTCTACATAGTTCTCGCATATTATTTGCATCAATATAGCCAGTCCTATCTGTATCATATCGTAGGAACATTTCATCTACACGTGTTTTATCTGTGATAGCAATCTTCTTCAACTGAGCTCGTACTTGACTAACTAGACTCTGTAAATCACCAGCCCTGTCATAGAAATAATATACTAATTTTATTTGTTTCTTGGTATTTTCAGCGCCTGACAGTTGAAAGATGTATTATCAGGACATCGATTACTGTTAGGGAGGTGGGGGGCAGAACTAATGACATTCTGATTGAACACTATCACAAATTTTTTCCATAGAAGAGGGGTGTAGAAAGATTTCAAGGGGGGTAACTCCCTAGCGACGGTCCTGCTAGTTGTTTGATTTTACACCAAGATAAATTTAACTTCAAATTTCAATTGGACAGTTGGACGATGGTTAACCAATAGAAATACTGAGAAGAATACTTACGATCGTTTGATAGTTAGTGGAGCACCTTTAACTACAGGTTTCGAGCTAGAGATGGTTGTTTCTCCTAACTTCTGGCGTAAAGATTCTACTGTTTGGGCTGGAATTCAAAATTAATTCATTTTTATTTCATCATATTAATATGTATAAACTACTGATAGAAAATAACAGAGACATGTATCGGGACGTAAAACTCTATTCATTTCATTCCGTCTTCATTAGCTCATTAGGTACAGAAGAGTAGGATGTAAAACTCTATTCATTTCATTCCGTCTTCATTAGCCCATTAGGTACAGAAGAGTAGGATGTAAAACTCTATTCATTTCATTCTGTCTTCATTAGTCATTAGGTACAGAAGAGTAGGATTAAAACTCATTCATTTCATTCTGTCTTCATTAGTCCATTAGGTAAGAAGAGTTCTTTTCTTTGTTCTTACCATAGGTAATATAAAACTCTATTCATTTCATTCTGTTCATTAGCTCATTGGTACAGAAGAGTAGATGTAAAACTCATTCATTTCATCCTTATGAGCCCTGTAAAGATGATGAAATCATCTGTGACCATAGATGATGACAGAATATATCAGACATACCTGGAAATTGCTCCTTGTGTTCTTCCATATACTTTAAAACATACTGATCAGCTGAGGTGATGACGAACCTATGTTTGAAGACTTCCACCACGGCGCCAACATAGAAATCAGTCGGACCATAGAAGACAGGATTGTCAGGCTGAGACCCAGGAATGGCAACTCGGGTTCTCTCCAGGAATTTACCACCAATAATACCAGAGTTCCTGACGGGAGGTTCATAGATTGTCATCATGTCGTCTGCTAATCTGTACGACAAGATAAACCTTCGACCTTGATCTTCTGGTTTCATTGAATCCTGCAACAAGAACAAAAATAAAATTACTTTTATAGGAACTACTTTGTAGTGCGGCTTCTAGTTGAAGATATCATAAGCTTTTTGGATCCACTAAAGCAAGAAGCTTGATAAACAACCGTTATGTGCCAGTGCTTTCTGTTGAATAGTAACATGTTATCAACCACCCTAATCTCTAATATTAAATCAACATTATTAAATTTATAGAAATCAAAATGAGCATCAACTATGAGATGACTCTGGAAGAAGTTTAAAATTTAAAAAGATTTTAAAAAGATGTTTTTTTCTGATCACAAAACCATTTCTTTGGAACCTGATCCAAAACAACTTACCATAATGGCTTCAAATCTCAGAACTTTGTGATCATTTTCCAGCATTTTGATGAAATCTTTTTTAGGAGGTTGAGGTACCAGAGATAAACAGGATTGTAGAGAATCTTCCATGGAACCAAAATTATTGTACGGTGGAATTTCCTGAAAATATCAAGAAAAAAAATAGCTCTTAACTCAATCTTTTAATACAATGAAACGAAAATAGAGACCTATTTCCTACTTTTCAGCTCATGAAGAACTACAATGCCCTAGAGTGTGCAACAAAGGAAACTTTGTAACCAAGGATACATAATATAGACTTAATACTGAAACACACTAAATAAATCCAGAAAGAAATTATCTTCCAAAACATTACAAAAGTTATCGTTGAAAAAAAATAGCCGTTCATAATTAGAATGCAAATATTCAAAGTTATAAGTAAATTTACAATATCTTCAAAAATACACTTACCATTTTGGGCAATTCTTTTGCTACACCCTTCACATCGACTGAAGCGAATTCAGTGATACCGAAATTATGGTAGTAGAAAGACTTAGTAAAGTTATCACAATCGTAGACCAAGAATCTTCGACCATAAATCATCACAGTTTTACCAATCAGAAAATCTTTGGGTGTGAAATATTCCTTGATTTCGTGATCTGTGACTTCCATCGTGATCAGAGGGAAGGTTTTTTTAATATCGGACCGATCCTTGGGTACTTTATGACGACCAATCAACACGGGGAAGGGATCACGACCATCATTTGGTGTGTGGACTTCACGTACTTCAAGTGTATCATCTACCAAGTAATACTGAAATGAAACAGAAAAAAATAAGAAGTTAGCTTCATAAATTTTACCTCTCAAAAATTTAATTGAACCTTTTAATGCTTCAACCAGAAACACTTGAAAAAAAGTATGTCTTAAATCCTTCTGTGATGTGTTTCTATCAACTCATAATTTAGAGGTAGCACAATCTTTACAACAACTTGCCTATAATACGTCCTTACACAATTCTCTTTGAGTACCATCTTGGACAGGAAGGTACTGGTCCAGGAAATTAAATATAATACTTACATGTAAAATAAATGGCCTCATTTCACCAAACATACTATCTTTATCATCCCATAGACAGAAAAATCTCAACACTTTACGATCTAACTCCAGAAATTGTCGATTTTTGTCAAACGAGGATGGGGTACTGTATGTTTTCAGGGCTGAAGCGGCCTTACGTTTCTCTATATACGGGTCGGTTGGCAGAGATTCTGATGGGTTTACGATTATACCTTCACTTTCTAGGAAATTCTTATAAATATAAAAATAATAAATTTATTAGTTTTCAATAAATTATCATGTCATAGCCCCAGTACTTTCTATATTTTCTATACTTTCTATACTTTCTATACTTCTCTACTTTCTCTACTTTCTATACTTTCTTACTTTCTATACTTTCTATACTTTCTAGGTTTTTTAGTTGTTTAGTGTCTCCGCTTGTTTAAGGTGATATAAGAGATATTATATAGAAACACTGGAGCCTGTTTCACGGAAACTTAACTTAGGATGATTTTAGTGTTCCAATGGTCAGATTGGTCAATCACTAAAATTGAGTTTTTATTAACCAATCAGGTTACTGTATTTCTTAAAATATTTGTTAAAATTTTGTGAAACAGGTCCCAGGTCTAGAACTAAAAATTACCAAATTTTAGAAACCATGGAATTAAATATTGCAGAATTGTAAACGCCCACCCCCTAATAAAAAAACTAAACCAACCTGTGTAAACTGATCACAGCTGACAATTCGAAATATTTTACCATAAATAGTAATATTCATGCCCATATTAATATCTTTCCAATGATAAGTATCACCTTGATCATTTTTAGGTAATTTCTGTCGTTTAATCAATTTACCTGGAATAATTTAAACCAGTTACGGAATAACTCAATAACACGTTCATGTAGTAATGATACTGATAGCGCTGTTTATCTAAAAATACCTGCAACGATGTTCTTACAGAACATTGAAACCTCAGGTTTAGTTTATCAAGTGATTTATTTTTCTTTTGATATTATTTTGAATAAATTAACATATAATTATTTCAATATTACAGTCTATGTTTCATACATACCTTGAGGCATTCCACTATTTTCAACATGAGGTTCAACTACAGCTATAGTATCATCTTCTAGATAATAATATAAATCAACTGGTCTAACACGATATACCTCGGCCGGTGATTCCATGATATTCTGGGTAAAATATCCGTTGAATCTTAATACCTGGAAAATTTTATATAAAACATAAAGATATGTGAAAGTTCGATGTGAATAAGTCATCTTCACTCACAAATCCAGTCCAACCAGCTGTAAATAGGCCAGATAATCCAGGAGAGATCAATGCCAAGAGGTTTGGCCAAGGACTAGCTGGTAGTAAGGATCCCTGTCACAGCAGACTTGTGAACCTAAGTTGATATCCTTGTAAAATATAGTTGTTTCTTTCTTTCTTTTTTGATCTTATCTTGTACAGATTACATTCTTACTGATACTTACTGATCTTCGGTCTGTTGTAAACTCGAGAGTTTCTAGACCACCTCAGGAGAGACTTGTTTATTGTAATAAGTGTGTCTGCTTATTGTAGGAGAGTTTGATCATGTTAATTTTGACTGAGATTCAATTGTCTTGGTAGGTACTGGGTTGAAATTTGATGGGGTCAGAGCCAAGACAATTGGTAAATGTCTTCAAATTACATATCTTTTCTGTAAGGTATCAGTGTTTAACTGTTTATTTGATAATATACATTAAAGGCTTAGAAAGCTGTGATGGTGATTTTAGAAGATTGTTTGTAACCTACCTTCTTATCCCAGGCAACATGAGCTGGTATGAAATCAGTAGGAGGGGCCTGTTTAGCCTGACCGTATGTCAACGTTGGGTGAAAATTAGCCAATTCATCTAACTCAGCTTCATTCAATTGATTTCTAACAATAGGCTCTCCCCCGATTCCGAATTCAGGACGAGCTGGAACAGCATAACCATTGTTATATTTCAATGTCTGACTTCGGTGATATCTCATATTCTGAAACAGAAAACAAACAGTTAGGCTTAACAAAAAAAGAAAATCCAGCAAGATGGATCAATTAATTATTGATTAAACAACAAACAATCATCAGACAACAAAACAACAATGGCTACTGCAACAACAACCGTTCAGTTTTGAATGGACAAATTCAAAGACGAAGATAGATCTAGGCCTGTTTCAAATTAAAATCAGTCAGGCCTAGCTAAACTAGCCAGCTAAGGAAGGATAAAATGAAAACGATTGTGTGAAATCTAAGAAGTTGTCCTACCGTTGGATCTTTGAAGCTGTTTCCGGGTAAAAATGGTAGTCCCTCCATGTTTAATGTTTACTGTTAGGTTCAGGTGTTGAAATGAATAACTAACTGTACGAGAATACTAAAATCATGGGAGACGTTCTGTTTATTCTACAAAATTTCCCGTTGTTAACAAACGTTGCTATGGAAGCTTCGTTACTGTTATCTCTCGCGAGAATTTCCGTAGACTGTTTGAGTTTTCTTTTTTAAAAGAGCTCTAAGACAAAACGTCTAGGTGTCAAATTGGACTGTCCGAACTGACAGTTAAGACAAACGTGTAAATGTACCGTTTCTAACACACCGTATCAGGAGACTCTCTGACTGACGAAAAATCATCCCCTAATCAAGAATCAAGTTTAAACCTCTATTGTACTATACTGAACACATATAAACGACTTGTTTTGTGTTGCTCAAAAAAGTATTGCATTAAAAAGTGAGCTAAAAAGAGTAGGCAGCAAAAACATTCAAGATGGCGATGAACAAGAGAGGAAACGTTAGCATTTAATACGATTTTTCTGTTTTATTTGAATCTATTTGCGAATTATTGGTTATTTTCTTGAAATTTATGACTTAAGGAACCTCTCTGGCTAAATCGTATTTTTTCTGAATGAAATGAAGGGAAGAGAGTGATCACAAAAAGTCATTTAGTATTTAGCAACGCTTTTTTTGTCAACAATGGCAGTTCATATAATACGTCTGCCACTTATCTGATTCCACAACCACGAGGATTAGGCTAATTAAGGGAACACATAGCCCAATACTTTGGCCTGAACACTCTTCATCTGTTTGATAAGCTCTTCTTTTTTTTCTCTTAAATCCCCCCCCCCCCCCCCCCAAATCCTCGACATAGAGTTCAACAAGTGAAATTAATTGATATTTCTATAGCAGACGTCAGTCCTTAATTCTAACATTCTGTTTGTAGGTGAGGCTTCCACCAGAGGTCAACAGAATACTGTATATAAAAAATCTACCTTATAAAATCACCCCTGAAGAAATGTATGATATTTTTGGTAAATATGGAGCTATTAGACAAATCAGAGTGTAAGTTTGTTTTTATGTTGATTAGAATTTGATTTACTGTCCTGTTTTTAAGGTATCATTTTTGCAAAATTAGTGGAATTATGTTAGTGGAATTGTTGAAACATTGTGTATTATTGTATTAAATTGAGGAGTAGTATACCATAAAAACTGTGTTCATTATTCATGTGCTTCCTACCCCTAAATGTCGCTTAAGGATTAATTATATTATTGAGGGTATTATAAAAGATACTCTCATATTGGAGCACTGGCCTATTTAAACTCAATGATAACCTATTATTAAATATTTTTTTAAATTTCAGTGGTAATACTCCTGAAACTAAAGGTACAGCGTTTGTGATTTATGAAGATATATTCGATGCCAAAAATGCCTGTGATCACCTGTCTGGATTCAATGTGTGTAATAGATACCTGGTTGTATTGTATTACCAGGCCAATAAGGTAAGCTTGACTTGGTTTTAACTTCGAGTTCAGAGATAAGGGTGACTTAAATTAACAAGTTATTATTTAATAATATACACTGCACAGGATTAAAGCAATAGATTGTAGAGAGTGGGGTGGTTGAAAGGTAACAAGTTATTATTCAACAGAAGGCACTGGCCCAGGATTAAAGCAATAGATTGTATAGATTGAGTGGTTGAAAGTTACAAGTTATAAGGCACTGGCACAGGGTTTCTTTCTCAATGTACTACAGTTGATTATATGACCAAAAGATTTTAAAAAATGATATTTTTATATTTTCAGTCCTTTAAGAAAGTGGATACTGATAAAAAGAAGCAGGATTTAGATCAGATGAAACAGAAATATGGTCTCAGTACTCCAGAGGTCAAATAGATTCCTTCTCTTGTGAGAACATTATCATGTGTTTGGACCACAAAGACTTGTATATATATTTCATAATTCATATTGATTCAGACAGCTGTTCTTGAGCTCTATACAGCTGGCTGGTGTAAAGTTTGCCTGATAATGGCAGATTCCTTTTAATCATGGTTTGGTGACCTAACTACCTGTAAACGGATCTTGAAAGATCTTGACAATGATCTGAACTTGATGTTGTGAAAATGGCTGACTTAAAGGGTTTTTCAGACCAAAGAAAGGTGTATTTTGTGAAAAAAAGATCATACAACATTTTAGATTAAAATATATATCATAACAAAACATTTTATAAATTTAAAAAAAACATTGAAATTTTAAAAAAAAAATCAATGGAGTCAAATTTGGTTTCGGGGGTTTTTCCTTTCAGTTTTTATAACGTCAACTTCTATTGTTTTTAAAAAATTGTTTTAAAGGTTTAATTTTAATTAAAACTAAATTGGTAAAAATTCCCTTTTAAAATTTAGATAAATTAAAAACCCAGGGGTCCTTTTAACATATTTTGTTTTAGGATATCATACGTTCGGATCTTCTATCTGTACTTTCTTATATTTTAAAATCTGCCCCTTTTGTTTGGCCTTAGTTTAAATCTTGTTAGGTGATGCCTTATTGAAAAAAGGGAGACCTTTACATTAGTGTCCTTATGTGAGGGAATTTGCTCTATCACGTAGTGATTTTTTAAAAAACGTTTTGTTCCTTGATTTGAAATTTGATCTTTATATGATGGAGATATAAGAATGCATCGGTAGCCAGCAAGAATTAAAATTTTTATAACATGATGTTTAATATGTAAATATATTTATCGAGAGGGCTAATATAGTCTGTTGCCCAATCCATTTCCATTTGTGAATAAAACACTGTTTATAAAAAAAATATATATATTTACTAAATTACAAATATACATATACACATATTTACAATTTACATTTTCAAATATGACATGTTTATCTTCCCTTAGAAAGTGACACTGCCAGCAAAAAAATCAAAGATGAATCTCCAACATGATGCAATAGTCATCTCAGAAGACAGCAAGGTTTGCGACATCTGAGCTGTTTATAATGAAGTATAACCATAAAAGTCGAAATGGACTTCCTCTAGATCACAATTCTTTTGTTGTTATTCCCCATTTTATCCATTTACCATATTTTTACACCTAGAAATAGAAGCAAAGGGGGTCAACACAAACGTAACTTGACAATAGAGACACGAATGTGGACACCGTGTACTGAGTAGGTGTAATGTGGGGCAGAATAGAAACCCTAACATTAAAAGCATATATTGACCGAAGCAATCAGATAATCGTCCAATGGAGGCCTATAATGGACTGAGGGAACCATATAATCGACCGAAGAGAAGTATAAAATCGACCAAGGGAAGCATATAATCGACCAAGGCAAACATATAATCGACCGAGGCAAGCTGATAATCGATCGTCTCAAAAAAAATAATCAATAATATCAAAACAGCAAATAAATAATACCATTATAATTATATTACATGCCCCCCCCCCGAAAAATCAAGCATGACTATGGGTCTTGGGCCCAAGGTGATCGAGCGTTGATTTCCAAAGATCAGTATGTTGAAAATACCTTGGACAATATTGTGCTTATTTTAATGAATATCAAAGATAAATATTAAGTAACAACTGCATACCTTATAATTTTAAAAGGCTCTCCCAGTGAAGTCCTTATCTAACGGCCTCCTCATACACAATGAATCTTTGGTTGCAAACAAAAGTTATTTTTTTAATCCCCGATTTCAGCTCACTACCTAGCTACCATTCCAAAGGGAAGGATGTGTTCAGGGTTCGTTCGATTTGCCATAACATTCTTTTATAATATAACCGTAATAGAAAATAACTCTTGATAAAGACAAATTAAACACACCGTATCTGATGACACTCTGACTAACGAAAAAATCAAGACTTAGAAACAAAAGGTTTAGTTTGCGAGTTTAAACCTCTATTATACTATACTGGGTACATATCAACGACTTGCTTGTGTTATGGCGTTTATACTGTTTATAAAAAAGGGGTGGGGTGGGGTTATTAATATTTGATAAATATTGCCCCTTCTGTCCAGAGATATTTCTGATACACAGACTCGTATAAGAACAACCAAAGCAACAATACAACGGAATTGAACCCAATTCGTTCTTATTAATAAGAGATAAATCAAATTAGGCCCGAACGGCTTCAAAAGCCTTAAATCTCAATTTCTTTAGTAGATAAACTCACTATTTCATTGTAAAAATGCAATATTTTTGATAGACTTATCTACTTTATTGCATAAAACCCAGAATAATATCAGAAATCCCCTGTCGATCGCGAATAGTGCAATTTCACATGATGGGGGCAATGTAAATTGTGGAAACGTTGTGTAAACTCGGGAGTGGTATATATGTGGTTAATATAATAATCTAACTTGTCCGTTATTAACTTATTTACGTATTGCTTGTGCAATGGCAAATGTCGTAATATCATAAGACTAGATCCATTTTGACTATTTGTTTAGGGGCCATTTTGACCTGTTGGGCCATTTTGTTTTAGGACCATTTTGACCATATCCCCTTCACTCTACCCACCCTTCCAAACAATCACATCGAACGTTGCCCAAGATGGCGTCTATCGGAATGTCAAAACTTTGACATAAGCTAATAATCTACATACACTCTATATTTCTACGTGTAATTGACTGAATTTATGCTGAAATTAACCGAGGATGATGTGAATTAAAATGACCGAAGTAAGTAGCTTGAATATTTTGTGAAAGATCCAAAATGTCGTCTGTTTTCTAAAGCTTTGAAAGTTATTTTTAGAATCAGAAAGTGTAACATAAACTTATATATTATTTATGTTGGCTTCCACTTAACTACTGATATTAGTTGCTGTAAGATGTAGAATTCAAGTTGCTATGAAATCTGAGATATCTTTAGCAGTCAGTTGTTCATTTTAGATGTAGGAGGTTAAAACTTATTTTGTAACAGTAGGCTACCAATACTAATAGAGTAGTTGTTAACTGACCCATATAGGGTAGTAGCTACATGTTACCTCTATTACTGAGTTATTTCGAAGAAGATGTGAACGGTTAATCTATCAGTAAAATGGACCTCTGTAACATTCTCATTTAACTACACTAACCACATGTACAAGCTAAATCTTGCTATGAGAATTCTAACTGATGGTTTTAGCGAGGCATGGTCTATCTTGCATTGACACCCGCCAACCCCAATCAATGACTTGAATTTCATCCAATCCACGGCAAGATGAATAGATCCAATCAGTTTGTTTGCAGTGAAACTGTTGATAGAATGGTAGACCAGTTTAACCTATCAGTAGCTCCACCCCAGTAAAACTATTTCTATCTCTTTCTTTCATAGGTGACTGTCTTCATTTCATTTCTGTTATAGGTGACCGTCTTCATTTCATTTCTGTTATAGGTGACTGTCTTCATTTCATTTCTGTTATAGGTGACTGTCTTCATTTCATTTCTGTTATAGGTGACCGTCTTCATTTCATTTCTGTTATAGGTGACTGTCTTCATTTCATTTCTGTTATAGGTGACCGTCTTCATTTCATTTCTGTTATAGGTGACTGTCTTCATTTCATTTCTGTTATAGGTGACCGTCTTCATTTCATTTCTGTTATAGGTGACCGTCTTCATTTCATTTCTGTTATAGGTGACCGTCTACATTTCATTTCTGTTATAGGTGACCGTCTTCATTTCATTTCTGTTATAGGTGACTGTCTACATTTCATTTCTGTTATAGGTGACCGTCTTCATTTCATTTCTGTTATAGGTGACTGTCTTCATTTCATTTCTGTTATAGGTGACTGTCTACATTTCATTTCTGTTATAGGTGACTGTCTACATTTCATTTCTGTTATAGGTACCGTCTACATTTCATTTCTGTTATAGGTGACCGTCTTCATTTCATTTCTGTTATAGGTGAAGACAGGTGTATTATCAGTACAGAATATAACAGGGAAAAATAAATCACGTCCAATACGACTCCAGCTGTCAGCTGATAATCTTATACTACAGCAGGAGGAATGGGTCACTGCTGCACTTCAAGAGGAGGATGAAGCTTTCTTAAACATGGTACGTAGTCAATAAGAATAAATTTGACATTCAAACACGACCAGAGTTTACATAAAAGACACACGATGGATTTTATTTTGAACATAACCAGATTTCAGACCTGGATATGTGGCCAAAAAGAGGTGCCAAAAGAACAGGATGATCAAACAGAATCATAAAGAAAAAACTTCATTTTATTTACTCCAAGTACTGGTAACTAAAAACCTGTAATGTAATTTGTTATTCAAGGTACGAGATGTGACAATAATAAAAGAAGATGGAGCAGGGTTAGGTCTTTGTGTTAAGGGGGGTAATGAACACAGCCTACCAGTCCTCATCTCTAGAATCATCAAAGGACAAGCAGCTGATGCCACTGGTAAACTTGTGGTTGGTGACTCCATTTTAAAGGTAACTAAAGAAGAAAGTTGGATTGTCATCTTCTAATACAGTGAAATAGCTCTGTCAGTAGTGGGTTAGATTGTCGTCTGCTAGGACAGTAGAATAGCTCAGTCAGTAGCGAGTTAGATTGTCGTCTGCTAGGACAGTAGAATAGCTCAGTCAGTAGTGGGTTAGATTGTCGTCTGCTAGGACAGTAGAATAGCTCAGTCAGTAGTGAGTTAGATTGTCGTCTGCTAGGACAGTAGAATAGCTCAGTCAGTAGTGAGTTAGATTGTCGTCTGCTAGGACAGTAGAATAGCTCAGTCAGTAGTGGGTTAGATTGTTGTCTGCTAGGAAGGAAAGTAGAATATCTCAGTCAGTAGCAAGAGTGATTACATTCTATGCTTGAATTATCCTCCCAATTTGAAGAATTCTGGGATAGAATTTGAATTGTTTGTTATTTCGTATAATTTTAGGTAAATGATGTAAATGTAGAGAACGCCAACCATGACGAAGTTGTCAAGTTATTGAAGGAAGCAGGGGAGACAATCTCACTCACTGTTAAACATTTTAAACCTGCATCTCATTTCTTAAACAGAGGTAAGTCTCCTTTAATTTCCTATCATGATTACTTTCAAACAGAGGTAAGTCTCCTTTAATTTCCTATCATTTTTACTTTCAAAAAGTATTCAACAGAGGTAGTTCTTTAATTTATCTGTTTTTTAAACAGATGTGGTGTTACATTATTAAATGGTCTCCACACCCTCTAGGATGGCTACCACAATAATGTTTTTATTTGGAAGGGAAGTTTATATAAATTAACTTTGTTTTTATCATTACAGGAAATAATTTCAGAAAAGATTCAACAGAGGAGGTGAGTTGTCTTTCTTACAATGTATTGGAACTCTGCATTCCTTATTATTGTGAGATTCTATAGCCACGGTTAGCCGACTCAGAAGCAAATCGGCCGTCTGTGTGTTCCGATTCATTCAGCGTGTGATAATTATCAATAGGACTGTAAATAGTTATTCTTGACCTTTACAATTCCAGGTTCTACCCGAGCTGTAAATGGTATACCTTGATTATCTAGTAGAGTATCTCGCTACTTTCCTGGCACTGATAAACTCAGGTTAGTTCCTTGACCTTTACAACCAGGGTTCAAGGTTGCTACTTTCCTGGCACTGATAAACCAGGTTAGTTCCTTGACCTTTACAACCAGGGTTCAAGGTTGGTACTTTCCTGGCACTGATAAACTCAGGTTAGTTCCTTGACCTTTACAACCAGGTTCAAGGTTGCTACTTTCCTGGCACTGATAAACTCAGGTTAGTTCCTTGACCTTTACAACCAGGGTTCAAGGTTGCTACTTTCCTGGCACTGATAAACTCAGGTTAGTTCCTTGACCTTTACAACCAGGGTTCAAGGTTGCTACTTTCCTGGCACTGATAAACTCAGGTTAGTTCCTTGACCTTTACAACCAGGGTTCAAGGTTGGTACCAATTAATGGAGGAGGGAAATGTAGTTTATAGAAATGTTGGTAGACGCAATTCAGAAAGAATGGTTATCTCTCTTTAATGAAATATTTGTTGAGCTAAAAGAGCTTAATTTCATCAACCTGTGTCATTTATTACAAACAAAATCCAATGTATGGTTTGTCTATTCTCATAAGGAGAAGTACATATCTTTGTTTGTAACAAGTTAGATAGAAAACACTGCAAGGAAATTAGATGCCAAATGTATGAACACACAAAATTTCTTTCAATAATGCCAAGGCTTTGTATAAGACCTAGGATCCATGTATATGTTATATTTTAGGAGTAACAGTTTTGAAGTTTTTGGAGTAGATGGCGCTAGTTCTGGCCCGGTGTATTGTGAAGACAATAGATTAATGGCGGAATGGATTCAAGCTATAACTACTAATATAGACAGTCTTCTTAATCAAATGGTAAATATTGATATATCCTTCCCCCCCCCCTCCCCCCTCTCAAATATCAGGGTTTAATAAAGCTTACTAAAATTAATTATATTTAAGATGTTTTGCGAAAGTGACGTCATGAAAAGGTTAGTTTTAGTGGAATTACAGGAACCACAGACATCTAATTGAATATTAGAATGATGTAAATTGATGATATCAATGTCCCTGATATACTTAACAAGTTTACAGACCTCTTTACTTTAAAAGCACATTATTGATATAAGCAATCCAGCAATATTTAATATTGAATATATATAAAGATATTGACCTACCTGTCCTCGCGATTTTAGATTCAAATGACCAACAGATTGTTAGTACCAGAGGAACAGATCTATCACATGTGTTGGACCAATGAGAAGATGTCGGCTGATAGGCACTGTCAGGCGTGGAAGGCCAAGTTTCTATCTCTGAAGGCTGCTGATTTATTACTGTTTAACATACCACCTGTAAGTAATAAAACAATTTTATCAGATTTTCAGCTACTTTATATTCAGTACCAAATTACAAAGAATATTGATACCAAGATTTCTGGACGGAAAGAAAGAAACAACTATATTTTACAAGGATAACAACTTAGGTTCACAGTTAAGGATTCTCTCTACCAGCTAGTCCTTGACCAAACTTCTTGGTATTGATCTTACAAGGTTAACAACTTAAATTCACAGTTAAGGATTCTTTCTACCATCTGGTCCTTGGTTAAACCTTTTGGTATTGATTTTACAAGGATAACAACTTAGGTTCACAAGGATCTTGTCTTCCAGCTGGTCCTTGGTCAAACCTCTTGGCATTGCTTTAACAAGGATACAGTCAGAACTGTCAGAAAGTGTCACTGACATACCAGTAAAAAAGATAAATATGATTATATTTGTAGATGCATGCTAGAGATTGGAGTATATGTGATATGAAGTATAAAGTATACGAGTGTATGTTTAAATTGTTACAGGTGAATCACCATTCTTTACTTTATTTTCTATCGTTAGCAAAAAAATTAGCTGTTCAACTTCAGATGCATAAAACTCTGAGTAACAACATGCTTTAGGTTCTGTCAAACCTGATAAATAAGTAGCAACCTGTGGAAATGAGTGCGTCACCTAACTTTGTGATGATATTTCAGGATAGTGAACTACCAGATGACAGACAGTATTGTTGTCGAATACAAACAGGCAGTGGAGAAGATATTGTCTTAAGTTTAGAATGTAGATCTGACTTGTTACAGTTAGAGAAAGCGTGGTATAGAGCTAATACGCTGGCCATTAAACGTTTAGTGGTGAGTAACATTATTATATTATCTACACCCATTATGAATATTACGCGCACCCCACCAGTAAAATTGGAAAATCACCGTCAAATTTCGTATATCCCTTCCCAACGAACACACTTTTATAAAGAACTCCAGGATGAATTCCCTAATATCTATACCAAACGTTTAGTGACTGCTTACAAAAAGGAATAAAAATCTAAGTAATATTCTTGTATATGGTAGATTAGATCCCCTTTCATTTACCTGTCTGTATGACTTGGACCATTGCCTCTATAGTGGAGTATCTCTTATAACAACTAATACTTGTGACCTGGACCATTGCCTCTATAGTGGAGTATCTCTTATAACACCTAATACTTGTGACCTGGACCATTGCCTCTATAGTGGAGTATCTCTTATAACACCCTAAACAAATTGTATATCACTCAGAATGAAATATATTACTATGTGTTACAGAGTAAGACATTTGGGTGTACCTGGAGAGGAGCTCTATCTGGTTTAACTATTGATCTAAATTTTGGTTTCTCTCTGTATGATCATGAAACTAAGGTAGGCGGAGTTACTGGTTTACTTTGTGAATAAATTACCATAATTATAAATAGAAATTAAAGTTATTGACAGCTAGTTAGGACATTATTAACAATTCAACGAAATAAAACGACGAAACACAGCAATAACTTTCCCTGATTTATTTTTTCAGAGTTTTATGTGGACTTATAAATTTTCTCAGTTAAAATCGTCGTCTGATGACGGAAAGAAAAAATTAATTCTGACTTTTAATAACGAGAACTCCAAAGAAACGGAAACTAGGGTATGTAGAAATTTTATATGATTGCTTTTGGAATTTCAAAGTTCGTAATAAAAGAAATTGTTTCTGAGAGTCCACATTGCTGATAATGTTAATTTGCTATTAGACCACTTGCTGAGTCCACATAGCTAATAATATATTCAATATATTAGATTTATTAATTGATTCCTGATAAGAATTCCTTACTTTGGTATTTGATCAATATTACTATATGCCTGTTGTTTTTCTATTTTACAGGAGATCGAGTGTACAGAGTTACGTACCCTGATGTATTGTATTCATTCGTTTCTCTCGGCCAAACTCGCTTCCATTGATCCCAATTTCTTGGCCAATTTTTAAACAAACCGGTACCAAATATTGAAATACAGCTTTATATCATTTGTTGTGTAATTTTCCGTCAGGTAGCTTCACTCATTCTAGACGAAATTGTTTGGTTATGTATTATATCAATAGTCAATAGGTTAATGTGCCATGTAACCTACAGCAACAAAAAGAAAGGTGGCTATTACAGTCAAGGTATAAGTACAAAGTTTGTAATACCTTAACTTGATGGATGGACATACATGTATATTGTTATCCATCTACTGCCTTCTAAATTAAGAGAAACCTTGCCAGATTAAGCTATAAATGGTTGTGAAATATTTTCTATCAAAGTCATTGTTTAGATTATCAGTATTAGTGAAGTATTTTTTATCAAACTTGAGGTCAGTAAGGTTACAAATACTCTCAGTTTAGGTTCAACTTTACCACACTTTACAAATTAGTTGTTAGGTAGATTTGACTTGGGTCACAAAATAGATCTAAAGGGCTTTAAATTAGAAAGTTAGTAACCAATAGAAACGGTAAAATGCTTTAAATGTTTTCATTAAAGAACAAATTGTTAATTTTTTGCACTCGTTAAAAAAAAAAAGATAAGGGCCAAGATTTTATGTTTTACCTTTCAATGGTATTTGTAAATTGTTAAATCTAAATTTTGTGCTGAATGTGAAAAGATTTTAATAAAACATGATCGAATTTCTTGCCCATATAATTAATTAATTTTTAATTAATCATGCTTGACTCATTAACCACTTTTTGTATTCAAATTTAATGCTTGTGTTCATGTATTACACTGTGCCAAACTGTTTTATTTCAATATGTGTTCAATTGTCAACACCTTCAACATGTCAAGTCATCATGTGACAGGTGTATAGTTTCTGGCTAGTTATTAATAGGTAGCTCTGTCGTTAATATAGTGATATTAAATATCAAGATGCGTGTAGCGTATCGCGATCAACAGGTCGTGTATCCATTCTCGAATTAAGTCCGTTGATTTTGTATTTTAATGAATTTAAGCTTCGAATGTAAAAAAAATTGTTAAATTGTTTTGTGTTGAACGATAATTAAGCTTTCAACATGTGAACTTTGTTAATTCAATTTGTTACAATTGAACACTTTCAAATTAAGCTTTTACATGTTAGTTTTGGTATTTTAAGACAGAATTAAGCTTTTAATGTGAAAACTTGTTATATAAATTGTACTTAAACAGAATTAAGCTTTTAATGTGAAACTTGTTATATGAATGTACTTAAACAGAATTAAGCTTTTAATGTGAAAACTTTGTTATATAAATTGTACTTAAACAGAATTAAGCTTTTAATGTGAAAACTTTGTTATATAAATTGTACTTAAACAGAATTAAGCTTTTAATGTGAAAACTTTGTTATATAAATTGTACTTAAACAGAATTAAGCTTTTAATGTGAAAACTTTGTTATATAAATTGTACTTAAACAGAATTAAGCTTTTAATGTTTAAAATTTTGTTGAATTTTTGTAATAATAAATGTTTTAATCAAAATTTGCATAATCTGTGATGAAGTAGTTTAATTATTAGACGGCATATTCTTAAATCCAATTTTATTTTTGTTTTGTAATTTCAAACACACAAAGGTCAGAAAGAAATTATTTCAGAAAAATGTCAACTCTTTATTATACTAGATCTTAGAAAGTAACGGCCCTGGTATGAGAATTTTCTTACTTTTATATACAGTCAAACTCATGGCACGTATTAACTTAGTAGATGGTGTTAATATTGATTCTTTTATTATCAACATAACACCATCTTGGAGGCTAATATTATAATAGCCATGGTTAGTCTTATCAGGGCTTGATTTTGATCTATATTGTAATATATATATAAATACTCTTCAGAAGTATTAGAAAACTTGCATAATTCATTCAAATATACCTCAAACTAGGAATATTACTTTCTATTTCTGTAAACGTCTTTTATGTATCACCGAGTTTCTAGAAAATTTTTGTAATTTTAACTTTTAAGTGCAAATATTTCTAACATTGTTCTTAAAAATATATCCTGATTAGTCAAATGGTGAACCTGCCCCTTTAAACAGGAGCCTATAACAATTTTGGAAACTGTATTTTTTTTTTTATATACAAATATTTTAATTTCTAGTGTTTGTTATACCAATTCTGGTCTCGTCTTCTCCAAACTATTTTAGCATTAGGATATCCTATAGAGTGAACTTTCTAAGACTTTTCTAGGATATCCTAGTGTCTTAGATTGTAACACTGTTTTTAGGATATCCTAGTGTCTTAATTTGTAACACTCTTTCTAGGATATCCTAGTGTCTGAACTTCTAACACTGTTTCTAGGATATCCTAGGGTCTTAACTTCTAACACTGTTTCTAGGATATCATAGTGTCTTAACTTGTAACACTGTTTCTAGCATATCCTAGGGTCTGAACTTCTAACACTGTTTCTAAGATATCCTAGTGTCTTAACTTCTAACACTGTTTCGAGGATATCCTAGGGTCCAACTTATAACATTGTTTCGAGGATATCCTAGCGCTAAGATCCTTTCGAGAATACAGGGCCACAAGTTTTGTACATGTATATGGTGAATATTGTTATTGCTTTTTGACCGTGGCTTCCATTTTGTGTTTGTATATCAAGAACTATGCTTTAAATTACTACACAATACTCTGTATAAATATAACTCTATGCATTTAATGTTGGTTGTGATTTTTCTTTTTTTTAAATCTTTTTATATATACTAACAGTCATTGGAAAATATTCCTTAACTTTCTCTGTGGTTTTTTTGTTTGTCTACTTTGTCACCTTTTCAAGTCAAGTCCATTAAGTTCATAAAGTTGATTTGGTATCACAAAGTAGGCCTATTTTCTTGGTAAGCATAGCTATGTTTGTCAAAAGAGTCTTTAAGTGTGATCTATATTTTCAAAATAAGTGCATGTTTTAAAATAAAATTATGTCCTGTCTCTGCTTCTTTATATATATATATATACATTTAAAGTTTGCAATAAATTGATTGATTTGTACTCAACATTTAGTACTTATTCTGAAAATTTTAGTGCATTAGGTGCAGAAAAGTAGGACGTAAAACTCCATTCCTTTCATTCTCTAATTAATTTATAAATTTATAAAGGATAATCCTTCCACTGTGTTTTATATATCCATTACAGAATATCAACTTGGTCCTGTCACACAACTAGCTCAAAAAACTTCTCTTTGTCACAATGACGTTAAGGAGACGTTTTTATGATTATGATGAGGAAACGTCATCATGACAACGTTCTGAAGACGTCATCACTACGTTTAAAAGACGTCACGTTGCTGACGTCGAAATGATGACGCCATTCAACGTCAACAAAATTAGACTTCATAAATGCATAGAACGATAAATATATATAGTTCTATGATCAATGTTAGGTTTAGATTGATGAACTTATTAGCAACAGTTCCAATATTACGTGATGGTTTATTACAGAATCAAGTCAGTACATACTCTGAATGACACGCTCAATCACTCAGAAGTATAAATAGTTGACTAAATAAAGATATAATGTGGTTTTTTAAAACATTTCCTCCCAATTCATTTCAATAAATTGACAGCAGACAGATCAATCATCACGTCACCAGGCACAGAAAGAATACTAAACCTTTGTTATAAATTGAATACATTTTAACCATCCGTGGGCGCTGGCGTTCCATTTGAATTTGCATACTTATTTTGACTCATTTTTCGCCATCTGGATTGTGAAAGGACGTACTATTAAGGACTTCTAGGATTTTAAACTATTTTATAGGAAACGGAACATATTAAACTTCCTAGATTTTGAATTATTTTACTTGAACAGTTCCGATGATGTTCGTACAGTGTATCGCAGTGTTTCTGTGTTCAGTTGGACTACCAGTCGTAGCTGTAAAAACTGTTGATACCGTACAAAACGCGGCTAATCTGGAAAATTATGTCGTGGACACAGCAAGCGGTAATTGGCTGCCCGTACAGTACTCCCAGACTCAAGAACCAAAACCTGCGACAACTTCCGGTACGACGACTGCTCAATCCAATTACGTTGTGCTAAATCCGGCGTATTTGGGAACGGATCCGTTAAGAAGTGCTATCTTAGCGCAATCGCCATTAGATAACTCAATACTTTCAACCAACAACCAACCAACAAACTCACCACCAGTGCCTGTACAGAGTTTTGTGCCCCAGACACCGTCTACATCGACTCCTTCAGCGACACTGGTAGCAAATACCAACCAAGAACCACCAAAACGATCTGGCGGTATGACATTTACCGTCGCTACCGGCCCGGGAACAAGCTCTAACTTCCAAACGTTTGGATCACCTCCTTTGATCATCTTTGCACCACAGGACCCCACTCCATCCATAATCACATCTACAGCTGCAAATTCGGGAAGCACTGGAGCAACCCCTATCAAAACACCAACTTCAACTTCCGGTACCAACACTGTGACTAATCCATCAACTTCAACAGCCCCGACCCCAGCGGAACCTACTACAAGTCCACAAACCTCACCTACAACTAGTGGCAACAATCCACTCCCGACTCCTGTACGAACAACTACAAGTCCTGTCGAAACCACATCTACTATCACCCGCAACCCTTTCGGAACAGTCGTCCCAGTGACTGACCCAACATTTCGACCAAACGGATTGCCAACCCTAATCAGCACTATAGCAAATCCAATAAGCACATCGAACCTTATACCGTCAACAGCACCCCCGGCTCTGACTGGCCAACAGCTGACCCAAATCCTATCATCAACCAAAAATCCTCCAACAATATTTGAATTGACAGGTTTGCCATTGAACGGAGGCAATCCAAATCCGATAGGCACAACAACCGGTACCGGGCCTGTGGGTATTAATAATCCTCAACCCGAACCCGAACCCGAACCTGAACCTCGAACAACCACACCCCAAGGTGTCCAACCAGTACAGTCGTCCTTGAAAACAACAACTTCTGCAAACCAGAACCAACCAATACTAAACCCATTTTTAACACCAAGCGTGCCGCCATTCTTGGGAAGTCAGGCCCCAATCGACCCAAACGTGATATCTGCGTTGCAACCGAATGCTGTCGGATCAGGATCTATTTCGTCAACAAGTACACCTTCCACCAACGGAGTAACCACATCGTCCAACACTGGGTCGAACGCAGGTGCAGCAGCCACCGCTGGATCAACTACTACTGGACCAATGACATCGACTATTGTGGATCTGACAGTCACAGCCACTGGAACTACATCATCGAACACACCATCAGCAACTTCACAAGCAACAACTGGACCACTAGCGTCTGGCGTTACCTTAGCAACCCCTGGCGTAACAACGACCAGTACAAATGGAATTACCGTGTCTTCACCAGGGACGATTAGCACTACCCCATCAATAGCTAACCTAGCATCGATTAGCAGCACAATTGCAACTGCTATCGCTGTATCGACACCACAGTCCGTCAATCCAATTGATACGATCTTGGCGATGGTCGCAAATAAGCAACGTGTACCAGATCTTCAAGCTTCCATCGACAGACAAATCGGTATCTTTACTAAGTACCTGAATGGACAAACTGCTGGCTACCAAAAATCAATTGACAATCTGCAATCGCTGATAGATCAAGTCGCAGCCCGTAAGGCATCATTCACTGCAGCTCTCACCAACATCCGTGGGCTTTTGTCCGGCATGATAACCAGACCGTCCCAGAAGATCAGCCTGGAGAACCTTTTACGAGCAGCTACAACGATTCAGAACCTCAAGGACCAAGTCGCAGTGGCTCAATCCGAGAAGTCCATTGCCAAGATCCGAACACTGATCATCGAAGCCGCTAGAGTGGCTAACGTCAAAATTTAAATCCAAAATACGTTTCGTGAAAATTTTATATTTAGGTTGTGCGCTTAACTTTCTTTTAAATGGACAAAGACTTATTTCTATACATCCTACCTACATCAGGTGGAAAATACCAATTTAGTATTGCCATGATGGACTCTCGGAAAGAAATTGTAGTTGGTGAGCCAGTTTGAGAGTAGGGTGACCCTCACTACAATCGTTATTACTATGGAGATTAGGGTTCTTTTGGAACTTTAACACTATAGGGCTTTTTCAATGATATTCGTACATTTAGTCGTACACGTACACGTTTTGTAAATGTAAGGGAAGGATACCTCAAGTAAAAAATTGGTATATTTAATCATAATATATGTTTGTGATATTCGATGGTGAGTGAGTAACTACCAACTTTATAATAAACATGTTAAATGTCGTAATGTGCTATGTTATAAATTGAAATATACATTAAAGATATCAAGAAGGGCGAAGCACCTTTCATTGTCTTCTTAACTAATCAAATTTTATTTAGGACGCAGACACTTAATAAGGACGCAGACACTTAATAAGGACGCAGACACTTAATAAGGACGCAGACAGGGCGCAACACTGTGTCGATATCTGTTCAGCAAGATTACTGATATTGAAATACTTTGTTTTTTGCATCTCAAAACGTCCAGTATTGCGTTGGAATTCCTTGTATGCAATAGAGCACACTGATCTGTCAGTTGCTACCCTTCTTTTCTACCCTCAAAGTCAATCATTTATCAACTAAATAAAACCAACACGCCCTCCATAAATCAAGTGTTAAAGAAATTGAACAATAAAACACGACTGATCAATCAATCTGAATACACGAAACTGAAAAACTGACAATTAAAACATATTTGATGTTGTTGAGACGTAATAAACTTATTTCATTTTATACACTTCTATACACTTTGTTTTATTAACCACCGATATAGGTCAGTGAATAACACCGGTGGAAGGAACGGACGGACAGACAATCTGGTGGGATAGGGGTCAAACAAATGGGGGTGCCTGAATATCTGCTATTAAATCTGGATGAATAAATGGTGCCTAAATTCGTGGTAGGATATGAGGCAAAGGAACGGTACCGACAGTCCGAAATCTCTGTGGAGATATGTTTCACAGGAATCTAGCGCTTGAAAATCTAATGGGAAAGGGCAGACAGAAATGGGTTTGTCTCCAAATGTAGTGGAACGGGCGGGTGACAATTGGCTTTTTAGACCTGAAAGCTAGAATAAATTTTTAAAGGCTGGTGTTTGTGTTGGGGGCCGAGTCGAAATTCAGGGAAAATAATTTAGCAGCGGGACGAGATCCGTCAAGATATTACCGCTCAGAAACTAGCAAATGGTGATTAAAAAAATGTCTTATTGCTTGAGTTAGTAGGAAAGTTAGCTCTAGATGATACATCGTGTTTGATTTTGTACAAGACGAACTCAGCAGCATCCACTTTGGGATTTCTGATCAATCAGGCGAGAATAGCCTTATTGCCGATGTGCTTGACATGTTTTTGATCGGACAATCCGGATGTACGAGTACATAAAGAGTTCAAATCCTTGAAAACAATAAAATGGCACCCTGCGATGGTTCAAGTTTGAAATAGAGTATCATTGCTCAATCCTGAGGTTTATTCTGACCCAATTCCTTACATGGCCGAGTTTTATGGCAAAAATTTGACCAGAAAACTTAATAGCCGTGTTCAATACGTAACTAAATTAGTCGAATACCCTAAATTTCTACCTATATAAGATTTTTGAGAATCTTCTTCTAATCACAAACAAACTGGAGTCAAAAGACCAATGATAACACAGACTAGAAGAGGATATATTTCAGGATAAGAAGAGTCAAACAAAATGGTATCAAGGCTTGCTTTGTGTTTAGTCCTGATTCTATTCGGTTCATGGGCAAACGCTGCTAGAAGCAGAGTTGTAAGGACGGCAATTCCTGCTACTGAGCCACCTACTACGTCTCCGATTACGTCTCCTACTACTTCTCCAACTACTCGTACATCTACTACAACCTCTCCAACAACTTCAGCGACAACCTCTCCAACTACGTCTCCTACAACTTCAGCGACTACGTCTCCTACAACTTCAGCGACAACGTCGCCTACAACTTCAGCGACTACGTCTCCTACAACTTCAGTGACAACCTCTCCAACAACTTCTGCTACAACGTCTCCAACAACATCTGCTACAACCTCTCCAATAACTTCGCCTACAACTTCAGCGACTACGTCTCCTACAACTTCAGCGACAACCTCTCCAACAGCGTCGCCTACACCTTCAGCGACTACGTCTCCTACAACTTCAGCGACAACGTCTCCTACAACTTCAGCGACGTCTCCAACAACCTCTGCTACAACGTATCCAACAACATCTGCTACAGCATCTCCAACAACTTCTGCTACAACGTCTCCAACAACATCTGCTACAGCCTCTCCAACGACGTCTGCTACAACATCTCCAACAAATTCTGCCACAACGTCTCAAACAACATCTGCTACAACGTCTCTAACAACATCTGCTACAACGTCTGCAACAACGTCTCCAGCACCTTCCGATACAACGTCTCCAACAACGTCTGCTACAACATCTCCAACTACATCTGCTGCAACAACCATTTCACTCTTGGAACAAAGAATACAAGAGGAAATCGCAAGACTTACTCCGATGTTAGAAATTCGATCTCATTCGTTCTGGGCTGAGATAGCTCAACAGCAGTCAGTGTTAGATTTTATTCAAGAACAAAGCGCTATCAACGACGCTGCTTTTACACGATTACCAGATATAGTTCGACTGTTAATAACTCACCCAGGGCAACAAGAGCTACTCATCAGCGACGTTTTGACTGCCGCAGCACAACTGAAAAATAATCCACTGAAGCGTAAACGACGCAATATATTTCTCAGTAGCAAAGAATCACAAGGCATAGATAGACACAGTGCATCATCCGAAGAGTCGCAAGACAGAGATAAACGCAGAACATCTTCAGAAGAATCGCAAGACAGAGATAAACGCAGTACATCTTCAGAAGAATCGCAAGACAGAGATAAACTCAGTACATCTTCAGAAGAATCGCAAGACAGAGATAAACGCAGTGCATCTTCAGAAGAGTCGCAAGACAGAGATAGACGCAGTGCATCATTATCAGACTCATCATCGGAATCTTCAGAAGAATCAAACGAAGTTCCAGTCCTACCAGTGACCACTGCTGAACCACCAGTTCCAATGACTTTAGAAGAAAGAATCGCTTCAGAAACCATCAGGCTGAGGAATCTGTTACAAACCACCCAAACCTATCTGAACGCTCAGATTGAACGGAGTACGGGGTTTTTGAAGGAATTTTACCAAGATGAAGCCTTCCTCAACGAAGCTGCTTTGTTGAATTTGGATTTACTGGTAGAACAATTGGTTACAGAACCCACCAAGATTGTAACTTACAGAGAACTTATTGATAGAATCGAACATCTTATTCTAGAAACAGCTGGTCTACCTGCTCGTAAAAAACGAAGTGTCATTTTTAAAACCTTATTAAACGTACATTGAACAATATATCTGTTATATACGATAGACTTTTCATTTTAACTGGTTTAGTTTCCTGTTTATTTCTCGAAATGAAACGAAACATTACAAATATTTTTTACCCACTTTCCAGACGAAAGTATTTTAAATAATTTTACCCGGACCCCTGAACGCCTACGCTATCCAATGACCTAGAATGTAATCTAGTGGAAATTAGTGTGGTTTCTAATCAATAAATTAGAATTTTAAAGGTGGACAGTTGCCAATATGGTCATTGTTATACACAGTGTAGTTGGGATACTTTCTAGTCCAGTGTTTCGCTTTAAACAGCCTACCACGTTGTTTTTGTTTGCACCTATATCTTAGAAATTGGGTCGAATGGACAAGAAGGGGGTTTCGGTATAAGGATAAAGGGTTCGTTACTTCTAACAGAAACGTTCTTATTTCTATCTTACGAAAGTTGAGTTGTTAATAACTAAAGTAAAACAAAAATGTAAAATGGAAAAATATTTTTTATATAAAAAATAAAACAATGACAAAATCATTATATATATGTATGTATATGTATACACAAATCAATACGAAATATGGATTTCACGAATTCGTCAAAAGTATATCAAAAGATATTAACAAATACATCACATTATGAAAATAAACTTTCTACTTAAAATATAATATAAATTTCACTCTATTAGCATTGCCTATTGTCATTTCGAACATACCACAACTTTAGTCTTCTATTTGTTCAACCTCTTCCAAAGCTTCAAGGACTTCTTGTTCCAATTCCTTCAAATCTTCAATATCTCCGACAAGATCATCATCGACCTCCGCGCTTTCAGCCTGTCGTCGCTTCCTAGCTGGCATTGGAGATACGTCAGGTTGGCTTGGTGTTGTCGTGTTGGCAAGTCGTAATCGTAAGGCAGCGAATACTTGCGACAATCGTAGTCTTCTCTGGAACGGACTGGTGACCAAGTCTCTTACGAGAAGCGGAAGATTGTTTAAAGCACTAGTGTTTTCGTCAATAAGGCGTCTGTACAACGGTCTAAATCTACTAAGCCGAGACAAAGATCTTTGTAGTCTTTGGGCTCGTCTTTGGAAAAATCGTCCGATTCTGGACAGGATAGCATTGATTCTTCTTACCAAAAATGGCGGTAGAGTTGTTCCTTGTGTCGTCATTTCCGTTGTGGATTCAGTAGGTGTTGTAACTTCCGGTGCAACGGTTGTTTCCATTTCAGTTGTTGTTTCTAATTCTTGTGTCGTCATTTCCGTTGTGGATTCAGTAGCTATGGAGGAAGTCACTTCCGGTGCAGCGGTTGTTTCCATTTCAGTTGTTGTTTCTAATTCTTGTGTCGTCATTTCCGTTGTGGATTCAGTCGCTATTGAGGAAGTCACTTCCGGTGCAGCGGTTGTTTCCATTTCAGTTGTTGTTTCCAATTCTTGTGTCGTCATTTCCGTTGTTGATTCAGTAGCTATGGAGGAAGTCACTTCCGGTGCAGCGGTTGTTTCCATTTCAGTTGTTGTTTCTAATTCTTGTGTCGTCATTTCCGGCATTTGGGTTGTCACTATTGAGTCGGTAGTGCCCTGTACAACCACAATTGAAGATGTAACTCCAAAAGTGTCACGTCGGCGACGATCTTCAACTTCTGCACTCTCCTCGCTGCTCATCCCTCGCTGTTGTCCCTTCATCAGTCTGAGGATGGTTCGGGAACTCAGACGACGATTGGGGTTATTAATCAGAATGTTTTTAATCAACTCCGGCAACTGAGCAAGAACGGCATTATTGTAATCCAGTGCCCTCTGTAAAGATGCGATATGTCGATCCAATCGCCCCGAACTCATCTGTAAACCTCTAACTCTCCCCTGAAGTATTCGGGTCAATCTGGTGATTTCAGAATCGATACGTCTTTCAAGTAATGGATTGATAGTAGTAGTAGACGGTGACGAAGTCGTTGATATTTCTGCGATAGGTGCTATGATTGTAGTCATAGCCTGACTTGCGGCTACGACTGCAGTAGCGATGCAAACTAAAGTTAAACCCCTCATCTCGTCGATGTATATTTTGTCTGTAGCGTTTCTTCAAAACTCAATAATATTCCTGTTTCGTTCAAGCACTTTATAAGTTTCACTGTTATTTTATGAAAGGTGTCTCAATATTGAATGAAAGCGTCAAATGGCCCAGGTATATATATACTATCTCTGTCAGGAATGAATCATTACTTGACGCACGACACCCTATTGTTTACCAATTTTTTCTCACGGATCTGACCGACTCGCCCAGGATGATGAACGGATGTGATTTAGCAAAACGATTAAAACTGGAACATTCTTGTTTATTGGTAAACAACGTAGAAGCGATATATAACATTTTTTTTGAATATCGCCTGGGGGGAAATTAGGTTAAATATTTTGTGTTATAACAATGTCGCATGTAGCAATTGTAGATGTTAGAATCGAAAGAAGAAATAAAATTACCCATTAAAATAATTCGCCATGTGGATACCACGCCGAGGGTGACATGGAGGTGTGTGTGTGTTTTAGATATTAACGTGGTATAATTGGTGAAATGCATGCTGTAATTTTCAATGATTTAGTAATGTGTTTGAGGGTGGAAATTGTTGTCTTTGGTGGAATCAAATAATAAACCAAATCTAAGAAACAAAATGTGGTTCCTAATTACCTTGCAGAGCCTACTGGATAGGTTCATAAGATACTTTCTCTTAAACTTTACCGTCTTCTTTCAACTTTTTCTTATAGGGTTTACCTGGAAGGGAATTAAATTTGGACTCATTAGTTCATGGAATGGGGGAATGTATGTCTTAGTTGGCGACAGACAAAAAAAAAAAAAAAAAAACAAATGTTCATTATGGTAATGTCGTCTGTTTGATTTCAATCAAGAAAGAGTAGGTTGATGCCAATGCCAGGTTAATTCTAAATCGTCTTCACTACGCTATCAGGTACAGAAAGGTAGGACGTTATGCTCCATTTACTTGATAATGATAAATAAGAAACAGTACCATCCCGTTATTACACGTGATGTACACGTGTACGAACCCTTTACGTCATATAGGTATTCTATCACACGCAATTTTCTAGAAAAAAAAGGATGAATTTCGCTGAAAAGGGTTCAGGCAGTGACTGTCTCCTTTAATCTCAAAAATATTCCTTCATCTATATTGTTATTTTATTTTACCCCGAGGCGAGCATTATCCAAGGTAAACCGACAAAATACTACGATGTTTATTAGGTACTAGTATACCACCTACACAATATCAAGGTACATGTATTACTAACTTCGTATTATGTTAAACGAATCTCACAATACACTGACGTGGTGAAGATATGGGTATATTATAGTCAGTAAGACAATTTCTAAGGTACATGTATATTAAAACAGAGTTACTCAGAGTTTCGGGCTGTTATTTGTACATCGCCCTACAATTAAATATACTGAACACATATTTTGCTAGTGTTGGATACCCTAGGAATACCGACAGTTTAATATCTATGGTGATCGAGATAACAGCAATAGATAAGGGAGTGTTTCTCTTGATCAACCAAAATTTTAGCACTTAAATCAATCGGGTCATTGAATGTCAAATAACAGCAGGCTTGTTTCATTCAAGCATGATCCCCTGTTGGCAAAACTGACCGATTTCCCATAACCATAACTGGCCTGTATGATTTAATTTTAATTGAACCGATTGCACCGATTTTTTGGATAACTGTTGCAGAGGCATGATATTGAAGGTGCGTGGGTCAATTTCTTTATTTTGTATGAAGTTTTATTGCGTTTATTGTAAGACAAAAACATACAAAATTTACATAATTTACAATCACAGTTAACAGGTCTCTCAATCTCGAACCTGATGGGTATTTGGAAGAATTATTGGTGAGATATCGAACTAGGAAAACAGGACACAACATTCATATATTATTATGATAGAGTTTTAAGATACGCCCACAACGGCAGCTTGCCAAGCTACGAGTATAACGAACTGCGTCTGATCACTTGACATCATTAGGCAATTTTCTTTTATCACGGAATAAATCAATTTGATTGGATTGAATACAGCCAATCACAGTCCTCGGATTAAGAATGTAAAAATGGTGGATTATGGTTTACATAAAAAGAGTTTAATTTTGTCAAAGTATTAGACGGAGTTCGTAAGAGCTTGACATTGTGAGATGGAACTAAAGAAGTCCTACCTCGGACTTCTATACACCTAATTTGGATATGCTTTTTAACTATAGTGAGGGTTGTCTTTTAAATCATTCTCACTTTGATAAAGTTTGTTATGTGTGGCTATGTTTTTCTAGTATAAAAAAAGAAAAGCTACAAATGATCCGTCAAAAAATACTATTTAAATCGGTTCAAAGGTTAAGTCGCTGTCATTCAAAATTTTCAAACGAAGATGATTGGGTGGCGATATATCCCCCTGGACTGAGGATGCTCTTAGTACTGGTGAAGTGGCTATTATCTGCATAGCTAGTTCCTTGGTTGTCTTCTTCATCAAATGGATGACCAGGAACGCAGCGGTTGGCTCTACCAGTTGCACCTTGCAGTGCAGACGGGTAGTTGACTGGTGCAATAAAGTCAGAAGAAATTTGTAAAGATGGCGGCACAGTGAAGCTGATTGGAGTAATGAGGTCGACTGATGGTGGGTCCTCTAACGCCGTGTAGCTCAATGGCTCCAGATAATTTGCAGAAGGTGTTACTAAGGAAGCCTTGGGCAAGGTTGATGCCGGTTGGACTGGGTCTACTTTCTGCCTTGCTACTGGATACTCCTTTTTGCCCATAATGGTCGGAATGGCGTTGTGGTTCTTTAAGGTGCAGACGATGGTGGTTGCTAAGGAAAGCAGGATCAGACCACCAATTATTCCACCAACAATGGTGACTCCGTCACTTGCTATAATAAAAGAAACAGAATGACTTATTAGAGGCCAATGGACTAATAATCTTTAATAATACATGGATGCTAAGGTAAAAAGCCTTCGTATCACCAGCAACAGCTGGGAACAATGTTCGTCTAAAATGCAATCAATCTGAGCTTTCAGGATCATACATCGTCTTTTCTATACTTTAGTCTAAACCGAAAGTAAAATGGCCACTTACAAGATTGAGTCTTGGAAAACATATAGTATTTGGCCATGAAACCACCGGCAGAGTTGTTGGTTTTGATGTGTAGCAACATATAGCGGCCAGTGCTTTCGTAAGCTGGTTGTGCATCTTCACAAGATATTCCAAGTCGTTTGGTATTGAATGACGAACCTGAAATACGATGAATCAAATATAAACTTTTGATCTGCTTTTTGTTCTCTCAGTGGTCCATAGAACGTACTACGACAGAATGCTATTGTAATCCCATCGGCGACCTCCCATTCTTAATCTAGCTATCCTGGAGAGAATTCCATATCCGAAACGCGTATCGGTAACAAGAAGTCAGCTTTTGTTGATAACATTTCACTTACCATCATAGATAGAGATCCCACTTAAAGAGCAATCCTCCCTGATGTTCACGTCTTCAAAGTCAATTCGGACAACTTGATCCGGACTACTTGCAATGATCAACCACGTACAGTTCTCCAATCTGAAAGAAAACAGAAAAAGTTAACTATCTGGAGAATATATAGCAGGGAATATAAGATGAGACAGTACTTTAGGACAGTTGCATAAGACTTCTTTAGTCGAAACTATCGAATGATCTTTGACACACGGGGTCTCGTTTAATTGTCTCGTTCAAACGTTGTTTCTCCGATCATTTCCTTTACCAAAGGGGGCCGGTTTGAAAATCCGAAGGTACTATCTCGACCTTTTCCAGGACTGAACACCGGACCACCAGCTTAGCAGGCGAACGTTTATCTCTCAGAAATAACGCGACCCCAAAAACATACAGCTTCACGTACACTTACCCTTTTGAGGAAACATAATTGGCTATTTTTGCTGCAGACAAACGAACGTGAGATTTGCAGCCATAACATCCTGAAAACAAACAGAAACTTGTTAAAATTAAGATGCTTTTACGAGAAAGGATGAACACATATTTGCCAGAACAGCGACATTAGACCATACTCTTTTTTCGATTTCTAATTGTTGAATTATCTTTAACGTACAAAACCAACTTTTTTTTTAAATTTTGTTAAGTCAATTGTAAGCACGATCGTTTCTAGAAATTGAAGATATTGGTGTAGCTTTTGTGGTACTATCAACAATCCTGAAGCGGCACAAATAGCACATTTTGGCGAGACATTCTTAAGTATGCCACATTTTTTTTTCTTTGAAGAGGAAAATCATTGCGAAATAAATGTAAATAGTTTTATGCTGGTGTTGAAGAAGTATATAAAATATTTACCTGTAGCTGCCAAGTTGAAAAAAAGAAGTAATCCAAGGAGATGGTTCATGTTGCTTGTAACATGCTGTCCAACGTGTCGACACTACGGACTGGGGTTCATCTCGCCAATATCGTCATCCAAGTATCGCCGCCGTCTCTTCACTACCAATGACGTTCTGTTGCTTGTATTTTTAGTCCTAGTTGTCATTAATTAAGTCTATTTTGGATTGTAATTAATCAGCCCTCATTAACTGCGACCCATAACAATGGTAATTCTCCTCAAATTGGCCTTGTTATAGACACATAATCGATTAGTATGGTATACCAGTACACGGTTCGTCGTTTTCAAGGGTTGGGATATTTGTCTTTATAATGGTTTAGGCTAAGGAGGGAAGGTAGGTGGGTCAAGCTCTCTTGTTAGACTCTACGAGACATTGGCTCTTTCACCCCACCGTCAGTACCCTTTCTACAATATAACCAAGTGCTGCGTGTTCCTACAGTACAAACACCTTTTACAGTGGCGAATTTATTTAAGGAGTGGGCCTTTGGGTTATTACCCCTCCCCCGACCCCATTCAGGCCCGTGAACAGTCTTATTTTGAAGTGAAATTTTATCCCTCTAAAAGCTAAAAAGAAGGAATGTTGGCTTCTAGTAGCCCCAAGTCCTCGCCCTCGAGGGTATTAGCGCAGACCACTCGTTCTTTACCCCCAGGCATTTTCTACATAAGACCACGATTCTCTATTAACTGCCCTCTGGAATCAATTCAATGATATGGTGATATTTTCTGTTACTGTTCACCGGAAAGGGTACCACAGTGCGTCTCGTGTTTCCATAAATAGGCACTCTTGGATAGGTAACAAAATTCTTTATATGTAACAAATAATAATACAATATTTTGAACAAAAATCGATTTCATAGCAACATATTTAAATCAGCACTTAAGTGTTCTTTAGCACAAAATGGGGCATCTAAAGTTTTCAAAGGTTTACTGACCACTTTATAATGGTAGCAGTAACAACACAAGTAGGTCGACGTAAAGCACAGTTAAATGGAAATATGCAGGAAGCAAATTACAATGACAACTTTGGGTATCATACGGTTATAACAAAATACAGACATGTATGGAGCAACGTCGAGTCCAAAAACGTCAAGAAGATGGGTTCCAGCCAAACTCGAAGCATTTAAACAAACTTATTCTCTTGCTCTGCGTTTATAATGTGGGAAATAAAACGTAAACGTAACTGCAAAGACGGACTCAAATTTCTAATTACATTTTCCGTCTCCGTCTTAACGCCGTCTCCGACAAACATATACTTAATATGGTACAGAAAGTCGCTTATAGAGTCCATGAACTGTAAGCGTTCGCACGCTTTATCTACGTTCAGTAGTATTTGGTACAGCTCAACAGTCAAATCTAGCAGAGACCGCGTCCTCTCTGCGTGTAGTCTTTGAAGAAATGGTCCGACAAGGTGACAAACGTAAATCAACTGTTCCTCGTGTTTAGCAATTGGCTTTATTTTGTCTTTGAGGAAGGTCGGCAATAGCGATAACTGTCCAATTCCAGCATGGTGCCAAATCGCGTGACATAAACACAGCAAGGTACTACTTTCGTTTTCAGAATATGTATCATAACATTTCTTGAAATTCAATTTTTCAAAAAGTTTGTAGCTGGATTGCGCAGTCAAGTTTAGGAGTTCTTTCCCTTGAAGGGTTTTAAGGATGCGATCACTGAGTACCGGCCACCAGCAGCTTTCTGGTAGTGACGTAATGATCAAACCAACGGCGTTCATCCAGGACATGATGACGTTCCTAGGAATCTTGGTAGAGCTCTTAAGGATGATGTCCAAAAGTCCTGCACCGACGATTTGATTACTGACCGGAAGAGCCATCAGTTCGACGCAGGATACATATAAAGCGTGTGCAGCTGGATTCGGGAATTCGTTGAAACGCCAGTCACAGTCCGGAAATGGGGCTGGAGAGACGCCAGTTAATGTGTCGGAAAGTCGCTTGGCTATTTGAAGATAGTATTCTGCATCCGGTTTCCATTCCATATCGTCCATACCGCCTCCAAGGTAAGTCAAATACGATTCTGATATACACCAATTACGGGGACGAATCTCGCTGAAGGCACCGATCACCGTCTGAAGCAGTTTTCTCTTCAATGCTGGTCGATCAGCCAGCAGCTTCTCATAATAATAATAGGTGTTATACAGGTAGGTGATCGGTCTGTCATGGAATTTAAACAGACATCCAATCTGTTCCAAGATGTTCTCCAGAACTTTGTGGACAGCTGTATTCTCGATCATCCTGTGGATCAGGACATCCAGGACTGGGAGGAACCTCAAACAGACGTTTCCAAAGTAAACTGGAAGATATTGGTGCTGGATTGGACTGTTCATGTCTTGGATGCCTTCGAAGTAGAATTTCTCAGGGTAGGTCCTGTGGAAGTTCATGTGCTTCTCATGGCAGTTGGTGGATTGCCAATGCTCTGGACTGTTGTCTTTGACAAACTCGTGAACTCTTTCTTTGAAGTCGTTCCCTTGAAGAAGAATCAGCTGTGTCAACACGAACCTCAAGGTGGATTCCTTTGAGTCCATGTTCCTCAGAACCAGGCACAAAATCAGCCTGTCGATAGTGATGATGTTGCACTTCCAGATCATATCGTTCACAGCTTCAACGTATCGATTCACCTGCTGGGACTGAAGGGAAACCTCATACACCAAGAAGTCAACGAAGGTCCTCAAATGAGTTGCCAGAGCTCTTGGTCCCAGGCGATCAAGAACTTTGTAAGCAGTCGGCGTGACTCTTTTTTCTTCAATCAGATTCTTCCATATGATGCAAAGGAACAATGGCGGCTTTCCCTGCATAGAAAACAAGGAAATGATGTCATTTTCGTTCGCCATACTTTTCCACTTCCGGTACTCCGTCTCTACGGTCTTCTTCAGTACGTTCTTGTCTTCTCTTTGGACTGGCGTCTGGTTGAAGAAGTCACTCAGGCTTGCTGGAAAGCATTGAAGAGTTGCCTGTGGCCATCCCAGAGGGGTAGACTGGACCACAGATATCAGGATGTCTTTAGCCCAGTTGGTGGAGAAACTGTCAGCTCCCGTAATGTGCATAGCTCTGGCAATTGTAAGGACCAAGACTCGATTCAGCTCTTCTGACTCTCCTGCAAGGATTCCTTTCGGTTCGTTTGAAATTCTTGACAGATGGGGTTGAACTTCTGCACTTCCCATGCTAGTGATGAGACGCAAGGCTGTTGTTTCCACACAGAGGTGGAGTTGGTTTTGATTGGCAGGTTGGATGTTGACCATGGAGTTCAGATAGCTGAGGAGTTGAACTCGGTAATGAATCTGGATGTGATGCATTCTGTAACTGAACATCTCCAACAGTGTATGGATGATCCCAATAGCATTGTAGCTGAACACATTCGGAAGCAACTGTCCAATGAAGCCCTTGATTCCCAAAGATTCAATCTCGGTGTACACCAACAGCCGACTGTATGTTTTCACCAGGGATGGAGCCAAAGCTACAGGAGACTTGGATTTCGCCAGCTTCATGACCTTTGACACAATGCTGTGGATAAGGCTCATCTTGACATGAACTGTCAACGAATCCAACAGACTCATTGACAATGGCTGAATTGGTGCAGATGCAACTACGTTTCCAGGCAACAGTGTTGTTGTTTTATTGTTGCCATAGATACACTCTAGAAGATGTCCCATTGGTATGCTGAAGCGTGTAGTATCAGTGCTGTAAGCATTACAGAGTAGCGCGACTTTGAAATCGTTTAAGACTAAGTTCTTCATGTTTAAAGTCTGGACCAGGAACTGTAAATGATCTCTAAGAGCCAGTGGAATCGGTCGGTGAAGCTGAACGTTGTCGGACTGTGCTTTCTTATCAATGTGAATCCAGATACAGGTTCCTGCGAAGGCATGGGTGCAGTGGGCCATTGTGACGTCAGGAATTGGAATAATTTCAGAATCTGAATACAACAGATCATACAGCTTCATCACTGGGAGAAAATCCGCTAAAGAATTCTTTTGGATGCTTCCAGAAATAAACTGAAGAAGGACCCACATCAAATTGTCTCTGCCCTTTTTCAAATTCTTTCCCTTCAGCTTCTCATAAAGGGAGGTCACCATGTGGGGAAAACTGGCAAATTGAAACAAGACGAAATAAATCAGCTGACTTGAAAGATGTTGCCATAGTAATTGATCATTTTCTCCACCACTTTCATGATCCTCTTCACATCTTTCAATCGCCAGGACCACCTGATCTACCAGTTGGTTTTCTAGAGCTTCGCAGCGTTGCTTAGCTTGTTTATTCAGACCCAGCATGTTCGATGCCATTTCTCGGGAATATGGTTGTTGAAGAACATATCGCATCAATGCAGTCTGTGGTTCTGTTAATTCCTTTTCGTACGGTAAGGGTCCATTGAGTACGAAGGCTAATGTGTTGGAATTCAAACGCCAGACATTATTTGAAGCAATGGAGTGTCCGACAACAGGAAGTAACTCGCGTCTGCCACAAATTGACACCATCTGAGCAGCAAATTCAAAACTGCTGATATAGTCTGATAAAATACGACCGAGTCTCCAATGTGGCCATGTTTGTGTTGACAGACAAACTTTCGAGATTTCGTTCATGGCAAAGTAGCCTGGCAACAGACATGCATTCCTGTCTAGAATATATTCAATAACTTTCAACGATTCGTCAATTTGGTTTAAAGCTGTGGCATGAGTTCCCGCAGTTTCTATTGTCTTTTCTTGGCATTTTTCCAACACAATTTTCAACAAATCTCTGGCCTCTTTATAATGAACTCCGCCCACAATGTTCCGTAATGTCTTGAAAGTTGCTTTCCAGTGAAGTTCGTCTGTGTATGTCAATCCTTCGTGAGCCAAAAGATGGTCGCTGACTGGTTTAGCCGAGATTGTGTTTGTTTCGACAAGAGATTCCAGAATTTTACATAATAGCTGCAGACGATTCTTATTGCGTTGAAGATAAATGCATTTTACAAGCGTCTGGAGGGCAAAGTCTAAAGATTCTGAAGGAACCGTCTGCAAAAATGTTTTGATTTTTTCCGTGTCTGCTTCAACTTTCTTCCCATAATCCCCTTCTTTAAAGATAATCTGGTTACAAAACGCCTGCTCAATGTCCTTCTTCAAGATCTCGTCCAAACATTCCATCATTTTGACTTCGACTGTCTTTTCATCCATTCATTCAAAATTCTAGTTCATCTGGAAACAGAAAAAAATATAAAGAATTTTATAAGAAGCTTTAAATTCACAGAAATACAAGGAAATAGATTTTATAACACACTTCTTTAATAACAAAGTACATACGTTACAACACAATTTATGCCCTCACAAAGGGATGCCGAGTTGAAAAACCCAATAACTGAGTGACGGTAGATGCCCTGCCTTACTAACAAAATATTATCATGGTCAATTAATCAGATAGATTGACAATTGATACTAAAGGAACATGAGTGAAGAATGTAAACAAAGAACGCCGGTTTCCCGGGTGAAGTATTTTTCTCGTTTACCCTTTTAAACAGTTACTAGTTACACAAATCTAATAAAATTCTTGAATCTTACCTTTAATTCTATGTAATCATTGAATGTCACCGTATTTCATACTCTATTTGGTGAAGTTTTAATCAATTTTATTAATTCATTGTTGTAAATAACGCGAACAAGGGCGCAGCCATTTTATATCACGTGACTAATTTATTGATTTCTCGTGTATCCAGTCTCAATATCTATCAATTTTCATAATAGTTGAAGGGAGAAAACTCTTTCAAACATTTGTAAATTTTAAGACAACAAATAACTAATTAAAAAACTGTTTTGTGAGGAGCGAGTTAATGTCTGAAAGCCTTAGTCAAGGGATTGATTTTATTTCATGCCCTTGAAATAAATGCTCAACTAGTATTTACCTAGGTTTTATTCTTATTCATTTGTTTGCATACCATAAAAACTTCCTTTATAATTGGTATAAAGCTCAATGAAGGATGACAATGACTATTGGACTGTTTTCAGGTCTCCTACTGTTAATTTACCAGTTTGAAGATTTCAGTGAATGGTGTAAGGATATGTGTATTGTTGTTTTTCTGAAGACCGGTGTATGTTGTTAGTTTTTCAGTTAGATTCTGTTAGTTAAACTGATGCCATAATTTCAGTATTTGTTCCTTACGATATTTTACCCGAAAGGCCAATTCTGCCATACCCCCTCTTGTTCACTCTAACCTTTACGCGATTTCATTTACCCTCCCTTTCTATTTACCCCCAGAGAAATCTGTCCCATCCATACTGCAGTAATGAAGGCAGAGGATTCCCAACTTGTTCATAAAAAATTGAATGAATATCAAACGAAACAACCACCACCAAAAACAGATAACAGAAAAACTTTTGTTAAACAACAGAAAAAAAATAACAAACAGAAAAGAGATTGAAAATAATATGTACATTTTATTAGAATGATGAAGTTATTCGAGCTCTCCCACCATGAAGTTATTCGAGCTCTCCCACCATGAAGTTATTCGAGTTCTCCCACCATGAAGTTATTCGAGCTCTCCCACCATGAAGTTATTCGAGCTCTCCCACCATGAAGTTATTCGAGCTCTCCCACCATGTGTGATTCTTTCTCTGATTTATAACCAACTGATCCAATCTTACTATTCTCCATTCTATTCTGTTCCCTGATAAACACAAATATTATAATTATAAAAACAGGTCACGTATTCTTGAACCAATCTTACTTGTAATAACAACTTATAACTCAATAAGATATTCTACAGTAGATATTGTTTGAATGATGTAATACTGCACTATATCTCTTGGAGATAACGCTTAAAATATTCCATTATTATTTATTGCTTTTTTTTTAAGACATACAAACCTTTTTAACATGTAAATATATTAAAAAAACATGACACATACCTTTTCTTTTGAGCTTCTCTAATTTTCCTGATTTCTCGAGTATTATGGAAGACCATTTTAGAAACGTGACGGTGTTTAAGAACACGTTTAACTTGGGGATGATTGCTGAACTTAGTTTTTAATTTGGTGTTATATTGTAATGTAGTACTCTCACGGGATTTCAACTGAAAAATAACAGTTAAGATAAAGATCACGTGTTGGAAAATTCAAACAGTCTACTAGATTTAATATCTTTAACATTTTTAATTGTAAAAATGTCTGAAATTCCTGCTAAGTGATTGACATATCTATTTTTTGGTGTGTATTCCTAGAAATATGATGCTTGTTTATCAACTTGATAACATTTGTTCGTGTCTCAAAAAACAAGAGACAAAAAGGAAGGGTATTTGATAAGGTGGTTGTTATTAGATTCTACCTACAGTGGATGTTTTAAATATTACAGGTAATAAAAATGGAAGGAATGTCTGGTCTCATTATAATAAGTCTGATAAAAGCAATAAGTGTATCCACTACACATACCAAGATCAAAATATACCGTATAATTCCGAATATAGTGCGCAGGCATGTATAATGCGCACCCCTTCCTTGCCTCCGCGAAATCGGGGAAAATTCATTTACCCATGTATAGTGCGCAGCCCTTTTCGAGGCAAAAATATGACATTTCACAGACACCGATATCGGGAAATAGTTGTCAATACATAAGTCACCATTCATTGATAGATAATCTAATCCATATCTGACTTACTGTGCCAAGTTTCTCCCAGGCCCTGGCTTTCCATAATCTGATATTCATCTCCTCTGACCCTGATAAAATATATTTATTATCTAAGGACCAGCAACACGTGTGAATTCGGTGCATTCTCTGGGTGTGATAAATTTCTCTGAAAAAAAATACCCCTGAACTTTAAACCCTAAACTTTTTATGTAAAATAATATTTAATTTAAGACTCATAGCTCTATAAACTGCTGACTGAATACAAATTTTAAAATCAATATTTTGGACTAAACAGATGTCTTCTTAAAAAGCAATCTTAAATTTTAAACAAGTTAGTTTTTGTGTTATAAGTATAGCAGGTACAATATGAGAGGTCTAAGCGTAATGTAAATATTTCTGAATTGACGATCATTTAGAAATCATAATAGAGTAGGCTATACCACGATTCTTATTATATACTGTAGGACCTTGGAGGGTCTGTAGTCCGAGTGGTCTAGACGGTTGACATGTATTGCTGGCGATTAGGTGGCTGACTCTGAGATCGCTGGTTCGAAACCCGTTCGGGTCACAGCCAATTTTCAGCACTAGAATCTGTGCTATACCAAGAAAGTGTTATCCAATAACGAAAATATAGTGTATGTCATTGCATGTCTTTATTAGCCCAATCAAGAAAATCATAAAAGAAGGATGTAAAACTCCATTTATTTTATTTCCACTGAGTCCACTGATTGAATTATTCACCAAAGTTGATAAAGAAGTAAAAGAACATACCTACTATGGCCGTGATCTAAGGGAAATATTCTTAAACAATGATCATAACCTGCTGTTACAAATTCTTTACCAGTTGGTGAGTAGTCAACATCCATTACTGTAATACATAGTAGTATACAATCATTGTGGTCTTAATCATAGTTTAATAATATAGTTATCTCCCTTTAATAAGTTAACATAACATAATCAGGGTTCAATTCATGGCAGTCTAATTAAAATATAGAACTAACTTTCCTTCCTATTTTATTAGTTTCGTTTCAAATGTTTTTATTAGCTATTGGCCTTGTACGTAACCAATACGTAACTCTCAGTTAGTGGTTAAGTACAAGGCCAATAGCTAATAAAAACATACGAAACAAAACTAATAAAATAGAAACAAAGTTAGGTCTATCTTTTGATTAGACTGCCTCAATGGATGAGTTTTACACGTTTTGATTCTTAGAATCAACAAGACGTACAATAAAACATGTTGGAATAGAGTTCAAAATGAGTTCCATGTATGTCAACAAAATAGTAGATAAAGAAAGAAAGCAAAATATCTAAGATAGAAATGAAAGTTGACCAACCTGCAGCCACATGATCTCTATGTACATTCATTGGTATTGATAATTTTCTCATATCAAACGTATAACAACTAAAAAAAATAAACATTTTACAATAAAATAGATTCCAAAGTGCTATACAACACGCTGCAGAAAAACAAGTGGAATTGCTGGATAAAAACGGAAGAATCGCCATAGAAACGTTGCAAGTTATTTATTAAAGTAATAGTTTACGATATAACTGTGTTCAGATAAATACAGTGAAATATACAGATATAAAACAAAGATCCAGACTTCTTGTATTTTCTAAAGTTTTGATTTGAACTTACATAATCCTACATTTCATTCTAATACCATCCCTACTCTTTGAAACTTAATTCATATAAAATTTATTCACGAAGTACCATTTATGATTTTGTGTGTTATTATATGATAGTATGATTCAATAAGTTGATATACAGAAGTAGGAATGTTAAGGAATCTTCTAATTTGATAATCTGTCATCAATGATGATTAAATAAAAGCATTCTACGTTTTTTTATCGATGGTTGTACCTCTGTTAGTCTTCAAATGATGAACAAACTTACTTATAATCTTCATTAGCCACTGTAAAAATATAGGCTTCCATAGGATTCCATGATATAGCATTACTTCTTAATTTTAATATTATCTATCAACAACAAACATTGGCATTAATAAGGATCTTTATTGGCAATGGTGACACATATACATCACGTTATGAAATATATTCTCTTATAGAAGCACTAGCCTGTCTTGTTAATAGCATAACAAAGTACCATGGCATTATAAATAGGTAAACTGATAAACCATTCAGTCAATTGATACATGACCTTTCAGTAAAGTGATACATGACCTTTCAGTAAAGTGATACATGACCTTTCAGTAAAGTGATACATGACCTTTCAGTAAATTGATACATGAGTATTCAGTAAATTGATACTTCACCTTTGAGTAAATTGATACATGACGATACTGACCTTTCGTAATGGAGTTGATCCTCTCATATCATACAGTATAATACTTCTATCAGAGGCAGTGCTCCAAGTATGTTACACTGTCAATAAAAATAATAATAATAATCATTTTAATAGTGACCACACTTCTAAAACATAACATACCAACTCCAGAAAACAATTCTCACAAATTGTTGTACATCTCAAGTTCTAAGTAATTTGAAATTCAACCAATGAAATGCTCTGACCAAACTGTACAAAATACAAAATTTAATAAATCATTGCTTGTATTCCACTAGCCATCCAAGATCTAACAATATTGTTTTGTATCTATAGTTCTAGATTATTATATAAGATATATAATCCAAGATCTGGCATTATTGTTATGCATCTTTAGTTCTAGGTTTTCTATTATTAAACCAATCAGATACTCTGTTAAATATAGTGTCTGATCTCACCTCAATAGGGTTAAATTTAACATGATGTATAGAGTCTACTCCCCAGGTAAAATATCTCATTGGCTCCGTCCTCTCTTCATCCCAGATATTAACTCCTGTCCCACACGTAGCGTAGTAATTCTCTTTACCATGGTGATCAATACACTGAAATACACTCTACAAAACAAAATATTTAATCAAAACATGCTGTGATTCCCCGTGCCAGAGCCTTCTGTTGAATAGTTACCTTTCAACCACTCTAATCTCTTATACCCATTGGCATTTTCTAGTTTATATTTCCTTTCAAACACAGCTTCAAAACATTCTGCAACTGAAACTACTTGTGTATGTTTTTATTTATAGCAAAATGTATTATTCACACGCAAACGACTACTAGTAAAAGAATTTAACAGCTTGAGAGGTGGAGGAGGGGGGTGGTTATAAATTTCAGACAGAATGAATGCTACTTACTCGCCCCATAATAACAGATTTAGGTTCTTCTATAATTTCTCCTTCTTCTGTTAAACTCCAGTGTTTGATCAGTTTATCTGCTCCTACCTAATCAATAATAATAATTCTTTTTTATATGGCATTTAGTAATTGGTGGAATAATAATAATAAGTAAGTTTATTGGAATAACAATTACTGAGTTTTTTTATTCTGAGACTTTTCAACAAGTGTTCTCGAGTCGTTATATATAAATAGAATTAATAAACTCAGTAATTGTTATTCCATAAAACTTAGTTATTATTATTATTATTATTATTATAAAACTGAATTAGTTTTCTATATGAATATTGAAAGGAATTGTCAATAGGGCATGATATATTCAGTATAAAAGATTTATTGGTAACTTACTGAGAATATAGATTGACCATTAGGGTGAGCACACAGTCCTTGAACCAATCCATCATGGGCTTGTACTGTTTTAACACAATTTCTTTTAGCTATATTCCATAATCGCACCTGAAGAAAAATAACTCAAAAAGTCAACCACTGAATCAGAAAGAAAGAAGAACTATATTTTAAAAGGATAACAACTTAGGTTCATAGTAATAGGTCCTTTTTCCAGCTAGTCTTGGTATGTAAGTATTGAGCTTAAAACTCTCAGTTAAATTATTTCAATTCACTCACCTCTCCATCATAAGCCCCAGAAAATAACAATGAAAGACTGGTAGGATGTTTTTTTATGATACTGACACTATCTCTGTGGCCATCTAAAGATCCTAGAAATGGTTTCGCAAACACTCTTTCTAATTTAGCCGCGTTCAATGCCCGAACATATTCTCTGGGTGCCTCGAACGGATGTAGGTTCGGATCATAGTTTCTAGGGACTGAAATAAGTATGTACAAGTTAAAATGAGGTTTAAAACTGAAGCTTAAAGTACATCAGGTCAACTACACACCATAAGAGTCAAGACTTAAAATTGTAGCCATGGATAATCAAGGACCTCACAAGCTAAAGTCTAAAATCAGTTCATGATTGTTTGTTTTATGCATAACACGAACAAGAACTAATAAGGAAATAGACAAAATATAAGCATATTAGAATTTAAATTTCGATCGAAAGCAATCTGATGAATGTCTGCGCACGTGTGTTTGTTTACATTTTTATGATCGAAAATAATCGTCACTAAAACCAACCTTTGTGGATGTCTCTTTTCGTTTCACGGAGAAAATCGTCAGGATTTCGACTCAAACACTTGATCTTCATTTTTCCTGTGGAATTAAAAGATGTAATAAGGATCAAGATCGAAATTTAGATCAAACTTTATTTACGTTCACGTTTGGAACCCATGTTGAAGAGTTTAGCAAAGGGGGATAACTTTCTGATAATAATAGACGTGCTTATCCAGACATCTCAATAAATCTGCTGGTGGTCTTGACAGTTTAACTTGTATAATAAGACCAAATGTGTGCGGTTTTAACAGTCAAACCTGTTTAACAAGACTGCTAAACAAAACACTTCATTATAAATGTTTTCTCTGTATGATTTCGTGGTAGCATGCTAAACAGGAGTGGGCTATGTGATAATACGCGGATTTATTCGACTGTCGGGTGAAACTGTTGACCCCCTCCCCTTTGAAAGTAACAATTCAACCCTAGACCATGGGCGAGTTACGGATCTTGATTGAGTGTTGTGTTGGCAAATATTTTGATAGAGTGGATAAGAAAGGGTATAATTTTATTGCTTTTCTAATGTTTGAATTTAATAAAGGAGAAGGCAGAGAGAATAATTTTGTAATTGTTAGAATTTATTAAATTACTTGATGACGATATAATGTGCAAATATATACATAATTAAAATGGATATTGGACCTTCATTTCCATTCGCCTGATGAATGGTAATACATGTATACCCGAAACCTTGAAGATCGATAAATTAGCCATTTGTACGGCCGTGATGGATCAAGCTGTCTTGACAAATCTTGCCCTGTCGGGTCCTCAGAAGTTATATGGGTGCTTGCATAGAAATCACATAAGTATATCTGGTCCGAAAAACAGGTTGGACCAGTTGATGCAGCTGGGATCAGATCTATGTTGGAAAACGGTGGATTATCCCGTGATATATGTATGTATATGCAAACGAACAATAAATATTGATAATACATAATAATATAAACTTCAAGTCGAATTCCTTTCTGAGCACTAGAAATGAAATAAATTGGAGTTTTACATCCTGCCTTGACGGGAAATACTCTGTCATGTACCCTTTATATATAAATGTATCCATGGACAATCACACAGTCGAGAATTCTTAAACTGAACAAACGTATGTATGAAGAATAACAAGCGATGTAAATAATCGAAGCAATGAATGTCGTGGTTCAGGTCATGCCAGTATCAAGTTTCGGCTCTTTATGAGCAATTTTCAAGTTCAGAACTTAATAATAATATAATTTAAAACTCCAGCACCCAGTCAGAATTCTACCTAGATCAGTTTAACTTGGAAGACTTGGTGAATGTTGCTTACCACCACCTTATAACAAAAATATAAAATATAACAAATTTAAAAACCGTCGCCATTTGTAAGAAAATTCAGTATTATTTATATACATTTTTTTTATATTTGTATATGCCGAGAAATGTTTGTGTAATAACCAAGACCCAAAATGCATTTTGAAATTTCTAATTATATAAGAAATTGAATAGCTAATCATCTTAAGAAAGTATATCGAGAAACTAGTGGGCATTTCAATTAAAGTGAATCACTAATATCTTACGCCTTTGGACATACCAAAATAACATAAAATAATTGCATTTATTGTGGATATTTCGACGTAAATTATCTAAATTAAAAGCGCAATCTTTAAATTTGACCAAAACATAATAATGAGGAATAAGACTTTCTCATTTGAATCCCTTTAACTGCATCTTTAAATAATCGCCATAATAAACGCATCCATCTTTATTGGAATCCATGGCCTGTATTTTCTGTTCAAGTTCCGGAGTTACAGTAATTCCCAGGACTGTCTCCAAGCCTTTTATGATATCTGATTTGGATGCCCATCCACTGCTATCCCAATCAAAGGCTGCAAAAACACTCCTACAGCTACTGGTGCTAGAAAACACAAATGAAATGAAATTAATGGAGTTTTACGTCCTGCTCCTCCGCACCTTAGGGGCTAATGAAGACGGGATGGCTGGAAAAGACACGAAACAGAGATAACTATGAGACTTAACACTCAGTCCAATACAGTCTAACATCATTAGGCACTTTTCTGGTATCAAAGAAGCTTGTAAACCGTACTGATATAAGTCATATCTGAGCGCTTCATAAATTGACTCACAGGTGTCGCTAGTGAGGGATCGCCATGATCAAAAGAAGCATACTTACGCCTTTTCTAACTCTTCGTCGTTTTTCATCAAATCTATGTATTCTTGTAAACTCATGTACGACGAATCATACTTCCCACAATCCTTCCAGACTTGCTGTAAAACAAAGAGACAGAAATAGATGCAGAATCTTACCGGAAGTTCTCTCAATTCGTTTAACATAGGCCAAGTTTATATAAAGTGTGTTTGATATATGCCGCCATCGTATTTTGTCTTATGCACGTGCAAACTTGCATCCGTCCTCAATAGAAACAAACTTCACATCTAATGCTAGACACAACAAAGCAGACAGACATTTTGTTTTTCGCGGCTTTTAGTAAAATTTTGTGTACAAGAAATACTCCAGATCCACAACTTACCTTGGCTCCAGGAACTCCTAAATGGTAACCAAGACCAGCTAACAATCTTACAAACTCAGAGTAACACAGTTTACCATCTTGACCAAGATCCATACTTGCAAACTCAGCTTTATAATATAGTGACTCTATCTCATCTTTAGACAGCGTGACAGACTGCTTTCTATGATGCTCAGACATGTCCTCCTCGTGTTCTTCTAGTGTTCTGAAATATAACAAAGGTAGACATTTCCGACAGATGTCAATGATCCTCTATTATAAAACTCACCATAGCCTTAGCTAATAACATTTATTTTGAATTTTAGAGTGTCAACTAGGTGTCTCCTTTAGAGAGTTCACATAGCTTATATGTTTTATTTGGCATTTAAGAGTGTCAACTAGGTATTCCCTTTAGAGAGTACTATATAAATAAAATGGTTGGGATTATATAATGGTATGTACTATATACTGATGTGTACTATATATTGGTGTTTACTATATACTGATGTGTACTATATACAGTATACCGGTTGGTTTTATATAATGTTGTGTACTATATACTGATGTGTACTATATATTGGTGTACATGTATATTATATACTGGTGTGTACAATACAGCCTGTACTATATACTGAGTGTACTATATATTCTAATATTTCTAGCTTACTGTGATATAATACGGACGTGTACTATATACAGCTTTGTTCTAAATACCGGGGTGTACAATATACGGACGTGTAATATATGTGTACTATATATTCTAATATGTGTGTATCTGTATAAACTATCTAATTACGTATGCTAGCTTATTGTTTACGTCTGCTTTATTCGTGAGTTTTGAATAAGAATCCAGGCGTAAAATAATTAAAAAAGAAAAATGATAGAATTAAGGTAGAATTAACGAGATATGTATGTGGGTTGGAATATATCAATTTATATTTATTCTAATATTGATTTTATACCATATATACTTTTATTATACCAAATGACTAATGTTCCGAACTGTCACTGTGCTCTATCTATCTTATTCATAAATATAAATAACCGCCCTTTTTCTCTCTCCATCTTGTTGAGCTAATGAAGGTGGGTAAGCCCATGCTGTGTATGCTCCGTGGTTTCTATGTGGCGAAAGGGGGGGGGGGGTATTAGGTGAGTAAGAGGTAGTTGAAGAGACGTTAGCCGGAAATATGAGAGACAGTTAGGATCTATCAGTAATCAAGGTCCTCAATGGTCAATAATGTTACACAAAATTCCCTCCCCTTTTCTATCAATATTATATATATTAAGAAGTTACCCACTCGTCATCAACAATGGCATAAGGAATGATCGGTTGAGCGTCTGATATTTCATCCATCCCGCCATCGCTCGGCCTAGACTCGATTCCTGCCATTTCTTCAGTTTCTGTCGTATTCTTGACTACTTTATTACCCATTTTGGCACTGTCTGCGCCATTCTGAACAAAAGTATGACCGTTAATACTATCTCGCTTCTTTCCTGGATCAGGCTCTAAAATCTCCGCATCCGAATGTAGGATGGGAAGTTTGGTATCATCGTTATTAGAAGAACAGCAGCAACAACACAGCATAATCAGCCCAAACTATTTCAATAGTCTTCCCTTCTCCCTTATAACTTCAAATTAGGGTCCAAATAATGTGAAATTACTCCATATATGATCCAACAAAACGTTTCGACAATAATACACTTTACTGTTAATAGGGATTATACACATGGATATAATTGATAAGCTTTTAGTTCGGTAGGCAATAGAGATCCCTCGCCAATGTATATATTCCGAAAACAAGAACAGTTATTCCAAATTTAATACGGTCTATAATACTTTGATGCTAATGCAGTACATGTAAATATGCAAATACTGAAAACAATAGCCAGCTCTCCACGTCTACGCTATGACTAAACTCCTACTACTTTATCAATACTCAGATAGATTCTATAACTATATACCAGCCCTATAGCTAGTTAGCATCTATTGAGGTATTGACATTGAACCAGATACCCGTTGATGTGCGAAATTTACACTGTTTTAATTTCAAAGAATCATTGAATCGGTTTAATTAGGTTAAACTCGGTGAAACATTGAAAGATAAATCAGAGTTAATTAGTCCTGAATTGATTTATAATTTAAGTTGTAATCTTCTTTCCTGGATCAGGCTCTAAAATCTCCGCATCCGAATGTAGGATGGGAAGTTTGGTTATTAAAGGAGCAGCAGCAACAACACAGCATAATCAGCCCAAACTATTTCAATAGTCTTCCCTTCTCCCTTAAGCGCTGTAGTCTTAAAACTTAGCGTGATAGCGTCACAAAACTGAGCGTTTTAATGTCACAATAGAACGTTATACCGTCACACAGCTGGGTTTTATAGTATCAAATAACTTAGCCTTATAAGTCACAATTTAGCGTTATAATGTCACACTGGGCGTTATAGAGTCACAATAGAACGTCATAGAGTCACACAAAAGAAGCGTTATAATGTCACAACTGGGCGTTATGGAGTCACACAAATAGAACGTTTGGCGTCACACAGCTGGGCGTTATAGAGTCACAACTGGGCGTTATAAAGTCACAAAACTGAACCAGTCAGCATAAGTAGAAATGCTTGAGCATTTAAGAGTCGGTTAACACAATCGCACACTCATTTTGCTGTTATTTTACATTTCGGAATACAAAAAAAGTTTGTCACCCAAATGTATGACTTAAGGCAACTTCAAAATCTTATAAAATGTTGCAGAAAATCTGTTTGGAGTATTGCCAACATATTTGAAATTAAAAACAAAGAACATCTGTTACATATAAAATACTGGTCGATATCTTTAATAATAGGCTACTATTTTCCTGAATAATAACAGCGTCAGCGTACACGAGCATTCAAACAACATACCAAATATATAATTGCTATACTGCATTAAGTGACATACAAAAGTACGATAGAAAACCCGTACATTGAACTTCCAAGTCGATCTTTCATTACCTTATTGTTAATGAGCTCAACATACTTTAGATAAATGACACTGGTCAATACGTAGGTAAAACCTGTATGTGATACATCTGATGAATCTGCATTGCTTTTATATTGGATACAGGACAAATGGAATGACAGTGGAACTCAGTGGCAAAACAGTTATAAGTGTCATCGCACGTATACTGCTCTTAAAGTGCTAGATTTGTTCAAGTAAAGTTGTTGCCAAAACTATATTCCTTTTACGCGACTGCATAAAAGAACTGTTAACTACATGTATATACAAAAGGACATGATATTACAAATAAAACACAAATTAAGTGAGTGAATCTGAGCACAATAAGGCACAGGAGGGTGACAATCTGTCTTTAATACAAAGGGAGGGAATAATGCCTTGAAATATGATATTTTTAAAAGTTACAATAAATCAATGTTAAATATTAGATTAGGAATGTTCTGATATTGATCTATCAGCAACACCTGTATATATAATTTCTTATACCATCGATTCTTACTTGTTTACATTCTACCTGACTGTAACTACATGTACCCGTTTCTTTATATCAACTCACAAAACCATCATTCAAAAACAAACAGCTGCACAATAGTACTAATACACATATATACATAACCACGAGAATTTCAAAATCTACCGACTGTAACAGTTGAACTCAAATACAAAATCGACATAGAGACAACCGTAGGGCCTCTAGAAATGCTGTCTTTTGTGTGTCAACGTCTTTCAAAATGTAAACCTTAGAAAAAGAACCTTAGGTGCACACTGTAGTGATAGGGTAGTAAACTATTAAATGTAGTCTGTAGTATAGTATCAAATGTAACAAGAGTTATCTCCCATACTATAGGCACATTATGCTTGAAACAAGAACCAAATTAATTTGTCTGGGGTCGGGGTTTCACCAAGTTGCAATTTTTGTATGATAATTTGCATAATTAACAAGATTTTTATTAGCAATATGCGAGACAAGGGATCCTTTGTCCAAATTTGACACGTCAGTCGAAAGGCAGAATTCACACCTAAAAAAAGGGAACAGGGAACGACAATATGTGATACAAATATTCCATAAAAGGGGCTTTGATTTATTGATAACCTTCCTCAAAATTTACAAAATTAAATACATGCTCTTTCTACAAAACTTTGCTTTTTGCACAAGTGATAAAACCAATGCAATATTGCAACAAAACTCACCTAAGGCACTCCAATACACTCCGATACACTCCGATAGGTATTCAACAGTGTAATTAAATATGTAAAGAGTTGGAAAGTTTTAAAAGAAAGAAATAAATGATTGCTGTTATCGATTTAGCACGCCCCATTTCATAGCAATATATTTATTGTACATATATTTCAATGTAGATTATATTGTAAAAACATGACAGGACATACTGTAAATTGATTAGTTTGAAACGACTAGGAAATCGAGCCTTATTTCCAATCGCTCAAAGAAGTAGCATACTGACCGATTGCCCATATTTGAAATGGTTAGAAGGAATGGGGAGATGGGGTGGGGTGAGAGTGCTCGTGCAGATGCACAAACACCCTGATATCCAGGGTGATATCTTGACCTCGTTAACAGTCTGGAATAATGGGGACAGATGACTCATTCGGTACACGTTTACTTAATTACATCTGTGTTGATCGCGACAATTAAATAAATGACTTATTCTATTTATTCATTTTGATTTATTAACAAAGGTCATGTCAAGAGCCAACACTCTAATTAAAATGTGCTACACTCCCCCTCCCCTCGTTTTACTTATGTTGCTAACGATGCAGGTAGTAATAAAAAAACGTCATGTTAAGAGACGACACTCTAACTGAAATAGGCTACCACCCCTCCCTCCTCGTTTTGTTAACGTTATTAACGCTGCAGGTCGCACTGTCGTGTTTAAGTGAACGCTAATGAATATTGCCTGGTACCCTATTGATGTTTGTATATATTGAGAGAAGTCGGAACAATTAGGAGCGTGGTAAAATATAATTATATCAGTGAAACAGGTGGTAGGTCTATACACGTGATTAGGTTTAAAAAAAGGTATCAAGCCATAACTATCTTTTATATCATATCGATTATTGCTATTAATCACCAATATATTTAAGTTTACTATGTGAACCCTCTGTGATAGTTATATAACAAACATACGCTATATCGACTCTTAAAAAACCAGATCATATTAAATTCTAAAAATCATGCACCAGGTTCACAAAATACTGATATTTAAGAAATAAATGTAATCTGTCACTCATCTGATTGATGATAAATTGCTTAATAAACCATTTAATCTATTTAAGTAATCATACCCTGATCAAAGGATACGGTCAGGATCTAAGCAAAATTTTTACACTTACCTACCACGCTTCTTCTTTCCAAACCGTTTCATCTTTTTAAACGGTTTTAAAACCTTCAGCGGCTTCTTACTGCGTTTTTCTTTGCAGTCATCCTTTCCGCTCGAGTTCCCCATCTTTTTGGTGCTTCAAACCGTTGTATTGTCAAAAATACGGAAAATTTCTCAAATCGAATGCAGCAAAACTCTCTTTATTAATGCAGTACACGTCACTTAGATTTCTACTCCGATATTCTGTCGCAGGCTGCTCTAGGAAAACAAAACTATATGTTATTTTTTATCAATTTACAAACTCCGTCTTGTTATTCAAGATTTTTTAACTATATAGAACTCACGCTGTTTTTATATCATGGATTTATGGAAATTTTACCACATTACATTACGGTCCTAACTTTTTATAACACAATAACACAATGTTCTATTGTGGTGTGGTACAAAATAAATCGTAAAAACTATTGTAAGTCCCTAAAAATCTAACGTTAAAAGAAACTTTCAATATATCGCAATCGATATGCACAAAAAGAAACTTATTACAACTGAAACCAAACCAATAAACAAATAGTCATTGTGTTGTATTAATCATAATATCGCTATATTGTTTAATGAACGTCATGGTGAGATATCAGACGACATTGTGCCTGTAGCCCCGGTCATTACCGTTATATAGTCCGAAACTTTTACTATTACCAATCCTAGGTTACATAGTCCGCACTTACCGAATCTTACCTAGTCTAGGTTAGTCTGAAACTTACTGAACCTAGGTTATATAGTCCGCACTTACTGAATCTTACCTAGCCTCTGATGATACTTCGCAACATGCAACCTAGTCGTCTGATGATACTTTGCAACATGCAACCTAGCCCCTGATGATACTTAGACCCTTGCTGTAATCTATATGTAGACGTAAATTTCGTTTGATATCAGTCAGCAAGTGTCGGACAAAAGACATCAATAAGTCTCTAATACATCTGGTGACAAATCAATTATATCACAGGTATTTTTTCTTATTATAATCCTCGAAGTGTCTATTGTTAGAACGTTAGAACGCTACACTGTATCAATGTGTATCACAGTGTGTTATATTAAGAACTGACAGCTAAAATTATACACGTGCTTAAAAATCGAAGTGCCTCAACATGGAGTTTTACGTCCTTCTTTTCGGCCCATTAATAAAATAACAGAATGCCTATATTAACTTGGTCAGTTGGTCAAATGATAACCTAAAAAGAACCTAACCCACAAACTATTTAGACCAGATCAAGGCGAAGAGACAGTATAGTACATGTATATAAATTCCAAACACGTGAAATATGATATTGTCACCTAGGAGTTTGTGATATTTGATATGATGGTTATTGAGGCAATTTCTATTCGCCTATTGTATATGACATATTTCACACGTATTCATCTATATCAACTTTTTCTATCATTTAAACAATGTAACAAGATTTGTGTTTCGATAGTGAATTCAAATGAAATGAGTGGAGTTTTACGTCCTACTCTTCTGCACCTTATGGGCTGTCATTGTGAAAATGGCAGAGAAAGAACCACGAAATTTCATAAGATGATTAATAATTTATTCTGACGTGTATTAGGCCAATACTGGGGCACCTGTTATCTTATTGGAATAGTTGACAATCAGGTTGCTTTTTCCTGTTGTATACTTTTGCACATTTCTATCTTTGAGCTTGTTGGTGATATAATATGCGCCTAATGTCTTCAAAAAGGGGGGGGGGTATAGAGCGCCTCGTCCCCATATGTATGATATTGGCTACAAAAGAACAACAGTGAATACTCTCATTTACAGCCCAAATATAAGCCATGGTTTTAACGTGGTAGCGAGCATCCCCTGCCTCAAGACTCAATCAAACATCAATACATTGAAAGGCAGGTTGACAGTTCCTTAACATTTGTGATTAAAGGGAGAGAACTACTCTTTCATAAACATTAGATTAAGACTACAAATAACTCTTAAAATTTTCTGAAACAGAGTAGGCCTACTAATTATTTAGGACCGTCACAATTATTTTAGAAAAAAATAACATTCAGCCCATCGATTCCCACGAGGCTCTTAAATTCTTCAAAAAATTAATCCATATTTATGAAGTCTAAAATTTCTAAAATAAGACTATGTAACAATGTCTAAAAATAGTGCCTTCATGTTGAATTCTCATGACAATCGAGGCTACTATCTACATTGTGTATTTTTTTTTATTTTGATATCGATTGATCGTCAGTGCTCAGATTACCGTCAAGAATTTTCTTCATGGCACCAACTTTTCAGAATTCTCAAATAATATCGGAATTATGAAGATTTTTGGACAAATTTAAAAAATACGAGAGTTTGCAACTGATATGCTTTTTACGAATAAAGGATTTATTTTGAAAAGTCTTTTAATTTGTTTGTATCAGAACAGGAATTGTAAATTAATTTTGCCAAAGTTTAAAAGAATATAAAATGGAAATCCAGCAATGACGGCTGACCCTTCAAAAACGACTGCTCCCTAAAATTCCTTTACAAATTCTCTCCCCTTTTTCGTCTCCTAATTTGGGTGGGCGTTGAACGAAAAGGAAACGGTAGGATTTCATTTTAAGTTTTATCCAAATTTCCCCGATAATCCTACTTTTGCTTTAGTTTTTGGATCCATGGCGACGTCTAGAACTATTGTAAAACTGTTTGGGAATCGACAATGAATGTGAAGGAATCCTAGTTGAGGAATTTTCGTGAAAAATGTGTGAGTTTTCGATCGTATCTTTCGACTCCCTCTTCGTGACCTTTTCTGTCAGTGCAATTTAGGGCGATGTTTCGGAACCCTTTGCGGCCATACAAGCCGATTTCTGAAGATTTTGGCAGAAAATATGGATTATTGGGCATCAGAACTAACAACCCAACGTCTCGATGGGGTCAAAACTGATCAAAATTTTGTTGAAAAAGTTAAAAGGGGTTTAGGGAAACTTTACTAATTTATTCTACACGTAGTCAGCCGCTAGACGGCGCTCGCCATTTCCTTGGCCCCTAGGGTGTCTGTAAAAATCCAATAATTTACCTAATTCTTGACCCTCGATCTCTTGGAAAATATCACTAAGACATTCTTGAAACTTTGTTCGAAGTGTTGATCCATCTTGATTGATTTTTCATCCATGTTTTACTGGAAAACAAAGGGACGAAGTAGAGAGTGTAGCAGACGATTTTCAACCAGACGAAAACATCGCGTGCTGTCGTTGGTTTTTACTGGGGGATTTTATCGGGAGCAGTTATTGTTACTAGTGCTATGCGCAGAGTTAATTTTGTAAATAAAATTCTAAATTGAGAACGAAATTAATTAGAAATATTTTTAATTAACAAAAAATGTTTATATGAGTTATCCCTAAAAGATCTCCATGCTCAAGACATTCTATGCCATATTTTAAATAAAATTAGTGAATTTATTATATAGCAGCCTTTAGCACTATGATTATCAGGCCTACACTTTTGTTCTTTACATAATGCCCCAAACTGATTAAAATGCAAAATATTTCAATTTACCAAAGTTAAAACCTCTCTTAGTTGACTTAGTTATGGTTTTTTTAAAGTTAGAGTACCGGTATTATTCTGCACCACCAAATTTCTATTATACATAATTTACCCCTTTAAAATACTAACTGCCCTGATGAGGCATGTGTATCTGAAACATGTGTGTCAGCATTATGCAATGAGTAAGAAATGAACAATGTATATAGATATATTGAACTATGTGTTAACTGAGCTATTTTTAGTCTGGGTATTTTCATCTATGATTCCCGTTAAGTATATTACTAGTATATAGCCTATAGATATAGATATGTCATATGGTTCAATGGGATAAGATAATATCCGTCCTTATATTCACAAGTTTAAAATTACTAAAATGTTTTATGTCAAGAACTGACCAATCTGACAACACAAGAGATGGAAAATAGTATGATGGAGATAACATAAAGTTTAAACAAAAACAAGAAATTATATTAGTATTGTACAATAAAAATAGTTTTATAATTTGGCATATAACAAGAGTGTAATATCACTGTTTATAAATAATACTTAGGAATCTATTTTGCAACTCTGAAAAAATAGCAGTTAACAACCCGAGAAGCTTGGCATGCAGTACTGTTGAACAATGTTACTACCGGTAATTGAAGTTTTGGACTATGTCAATTGTGTATGTGCTAGTAGATTATATACATTCTTGTATTTCAAAATATGCATTTATTTCTTCCTTTCAGAAGTGATGGGAACCAAAACAAAACCATGAAAAACTAGAAAAATAACAAAAATATACCAGAATATGGAAGTGTTTCTACCAAATGTGCCAAGATATTTGAACTAAGTCTCTTATTTATTTTTTCGTATTAAATTCAAAATCAGAAAATCGTTCAAAATGAGTTCCGAGTCCAAACGGAAATCCAAAACCCCGATTAAGTTGACCACCAGTTTCGTTAATCTGTGCCGATTTTGTGGACGTCAGTTTGACAACATGGAGGAATTGCAGGTGCACAGTCAAGCTCATTTTAGCGAGAAACCGCCTCATGTCTGTTACGTCTGTGGTAAAATGTACAGCACGCCTTCAAAATTGCAGCGTCATGTTCGAGTACATAGTGGAGAACGCCCCTATGCTTGTTCTATCTGTGGCAAGCGGTTTACTCGTTCCGATCACGTTAAACAACATCTGAAGGTTCACATGCCCCAGCGTCAGAAGAACATGTGTCGACTGTGTGGAATGAAATTTATGAGGAGACAAACCTTACAGGTGAGTGGAAGTGATATTTTTGATACAATGGCCCATACTTTGGATCTCAAAATTCCAGTTTTTTTCTTTGAGGGGAAAAATATCAAATGTGCCTGCGAGTCACAACCTTTTGGCCAGAAGAGAAGGATGTAAATCTCATTTTCCTTTCATTATTTTCTGACCATCTTTTGCACTCATTTTGTAGGTTCACCTTAAAAGCCATGGATTAAGTCAAATCTACACTTGCAATAGATGTGGTGAAGCTTTCGACTGCGGAACTAAACTAAATACTCATAAAGGCACCCACGAAGATATGATCGTAACCAATAACAATGGAGAAAAAATCACCGTTAAATTTGACCCTGAGGCCATGGGAGCTGATTGCGAACCTATCAATGGTATTGCTAAATTCGGTCTTGGGCCGCAACCAGACGTGAAAGAATATCCAGACGGGTCAATCAATAAAGAAAGCAATAACCCTGCAGTAATTAACCTCATGAATATTCATAAAGACGAAGGTAACAGTATGAGTGCTATGGATTATAGTCAGGTCGGACTGTCAAGTATTGTTGCTAGTAGCAACCAACATGAAGAGGGTAATGGAGATTCTGGTGAGTTTTTGTATCTTGCATTTTTTACTTTCCATTGAACCATCATTAAATTGATTCGATTTGACAGAATTCTCATCTGCATTCACTTTTAGTACATCCTAGGGTTTTATATTCTAACACTATTTCTAAGACCTCTTAGTTTTAAGATGGTTTCAAGCCTACAGGGCCTGTATTTTAGAATATAGAGACAATTCGCACACTTTTATTATCTTTGATTTTTGTACTATGATAAATTTCACATCTGATTTGATATTACCCACAGTTTCAGGTCGAAGTTCAGTTATGTCGAATGTTTCCAATTCGTATACGATGTTGAACGAGAAACCAAATACAAGTTATGTAGAAGATGCAGACGGCGAGAAGATGATCATCATTCCTTCAAATGTGGAAGACGAGGAGGAAGAACAAAGGGGGAATAACTCCAGCCCGTATTTTAATGGAGATCTAGTCAACGGTAGAAAAGATGAAGACGATGAAGATATGAGGTCAAGGACAGTCACAGAGCCAGACGATCGTCATATTTTCCAAACGCCTCCATTAATGTGTCCTCCAAGAGTTGAGAATAAACGTCTCGCTCCACGTCTATACCAGAATGCATATCGTAAATTGTTGTCGTCGACGATCAACAACACGGTCAATAATATCGCAAGCAATTTAGGCACTGCTACTCCTGTCGTGGGGCAGACGTCTGGGTTTTTCTACGGCAAACGTATGACGAGATGCAACCATTGTTGTATTTGGTTTGAGGACAGCTCTATGAGTATGTTACACATGAGTCTTCACTCAGCGGACGATTCCGACCCTTTCACATGCAAGAAATGTCTGAAGCGATTGGGGAATCGTTTGGAATTCATGGCTCACATAGTCTGGCATTTAGACTCCACGTTGGCTGACAATGGTGTCGTGAATATCTAAATATGGTCACAGAACTTGCCAAAATTAGAATCTCATTCTCTGTTATCAAAGTATTTTTAAGTTAAACCAAAGCAAAGATATCACAATATTTATCTTTTTAAATGAATGTTTATTGATAACACAGCTCGTTTTTGACTTCCATTTTGGTATCTATGGAAACACTGCATTGATAGGGTTTCATTTTGGCTTTTTGAAAATGAAAGTAATTTAACTGTTCACAAGCGAAAAAAATTTCATTAAGGAATAGCTTGTAGTGTTTATAAATTGACATTTTCAAGGTTTTTTTGTGTAGTTTCTCGATATCCAGACAAATTTAGCCAAACTCAAAAGTTCTGTTAGTGCAGGATGTGAATCAGAAGTCAAAATGGAGCGCCTATAAATTTAAAACTGTTGTATCAAATGAAGAATTTATGCACATATGTTAAGACGCTTAAAAGAACCATTTTAAAATGGTGGAAGAAAGAGAATGTAGCAAAATCTTGTGAGAAAATGTTGCCAAAAATGTACAATCTTATTTTTGTTTAAAATTCAAGGCTGGATAATATTGTACTAGGCAATGAAACACCCCTAATGTTTAGAAATGAACTATTCTAGACTTGGTTAATAGTATTAGATGTATGCATGTATGGAAGAGTTCAATATAATTCAAGGGGTGTTAGGTTGTTTACATGGTACGTTTTATCTGGTTTTGAAACTGATGCAATAAAACCTTATTTTTGTATTTGCATAAATCATGCATTTAATATGTTGTATACTCAACCTTAGTCATGCTTTTTATGAGGGCTTGGGGTTTTGTTTTTTTTTGAAATCGTACTCAATTTATATTTTTGCCTGGTATATATTGTTATCATTTGTTGTGGGTATATATAACGATTTTGGGAATTTTATATTTTATTTGACCTAATGCGTGATATCTGTATAGAAATTACCGTACGAATAATTCCATTTGTCGAGAAAACCGTAGAAAAGGACAAGTTTAAAATCAAATGTTGTCCTTAACAAAATGTCTCATGGAAAATAAAATTCAACGCAAATTTCTTCACGATTTTTTGAGTCGTAAGTCAGTAACTTGTTGATTAAAATATAAAATTTTCAAAATGTTTTCATGTAAATAGGCCATTTTTCACATCTATTATTATTATTATTATTTATGTTTTTTTTTTCGGTAATTTTTGCTGCATGCCTTGTGCTTAGTTTAGTCAGAAGTGTAAAGCGCATGTTTCTATATTATACTCATGTTTATATTTTGTTCAAGTTTGAATTTTGATTGTTGTTTTTGAATTGTGCACATGCATTGGTCAAATTTCTGTGTCAGTAGTGAGTTGGATTGTCGTCTGCTAGGACAGTAGAATAGCTCAGTCTGTAGTGAGTTAGATTGTCGTCTGCTTGGAAAGTGGAATAGCTCAGTCGGTAGTGAGTTGGATTGTCGTCTGCTAGAACAGTAGAATATCTCAATCAGTAGCGAGTTGGATTGTCGTCTGCTAGGACAGTAGAATAGTTCAGTCAGTCAAGGCCTTTTTACTTTGGAATAAGTTTGAAGGGAGCTCATCTATAGCCTAAGGAGAGAGTCTTCAAAACTTGAAGATTCTAAAGCACAAAGACGCTAGACTCCTATCTAGATAAGTATTTAACGAAGGGTGATCTGTGAAATTTGACCAGTGATATTGTAAAGTGTATAAGATGTTAGTTTGTTTGTTTGATATTGAGTCATATTGTTAACCTTACTCTGTTATACCTAGTTATATAAAGTTTATTATTTATTACCATACTTTTACACTGGAGGTAAGGGCTTAGAAAACAGTGGATCAGAATCCTAGTGCTGTCAGTTCTCTCAGTGGTGCTAGTGATGCTGTTACTAAACGTTGTTTTCAACCACTATAATAAATATGATAACAGTATTTGATATTAACCTACAAGTCCGTGAAGTTTTATACTTGATTGTCTCCAGTGTAAAGTTCTCTTTATTTAATTTTGAGATTGTCAGATTGTACAGATTGTACCTTGTGACAGAGGGGGAACCTTGTGACAGAGGGACCTTGTGACAGAGGGGACCTTGTGACAGAGGGGGAACCTTGTGACAGAGGGGGAACCTTGTGACAGAGGGGGAACCTTGTGACAGAGGGGGAACCTTGTGACAGAGGGGGAACCTTGTGACAGAGGGAACCTTGTGACAGGGGGTGTAAGGGAACCTTGTGACAGAGGGGGAACCTTGTGACAGAGGGGGAACCTTGTGACAGAGGGGGAACCTTGTGACAGAGGGGGAACCTTGTGACAGAGGGGGACCTTGTAACAGAGGGGGAACCTTGTGGCAGAGGTGGCATAACCTTGTGACAGGGGAAACTTTTACAGATCCTTATTATAACGAGATAGATAGCTTGGGCTAGTGGTCTTATAACATGACAAGTTATCAATCAGAATTACCATGGCATTCTTTAAATTTAAGTTCATATAATTCTGACAATTCAAGTTATTTAGGAATTTGTAAGTTATTCTGGAATTCTTTAGATTAAGTTATATGGAATTCTGTAAGTTACCATGGATTCTTTAAGAAAATTTAAGTTATGGATTTTTGTTAAGTTATATGGAATTCTGTAAGTTACCATGGATTCTTTAAGATTTAAGTTATTTTGGAATTATGTAAGTTATTCAAAATTCTTTAGGATACCCAGGATTCTTTAAGTTTTTTGGAATTCTTTAAGAATTCTGTGAGTTATCTGGAACTTTGTAAAGTTACCTGGAATTCTATCAGTTTTTTGGGGAATTCTCTAAGTCAAATGGAAGTCTGTAAGTGCTGAAAGTAACTTTGTTAGATTTATGTGGTATAAAGTTTGTTAAAGTTATTGTTTATACTGTTTCAGTCTCTGTGTGATATGTTAGTTATACTCAAAAATATTTTGTTAAATAATTTTCATTGTTTGGTTGATATCAAATCAAACGACTCTGCCTCTTTTGATATTCTGAGTTCTCGAGAAAACGTCTGAGTCGTGTTTATTGAATATTAAAGGTATAAATTAGTTTTTTATTTATATAAGTCTCCATATTTAAATTTAATTGTATCTGTATTTTGATATTTTTTTGGTTTGTTTTCAATAACCATTTTAAAATGGAAAACTAAATTAGTAAGCCTTGTGGCTATCAATAATTTTGGAAAATACTCAAAAAATTTGAATATTTTTTAAAGAGAGAATTATGAATAAGTCATTAATGATAATTGAATTGTGATGTTATGTTCAATAGTTAAGATGTATGTTGGAGTGAAACTTAGTTAGAATTTAGTCAAGGGATGCTGAGTTTGTTGTATTTACCAGTCACGTCTGACAAGAATCTAAATTTGGATCTTTGTAACTAGTTTGAAAATAGTTATATAAATTTGTATGAGATTCAAAAAATTCTCAACTCATACACTTTTGAGTAGCAGTCAGACTTGAATGGTACATATAACACATTCAATATCCCTGGTGTTAAATGTAAGATAAATGAAAAGTGTTTGTTATTGCATGGACAGCGAAGATTGATTTTGTATTTTTTGGAATATGAAGAAGATGGTATTTATTACGTTGAATTGGGCATTCAGACTGAAGTTAATTTTCAATTGATGGCGTTTCTATGAAACAATAGGTGGAGCAGCTGAGTAGTGCCCACAGATCTTTAAAAGGGGGTGAGGGAGACAGCTCCATCTCTTTAAGAACTCATAAAAATTTTGGAACTTAGGCTGTTTGGGTTGAACTTTTGCATAGCCATGAACCTCTCTGTAGAAACGCCCCTGATTCCAACCCCTGATTCCAACGTAATGAATATTCATCATCTGTTTTATATAGTCTGTTTCTATATTCTGTATTCTATCTATAGTTTGTATCTTATTTATGCATGTTAGGTTTTTGTTTGTATGCTATTTATAATATATATATATTTATATCATCAGCTGGAACTGGTTCAGAAAACATTGGAATCACCTTGGTGATGTTAATTTGTTTCGAAATGTGTTATGGCATTACAAATCTTGTGGAGAAATTGACATCTTTGAATTTGTATGCTATTTTTGTAGAAAAACGTTTTTGTCACCCATTTTTAGATTGGACTCTTCCACACATGCATATCATAAAACATTCCTATTGTTTTATTATATTAAAGGAAGATTCTATTTAAATTATTAGGGGTGTTTTGTAGTCAGTAATGTAACCAATGTATTCTGAACGAGTTCTTGCTGTAGTTTGTTTTGTTTGTATGCTATATTATGATTTTTTGTCTTGTCTGAAACTTGCCGACCCCAACCTGGTCTCTGGTAGATTTTTTACCATTTCAGGGTTAGGGTTAGTATTTTTCGGGCTGGGTTTTGTCTAGTCATTTTGCCATCACCTCATTGCAGTGCTTGAACACAATTCACTTGTCGTTAAACAATATTAAACTTTTTTAGTCCATCAAACCAAATTAATTGTTAATTAACATTTTTAATTTAGGATAAGCTCGTTAGATGAATGAATCATCAATTTTTTGTCATTATTCAGTCATATTTTTGATTGAAATAGATGTTAGAATATTGTTAGTCAGTTTTCAGTTTTGTTTAAAATTCTTTAACGTTCAAGTGAATTGTGCTATATTTTTTATCTATTATATTTTTGTTGCCTAATGTTAAACTTAGCCATGTCAAAACCATGTTATTTAACCATGACTCTGTAGCTTATATCTTACCATATTATCTGTATTAACAGTGGTCAGTTTGATTTTGCTTACTTGGCAATAATCTTAACGTAATATATTTCAGATAGAACAATTATAATTTGAAGAAAAGTGATATACTTCTTTAAATATAAATATAAGATTTAAGCCGTAAAAACTGTTGCCAATATAAATTATTATTTTATTATTATTATTTATTATCTCAAGTGCTATGGTTTTAGAGTAGTCGGCCATTTCAATCTACCCTTAAAACTTCAAAACATGGGGACTTATTCTTGAAAACTTAAGATGATTTTAGTGTCATAGTGTTTGTAGAAACGATGAAATTTTGAGGGTAGAAGAAAACGGTCATGAATTTGCTAGTCAGGATAGTAATAAACAGTCAAAGTTTCACCTAGTTTTTATTTTAGTTAAACACGATATATTAATATTTATTATCAAAATTATTCATCGTTATGAATCTAGTCTTAAAATATCACATGTTTATCAAATTATTCTTAAATATAATATAGAATATCTCTTATAATATATTTAAATATCTTCAGTTTTCTTTTTCAAATGTTATATTTATTTTTCTTGATATAGAAATTCTGAGAACAGCCTTGTAGCTCAAACAGTTTGAGTTTTAGAATTTGACATCATATGCTTGGTCAAGTCAATCAAATGATTGTCATAGGTTCTACTCTCGGTCAGCTTGTGATAGTCAAGTAATCTTGAAGAAGTCATCTTTCCTTATTTTTGCTGTTGACCCAGCTGTAAATGGGAACAGATAATCCAGGAAAGATAAGTACCAAGAGTATAGGTCAAGGACAAGCTGAAAGTTATTCAAATTTTCTACTCCGCCATTTTTCTGTTTCTTTTACTCATCTTGTTGCATATCACCTATGTTCGTGATTTTTCCTTCAGATTTCAACCACAGCCCACTGTTTCTGGTGAAACAACTTGCGTCACATTGTGCTTGTCAATGTTAAATTGCTTCCTGCACAATTCCATCAACTTTATTTTCCTTCATTACACACAGCGTGGCATTGCCAAGTCTTTGTTAAATAACTAAGAAGTAGTAAAAGCTCTGCCTTATTTAACCTGTATCGTCTGTTGTTGGTATATTTCTGTCCCATTTTTTTTTTCACTTCTGTTATGAAATCTGAAGGAGAATCTCTTTGTTTCGTCTGATGTCGTTTTCTACTTCTGCTTCTTTATTTATTCATTGAGCTGCCATATTTCTAATTATTATCTCCCCTTTATATGGTCAAGGGATTAGATGATACTCGGAAAGCCATGAAGTTTTCCATGTTGATTGTCTCCCTTGATTATGTCAAGATGATATAATAATTTATTTTCGAATCATTTGCAGATATTTTTTCCTATTTTCATAAAAATTATAATCTGATTATTTTATTCATTACAAAATAAACATCATATTATTCATATTGACTCTTCTTAAATGGAGGTGTGAAAATATTTTGGGCAATAAGGGATGGAAGAAAGGGGAAAAAGGGTAGAAAAGGGTGGGTGAAAAGTTCAGGAGGGACATTTCATGCTCTCAACCATTAGAATAAATCCAGGCCTTGCACGTTAAAGATCCCCTGATAGTTTGCGATCGCAAAAAAAAGTAAGCTCATGCTGATGTCATTGCACCCTGCTCGTCTTCACTAGCCCATAAGAGTAGGATGTAAAACTCCATTCATTTCATTTCCAATATAATTTGTACAGGTTTTTTTAATATACAAAATGATATAAATTATTTCAACAAAATTTAACAAGAACTATTTACAAACTATTTACTAGGTAGCCTACATCAAGTTGATAACACAGTTTAATAAATATTATTACTATTATATGTATATATTTTATACAATATACAACAGGAACCATGAGTCCCTTTTAAAATTAGGACCAAGCACCATACACAAGCCACATGTCATTTCAACGAATTCTCTTATATATTATACAATGTACATAATATCCCATATTGTATGGTATATCTAATATACACCAATATAATTCTGTAAATGTATATATACAGCCAAGCATAGCATTTACAGCACAGAATAGTTAATAATTAGCACATAGTGTGCACAAATCGTTGATAACACACGAGTTTCATGGTTCCATTAGAGCACGCCCCCAACAACTTCAACTTTCCATCCTGGTAAATCTAGTCTATAATATTCAGGTCAAACAGACCATGAATCTGTGAGAACACCCAGGGTGATTGAGTAGCACAAAATTTCTATTTACCACACACTACATCTTCAGTAAACTTCACTATGTGGAGACTAATTATCAAATAAATAGATCCATATCATCCTTACACAATTTACACAGTTTTTTACACAAATATTGTTATCTCAGGTTGCTAGGATACATGTTCCGTTAACTGTTTGTTTGTAACCTTGACAACAGTATGATTGACACACAGATAAATACGACTGGTATCTGTAAAATACAAAGAATCATATTTTAATCAGGCTGAAAATTACTATGAAACCCAGCCACAGTAGCTTTTAAATGATGATATGTGACAAAACTATTTCTGATAAAAGCTACTTTGTGGTCAAATTGTGCGCATTATATTCGTGGAACTACCAAAACTAAAGTATTGTGGGCCTCATAGTCACAATTATATGGTAAATATGTAGCAGTTCGTAATATGCGCATTATATACGCAATTATATGGTATAAGTTGGCATCATTTTCAAACATCCGTGACCTACCTTGTGCATGTTTTAAGTGGCCAGAACAAACCACATCGGTACTCGACTCTTCTGACTTGGTTACATAAGGTTACTAAGCTGGTATTACATTTCTCAATGTTACAGGCTATCGTCTTTTCTTCTAAACTTTTACCACTACAAAATAATAATATATAGTGAGGTATGCATGAAAGAAACGGATCCCACCTTAGAAGATTGGGCACGGCTGACTTGGTGGGGTGGTGTTACCTGGATCCATATAGTATGATTGATACAACAGTTCATTTCCTAATTCGAAACTCGACTTAATTTCTTATAGATTACAAAAAAGGTAGCCTACCCACAGCTTGTAGGATAGTCGCACGTCCGTCGCACCTTCTTTCTCCCACACCCACCACACTGTCGCGAGCATTGCGTCAAGTCTGTCCAGTCCGACCATCCGACATTCACGTCGTTGCTGATATTAGTGTCGGAGAAGTTCATTGAAACAACATGGTTAGACGTGCCAACTATGTGCGTCGTGGTTGTTGGTGGTGCGGCAATCCGTCTTGGTGATGCTGAAATGAGGAAGACCGTTGGATTACCCATGTAGAAGGAAATCTTTTATTGATAGGAGTATTTAATTGGTTTAAATTGCAATGGTACAGAATGAGAGATTTATAACAATTTTGTAAGATCATCGATGGTATATTCAAATCGATCTTTACGATTAAGGAAGGTACCGGAAATTGATTAATGGATGTAAACACTCACCAATACACTTGCCATCTACCAACTTTCTGTTTCCACAGCAATATTGTTCTTCTTCATCACAGGTCGAGTTTCTTCTCATTGTTTTGTTGCTGAATAAAATCATGGAAAATTAAATTTGACGACAGGACTACGGTCTTTCAGTCCCGGAAGATTTAAACGAAATTCCGCACTTCGTTCCCTTACAGTTCTGACACAGCATGTATTCGAGGGAATATTATTGTTGGGGATGGATATAGAGTATTCAAACTAAACTTACACATATCCACCACAGTCAGCCCCCGGGGCTAAGAAATAAACAGGGCATTCTTCCTTCACCCTCACTTGCCATTCTTGTATACACGACCTGGTGACATGTCTAACACAGGCCTTCTGTTCTAACGGTTCATCAGTGGTACAGCCTCCACAAGATTCTGTAACATAAAAACGTAGTTAGATTATACCTGGCAAGATAGCCATATACCAAATAATTGCGTCTATAATGCGCACTTTAGGACACCGAACCAGTTATCAAATAATTGTGACTATGATGCACATTATACGATAAAAGAGTTGTCTAACCTGACGAAACGGAAGCCTGGAATCCACCGTAACCACCGGAAGTAGATCGAAATATGACCAGCATCTCGTTGCCCTCTGATACAATGATATTATTTGGAGGTACGGTGCAGCAAAACCTGAAACACGAACAAAATAAACCATTTCAAGTTCCAGCATTTAATCTGAAATCACAGTCTAACTCTAGCATCAGAAACGAGACAATTCTGCACATTGAATGCGACACACAGCACCATTTCGGTTTGGGGTTCGTGTAGATCGCTGTTTCTTTTGTTGATTCAAGTTAGAGAATGTGTATCATATATCTGGTTCTTTTTCAGGAACTTACCGTGCCCCAGTTCCACCAAAACTGGTATGGTATTTGACTTCCAGGAAATCTTCAGAGCATGGTGTCCGTGTCGAGTTGGAACAGTTCGGAGTGAACATGAAATTTTTACTGGAAACATTCAGGTAGACCGATTTACCTTTCTTGGCCTAAAATAAAAAGTTTTGAAGTGATTTTCATATTCTATTCTACCAAGAGTCCAACCAGCTCTTAATCATTCTTTCGTTATGGACATCCAGTACTCTTACCTTGATCAACCAGTAGCAACGTTGTCCAGGACGAAAGTTATAAGGAAATCCCGGTGTGGTTATTTTATAAGTTTCTGAACCTTCTATCTGAAGTGTTCCTCCACATGGCTCTGAAATGATAAGATTATATCAGTGAATCGAGTGGTATATCACTTCTTACTCTTCTGATAACAGGAAATTCTTCGATATACACTTTTTAATCCATCGCGCTAAGCACCAGCACTGACATTAGGTTAAGCTTTCCAGAACATAAGTAGGGATCCTTCTGAGAATCATAAAGTGACGGTGCTGAGCTATTTTGTGAGGAAGATTACTTTCACAGTTCAGGTAAAAGCCATGTTTTGGGATTTTGCATGCCATTAATGGGATATTACCTCCTAAAGCTGGAGCTACGGTCTCGCACTGAGCTCCACGAAGCCCTTCCGGACACCGGCATCGGTTACAGTTCAGCGGATCTGTGTACCCATCATGACGGCAGTGGTTCTCTGTCAGCGGCAGTGGACATTTCTCTGTAAAATAAATAACATCAATGACTGATAAGATGGAGTTTGAATTCTTTCTACAAATTAACTTTTCATTCGTCATTCCTCCAATGGTATATTTGTAGAGGTCTTGGCTAGGCTGTCAGTCCAGTGATACAGTCAGTACCGACAGTGGCCAACCCTTTTTGTTTTCACGAAATGCACTTACTTTTCCAGTTAGCCAGTCTTTTAAGTTCCCCAGGTACCCAACAGCATCATTTATAATATGTTTAAGAATACACTTACTGTTGCAGTAGGCTAAGTTAGCTAGTTTGGTATCAAAGAACGATAACTCCACCCTCTGACCTAGTACTCTCTGGAGTAAAGGATCTATCGTCTTTATCGTCAGCACTTTATCATTGTAGGAATATTCCTTTAAAAGATTTCAACATTATTGATAGTGAAAGCAGAGAAACAAGGATATTTTAAGAGACATTTGAAAGTCCTTCAAGCAGTCCTAGATTAACAATGGATACAATGCAGCAGGACAATATCGCGCAGGTGATCCTGGTAGAGTCCATTTTCATATTACTTAGCATTATTTTCACTCTAGAATATCGGGATGTAATCCAAGAAAAATTCTCCAAAAAATGTGAAAAACTTACAGTTGATTTGTAATGCATTATAGACCCACTATCGTAAGGTATACCAAGGTTGATGACGTCACGCCAGGATTCTTCCACAAAATTATAGTCTTTACCATATTTGACGTTTTCATACAGCACAGTCACATGATCGTCTCTATCAGGTCGAGATTGCTCGTGCCAGAAACCAATGGCGTGACCTATTTCATGAATAATTGTGCCAACCTGGAATTTCAAAGAGGATAGGCGCCATTAAAATACAATTATTCTAAAGTATCCAAGAGACTTCTCAGGTACCCTTTATAGTATTTCTTGGTAACCCAAGGGGATGCTTGTATCTCGGGTGGGTTAGGAATAGTATAGCCGAGTAGTTAATACCTATAATAATTGTTGGGGTACCCATTAAGATTAAAGATCCTAGGACCTTTCCATTTATGGTCTTCCGGTATCTTATTGTACCACGGGGAATATAAAATCACTCACATTGAAACAACCAGCACCAATGGAGACTTCTTGTTCTCTAAAAGCTTTCTCCTTTCCTACATACGACCAACATCCGATATCTTTTTTAAACAGTATAACAGGCTTCATTTCTGTGTAGTTGGCGTCCACCTCTTCAAATGTCATACAAGTTCTTTCTTCCCAGTGTTTTATCGCCACTCGGATATGACTCTTCTCTACCTCGTCTGTAATACATATACAGTGTACATGTATATAAATACTAATGGGATTCGAAGGGTTTATGTAGTTCAAAGCAGCTTCCTAGTCTTTCAGGTGTGTTTTTTTAACTAATTCTCCTGGTATCCGATCAAGAGTATTTAGAACTACTGGAACTGCTTATACGAACGGAAGACGCGATGGTATCAAGCTTGAAGTGCCAGCGCACAAATGATAGAAGGCTCATTGGAACCATCGGGACTGATGCCACCTTGGCGTTGATGGGCTTCGGGACATTGTTAAATCTATTGACCAATTGACCAACCCCCCCCCCCTTTCCCTTCTTGATGTTCATCTTACCGTGGATGGATTTCCCTTTCGTATCAAATCTATAAGGAATGGGGAAATCCCACATTTTGTAATCTTTGGATGTCATCTTCCGTTTCTGTCGTTCTGAATTTTCTTCCACCTTTTCCACTGCCTCCGATGGTCGGAGCATGATGTCGCCTTCGAAGAGGAGGTTGGTTGTTTTAGATATTGGTTGATCTTTCTGTAAGGAAACTGTGTTTTATTAAAGGAACAAAACATACAACCCTATGGGCGGAGAACTGCTTAAAGCTTCCCTGGGATCCAAGGAGAGGGTACTTTTAAGCAGAAGATGGTAGGAGGGGGGGGGGGGTCTTTACCGTCTTAGCCTTTCAGTCAAGACGATTTATAATGAATTTCGCCCAGTGACCATTGATATAAAGCATTATAAATATTGTGATTGTTATCAGCACTTAGTCAGGCGATTTGTTGACCCCCGCCTCGAGCTTCTTAGATCAATTTGTCGATATAACTTATAACTTTCAATATTCCAGTGTCCCACATCCAGAAATAGCGTCGTATTGACATCGTATCTTCCCAAAGTTTGAAATTAATAGATTAGACAGAAGTTTTGTTAATAACGAACGCAAGATAGAGACGTTTCTGAACAGGATATTTAGCTCTTTGAAGACACTAGGGTGTTTGGAATAAGGTTGATTCTTACAGGGACGGAGTTGGGAGGGTGGTGGGTGATCGTCACCAATTTGCACTGAAAGTTACTTTTTTTTAATCCCCACTACTACTAGTTTTACGTCTTGCTTTCAGCCTGTCGTACAGTGTACCTTGTGATATTCCCATGTCCTCATTCTTCACCCCCCCCCCCATTCCCCTTCTAAGTTTGGCCTCTATGGAAACAAGCATATTAGATTATTGTGTTGACCGAGCGGAATGAGAAACTACAGTCAGTCAGTCGAGTCAATATTGGTCATCCCTGACACCATGAATAAGTTTCTAGCACCCAATCTGGTAATTGATTGATCCGCCATGTATAGTGACAGAAATCAATTCGGACAAGGGTCAGCATAGGTCATAGGTTAAAGTTCAGATTTTAGAGCAATGTGGTTAAAACACATAGCAAAATGTTACGTAAGTCACCAATGATTCCAATGAGTCTTACTGACATGTATGGGTAAATGGCAGCAGAATTAACAAAGGTCGTAGGTCATAGGTCAAAGTTAAAAACCATGGTAAAACTAGTATTAAACTTACTTGTATCAGTTTGTGTTTTTGTCGCGCTATACGTGTTTCTAATTCTTGTAATGTCGACCATACAACTTTTCTTTCTTCTAGTGTTTGATCATCGTCGATATCATCTGGTTTGATCTGTAATTAAAGGAACCAAGACTATCATTTCAAGATTTGAATTTCTCAACGGTTCCTGGTAAAATCATTCGTATATAGGACATGCACCTTTAACTGTAATTGAGACTTCAAGATTTGTTTTCTAAGTGGGATAGCACCTTACATTAGTTACATACTACGCTATATATTTGATAATTGCTGTTGGGGAAGATGCCGGCGATTATATTGTCTAAAATACTGTTCTATTTACTGGTATAGGATATTGGACCATGGATTTAATTACATATATCGGTACTTATATTTTATATATTTCATCAAATACTAATTTATTAGTCAGTAATTACAAGGACCACAGACGTTTGATTGAAAATCGGAATGGTTTATAAAAATATTTAAAATCACCAAATGACCAACCATGATTGGCTTCGACAGACTCTCCTTTAAAATCCCAGTAAAAGTAAAATTATATTTTATATTAAATGATACATTTGTTTGAACAAATCAGATTAAAGTCAGGTATCTCTTATGACGTAATGAAATCAAATTGACCATATTTACTTTGGTCAGAGTTATCTTTCTTTGATGTATGCCGCCATCACCCCCTCACCCACTCCACCCTGTTACTTATATAGTCCTATTGGTTGGCGGACTTTTGGATCAAATAACTTTGCTTTTGTAAAATGCTATTGACAATAAAAGAGTGACCCAATGAAGAATTTAATAGAAATGGTGTATCTTGAATTGGTGTTGAATTTTTGTAAAATTTAATTTGTTTAAAAAGAAATGAAAGACGTCAATCATTGATTGAATAAAAGATATTTGAATATTGTTTAAGGCGAGACAAGATTCTATCACATTTTTAATCAACATTTCATAAAAATATAATAAAATCAGGCCTACAGGCATTTCCATGGTAATAAGACCTATAGTGTAACACAATGTCATAACGTTACAGGATATGCTTATACTCCTTCAACACCGGGTATCTTCAATGATTTTTGTTTTCTAGTCATCGTATCTAGCATCACTGTATATTTAGGCATCTGTTTTCTCACTACCACAAAAATGAATTCATTTCAATTCATAGCCCATATTGCAAATGTGATAAATTAACTGATAGACACGTTTTTAAGGTATGAAGTAATTGTGCGCATAGCCCCTGTCGTCGTTGATAAAATCAGTGCTCTTGTTTGCTCACAAACCTTATTGTTGGAATAAATATCAAGAATTGTGAGCATAGTCTATACTGGGATATTGTGAACCTTGCTGCCAGCCACTACCCCCTTTGCGTCCCAGCCTCAACCCTCCTTGCGTTCAAGCCTCTAGCCTCCTTGCGTATGTTTCTCATTATCAGGCCCTGATGTAAATGAATTTCCGCTCCAAATTGGCTGGAGGCGAGTTGAAGATCTAACGGCAGATAATATTAACAATTCATTCAAATATTTTTCAGGTAAAATACAAATATCTTTTTATATTTCAATAAATAATTATTCACTTCAATGATTTCTGTTTCAATTGTTTAAAAAATTACTTTAAATTACGAAATTTCTTATTACGATATTTTAAATATTCTTGCGAAAATTTTAATTACAAACTGATTTGTACAAAAACGTTACTTGAAATTATATCAGTGGATTAGTGAATAATCCAAAAAGATACAATAAAGGATATAATTTCTATGTGGGAACTTAATGTAAAAATAAACTCACTCAAATAGTTACTTAACGCAAATTATTTCCAAATCTATGTGTATATTTAGATCAGTTCCGAAATCAAACGTCGCCTGTATTAAACAAAATTCAAAACCTTCAAAAATCTTAAATCTCTTAATTTCAAAGTCAAATATTTTTGTAAAACCATTGTTTTCGGATGTTTGAAGTAAATATTTTAGTATCTGTTTTATTTTATCAAACTGAATTCATACTGAAGATTAATTAAAAATACATACCATAATTTCTGAATCGTCGGAAAAAACATTATTGGAGCGAAACTTGTCCGATATGGAATTTTTATCCGATAAGGATTTATCCACGAATAATTTAACTGGAGAAGAGTAAAATAAATCCAATCTGAATATCAGTAAAAATACCACTAGCATCCAACCACAGCCTTTATCCATTTTAACGCGATTATTCCGTCTTTATTGTCGAATAATGAGCGTTATTCTGTTTATTTGTTTAACGATTAATTTGTTTATTTTGGGCTTTTATCGCACAATGATATAAAACTTGTAAACATTTTGTATTTTATCTTTTTCTAGGTGTGATCTCCGATTATAATTTCCATTCCTACATTTCAGATTTCGAAACAAAAATTTACACCCAATTTTTGTATTTAATATATTGTTCTGTTGTAATGGATGTTAAAAATAATTGCTCTCTAATTAAAATATCCACGCAATTATTATTTTTCGTAGTAACTAATTAAAATCAAAATTTTCGAAATAATTTATTTAAATGAAAATAAATTTCGCTTTAGAATTTCAAACGCTTTATATACTTCTAATGTTCATTTATCCAGTAATATATGTTAATTCACAGTTGATAATGCACATGCATATGCACGTGCGAAATGATCCTATTAGAATATCCGAAAATTGAAACAGAGTCAATAAAAACATGGAATTAAACAATATAAGACAAACTGACAATTAATTTCAACTTTCTCTATAAATATTGAACTGATAACGGTAAATGGACCAATCAGAAGTGAGGAATTTTATCAGTGAATTGTCTATTTGGGATGTATGTGCCTTGGGGGTCAGTCAAAATCAGTCGAAATACACCGCTATATTTCTCATATTGAAATAACCTTATACACAACCCGGTATAGGGTTCAGACACTGACTACATAAGAAATCCTGACTTATTGTCTATGATAGTATGTTGTGATGAAAAACCCAGTCGTAAAGTGCTCTCAAGTGGTCCAAAGGACCATATCCCTACAAATATACAATCGAATATTCGTAAAAGTGATTTGATAAAGAACTAGTATAACTATGGTATTCGTTTATCTACAAAATTAAACTCTGAACATTCCGCTTATTATCAAGATATACTGGAGACTATTTTCGGTATTAAAGCGGCTATGATTAGAGATTGATGTGAAATATGGAAAATCTCTAGAGGGTAAATATTATAAGGATTGGATAAGTTGACTCAATCTGGGAGAAATTTCCCTCCTTCCAACCGACATTCTAGAACGGCAGATCATCATCTTATATGAATATTAATGCGGCTTATTTAATCTGATGACCAATTTTTCTCAAAACCAGAATTGTTATTAAATAATTTATTATTCGGCCCATTTGCTTATGCTGTGATTCAAAATAATGGAATTACTCAATTAATTTTTGTGGTTTTTCATAATCTTTAATGTATAGGAATGTTAATGATATGCAAATTTATGCAAATATTTAACAGGACATTATTTGGGTGCATTGTTTTAGCATCTTAGTAATGCATAACGTCATATTTTTTTGGGTGAGAATTTTGGGCGATTTTAAAACGGAACAGATAACAATTAAAGATACGTAATTAATGAATATCACGTGGAAATTAAAGGACTAATTTCAACGACTTATCAGTCTTCATTAGCCCATAAGGTCCAGAAAAGTAGGACGTAAAACTCCATTCAATTCTTTCAATCCTCATTACCCTAATAAATTTCAAACATAATAAGTTTCAGGAAAACAATGAAAAAGAAAAGGTGTCCCAGCTCTTCTGGGTGGTGAAATGGCTTTATATCGAGGGGGGGGGGAGAATTTGGGTGGGGCGGTTAGTAAGTTGTAATAGCAAGCCTTTTAAGTGAAGAGAAAACTCAAGTTATATTTTAATTTTCTTTTTGTCACGCTACTCTTAGATTTATCAAACTAAATTCTAAATTTTATGAATGGATTTCGAAGATAAATAAATAATCAGGTACATAATCTCCATTTTCAATTTTATGAATGAGTGAAAATATTCTGAATTAAAATGTGGGAGAAATGTTAAAAGGAAAAGCGGAGAATTCTTGTTAAATCACGCCCTTCATTTTATCTTTTTAAAGGTATGATACCACGATTCAGAACGTACCAATGAGGAAATATATGCAAAAATTTGACATTTTCGAGATGTATCTAAAACATAGCCAATCAATGAACAGACTGATTAAAATTTTTGAAAAAAATTACAAAGGTGTGATGAAATTTTGAATTAAATGTGTTTTAATTTCGTCTAGCCATTTTTTCTCAATGAACCAACCTATAAATTAAACGTACATTGTTTAGTAAATCGTTTTGTCGCCATCAGTCGGAAATCAGGACTGTGTTAAGGAAACGCCTAGTCGATTGAAACGATAATTTGAGAAATATTCGACCACGCCTTCTTCAAGTCGGACATGTGTCTTGTTGCAAACCCTGGTTACCACGTGATAGAGTTCTCTCATGTTAATTTCCATGGTTTCAAGATATTTAATAGATTTTGTTTGATGTTTCAAATGATCAAAAGCAAACCATGTAACCCAGACTTGGGTTATTACTGTCTAGTGGTGTTTCAAGAAGAATAAACATTCCAGATCTCTGTCAAAGCAGATATAACCTAGTATTTCTGTAACCATGGAATATTAGATGGCAGAACATTGTTATCCCAGTAGTTGCAAAGTTGTGGTCAAACGCCAAAGTGGAGTTAGTATTTGTAGTCTGAGGACAGTGGGAATATGTAAGATTTATCTCCCTTCAAATGGAACTGTACAATGTATAAGGGCCCGCCTATGTACTAAGCCAAGTTCACCACCGCACCCCCTCCCCTCCACCCCTGCAAATATATAGACCGATTCATACTTTTTGTCTATTGTCAGAGGGTCAATTTAAATCTAATTAATCTAGGCCTACTTCTAAATCTAGTATAGGCCTTATCCCACACTGCCTAAATATCCTGAATCCGAGACCGTATTATGTGAAGGCTTACAGACTTTTGACTGTAAAATTATTTGAACTATCTATCGTAATTTAGCTGAAGTTAAAAGGCTAATGATACAAGTAAAGTTTGTTATTTTAGGTCTAGGCCTAGATATGGTGTTTTTGGCATGATTACTAGTTGACGTGGTGGCTGAAATGTCTGTCTCACACCTCGTACATTAAGTAACAAGAATACATCATCAGCTCTGCCCGTTAAATAGATCTTTATTTAACGAAATGATGCAATTCAATGGCAATATTTATACATTGACAGGGACTATTAAAACGTGAAATAAGTTAGGTCATTGATGATCGTCCATTGTAAACAAAGGCAACTTCCGGTTAAATTGTCGCTCAATTCTGGTACGATTGGAGTCACGTGATTAATCCGTGGACTTGACTTAAAACAATGAAATGTAAAAAAAAAAAAAAAAATAGGACAGAATAGCATGTGATTTGATTAAAAGATAAAAAAAAAATCAATAACATTAATTTAAGACTACAGTTAGTTTGTAACCTATTTTGAGTGCAAATGGGTGAAATGGTAATACGCAAAAGATGAAACGTCATGAAAAGTGGGACAAATGACAACATTAATGACGTTTTACACATTCGAGAACCTGCCAACTCAATAAGCTACTGAAAATTTGTCATACAATTGGAAAAAAATACAATGTCTAAAGACGGAAAAGAAGAAAATCTGCTTGAAAGCGGTCGAAGTAGCGGTAAGTAACATTGTTTCATAGTAAGGTTGGATATTCCAGGCGTTATGACGAAGAAAACAGGATTTTTATGTCCAAAATCGTCTGCATGTCTGAGTGTCAATGTCAATTAATTAGCTTATTCAATTGTAGCAGCTGCTGCCAGCGACTCAAACAGTCAGACATTAATTACTATATTCTTCTTTTGTTTTATATTTATATAATTTTAACCTTTGACTGTCTTGATAGGGGGAGGGGAGGTGAGGGGAAGGCTTTTCGAAACACCAGTTTAACCTTATACTCCGTAGACATAAGGAAATATACTGTCAAAGACTAGAGAGACGCCTCAGTGATGTATGTCATCATATTGTTTAGTTTGGATCAAACTCAAAAACATTTTTTAATCAAGCAATTATTATGGAGTTGTACATGAAAATTAAAAAAGTTCAAATCTCGCACCCCTACTGGTGTCCTAATTCATAATTAATAGGTTTTTTATGATCAGAAAAGGTCTAGTAAAATTTCCTTTTTCTGCTTCTACTTCTTGGCTAGGCAGGCCATAGCTCAAACAAACAAACAAACATCATTTTGTTGTTCCTTTTTTTATGATCAGAGGTCAGTAAATTTAAAAGTTATGTTGGTCAAAATTGAATAATCAGAAAAAAAATAGGAAAAAAAGGTCGATTTTCAAACAATGATACTAATTATAATTGTGTTATTGATTAGACTGAGTGTGAATTTCACCATTTGCCTACATCACTGTTCTCAGTTAGTCAGTCACTACCCTCAAACTCATAGCGTGTGTGTCAGTACCATCAGGGTAGAGAGTTACTAGTCAGGTATAGATTTATACAGTGTAGTCAGCCAGAGGTGTAGAGTTCCGGTACCGTTAAAATGTTTTCTGACAAATATCAGGAATATGAAAGTGTAGAGAATTCTTATATTGTTTTAGGTAAATGTGTTTTTGTTTTACGTTTTTCAGGATGGGCTGTAGTCCATTCTATAAGAGTGTTGAAATCTTTACATGAAGTCACTTGCTTTGATACATTGAACATATAATTGTTGTTAGTTAAAAAAAGCTTTTTAATTTAACATTAGCTTGGTTGCATCAAACAAAATAATAGTGGTTGTAGTTTCTTATCTCAGTCAGTGTGTGTAAGTCTGGTTATCTTGAATAATTCATCTCTCCTCATTATTCCAGTTGTAATGGAAAATCTGGAAATGCCAAGAGTTTTAAGTAAAGTCTAGCTGGTAGACTAGCTTGATCTCCTAATACTCTGCTTACAGTCTTGTGATTGCTATTTTCTTTTCTTATCCGAGGTTTAAGAAAAATATTCTAACTAACAAATTCCTTAGACATCTCTCTATAAATTATTACATAACATATGAGAGTATAAATCTGCCAGTATTTATTTGTTTGACTTCAGGGCATACTTACTATCCTATTAAACTACCTTATCCCGGTTGGATTTTACTGCACATTGATTGGATAAACTTTCATTTTTATTTTTCAATCACCAATCAAATGTCAAGTTTAGTAAAAAAAAATAATTTAAAAATAGATTAGAGGCTTGTCATTTAGATTGATTGATAGGTATTGACTTTTATTCTGGTAGCTTTCTGGGTTGATTAGCTACTGTTTTGATTGGATAACAAGTTGAGTATTGACCAATCCTAAGTGGTAGATGATAATCCAGGCTAGTTGATGTCTTTATGTGGTATTAGGTGTTGATGTGGCATTGTATGTTTGTCACAGTTATTATATTATGTTGTATTGTTTACCAATCTAACACCTTTCTTCAGACTAATCAGCTGATTACTGAAACAGGTGCCCTTTTCTCTTTGGGTGAATGGTTCAGGTTTTATTTTGGACTCCTTGTGGGTACAAGATATAAAGCGTATAAGTTTTCTAACATTAAGTAGTGTGTTTTTATCTGAGCTTAACAGTTTAAGTAACTGTTATAGAGACTCCTGACTTGTTGCATCTTATCACATGTATACCTTCAAACCTGTATTGTATGTCGTTGGATGATGTTTTTGTAAATATAATATAGACTGAAAAAATATTGGATATGTTCTGAGGATATGCTGAGTCTTCTATTACAAATTTTAAAATCTGGAATTGGATGTTGGACTTTGTTTTACATAATATTTAGTCAGATAGATTGATATTCCCTGGATCTTCTGATTACTGAGCTGGTAATCCACAGTATATGAGTGTATATTAACTTGTTATCAGTAAACAGAGGATATGATATATGATGGATGTAAAGTAGAAGGGGTGTAATATCAGTTGATATTGACCTGTTATCTGATTGAATATCGCTTATCATTAGATGAAATATAAATAGAGTCTGATGTGACAGTAGTATCATTTTCATCATAATTTTCAGTCTATGTGCATCCCTTGTTTTTCATATGAAATGGAATATAGTAAACATTCATTAGACATCTATTAACTCTGTACTTCTTCTTATGAGATTCTGCCATATTCGTTCAAGTCGATTTTCTTTGATTTGTTGAACAGTTTATTCTTTGTTAATGAATGTTGGTTTGTGATTGGAATTCTTTCTATGATTTGACTTGTGAAATTGGATTATTGTTACATTGTGGTCAACTAGAACTGAAATAACCTTAAAACTTCTAAGGGCCTTACACAGACACCTTAATATTGACTTGTTAACGTGTAAACTTCGTCAGTGTGGTAATATTCATGTATATGTCAACATTGTTTCATTGATACAAGGGAGTTAATCAGGGTAACAATATGAAGGACTTGGACAAAAAATCGACACTGCCTAAAAATATCACACGACAAATATCAAATGGAAACTCAGCGTCTGTAAAAATTGATGACAATGAAAACATTGAAAGGGAAGAAGAGGATTATAAAAATATGATCAGTTCCCTTGGCGACTATTCAAATTATCTCAGTATTACCCATGATGCAACACTCTCGGACGACGAGGAATTCAAATCTTTTGAGCTTAAAGGTACCCTGTTTTAATCTGCCTGGATTTTATTTTGGTGCGAATTTCCCCGTTGCAACCTAGGCTTTCTTTGAGACTTGTCTACAATCATGTACGTCCTTATACCAGTTTTGGACGACCTGTTTTTAATAATTTCCCTGGTCTCATCCTAATTTTGTGGAACTTATATTGATATTTATTGTGAACATTCTTGTAGATTGGTAAGGGTTCAAATTTTACTAGTTTTAGACTACTTGTTTTGTAATTATTTCCCTTGACCCATTCCTTTCAGATGAGCACTCGTATGATAATCTGAGTTCGCCCATGGGGTTTGAGAAGGGCAGTTTGGGAAGTGTACATAGTGCTAGTAGTGGTATAGATGAAGACACTCCCGTCTATCAGGACCCTGTGGAGAAGGAAAAAATGATGTTAGAATTGAAAGAGGAACTTATTAAGGTAAGTAGGACCAGATTCTTGAACCTCATCATTGTTTGATTTCTTGCACCTGTTCAATGATTTCTCTTATTTTGATCAGACACTTATATTATGTCCTAGTTTAGTAATATAGATTAAAGTGAATGACGTCAAGCTTATTTGATAGCTGTGGAGCTTTCCGACCCGTTCCTTCCATATTAATCTATTACCAAATTCAATTCGATTACCCATCTCAATTCCTCCTCACAATTCACGATTAACCCATTCCAGATACCAGCTTCTACTACTAAAAGTCTTCTGGCAAGTCTTTGAACGAAAGCACAAGACCTGTAGCCTACATCAATGTACTACAATTTTATTAAGTAAATCAAAAGTAATTTATATGTGATATTTTGGTATATCTAGGTGGAGGGAGAGATAGCCACACTTAGACAAGTTCTAGGAACCAAAGTTCGTTATTCTACAGAACTGAAGAGAAAGATGGGAATCACACCATTCCAAGAATTCAAGGCGGACATGGCGTCAGGGATAGAACAGATTCGAGGCTCCGATTCGTAAGTAGAGACATGTTTATATTTAGATGATAGAGGTGACACGACGTCACTGACCCCTGACATACGGCTAACTGACAACGACACCAAATTGTCTGAAGTAACCTAACTGATTGAACAATAAACTATTTTTATGCAGCAGACTTCTAGTGTTGACCCCAATATTTACCAAGCCAATCCACTGGGTTACAGTCTATTTTGTAAAATCTGTATGTTTTTGTAGTGTGTTCTAGGTTTGTGTGGTAACATGCCATCTTATCATTTCCAATCATTCTATCATAGGGTCATGCTTTTGTCTTTTGTCTACTGTTGCTGGTTGTATGTATGTATGGGTTGTAGCTATTAGGTCAAAGGTCATAGGTCATATAGTACTTACACCAATTTCAGAGCTTTAGCACTATTATTTATTTTAAATGGAAAGTTTAAAACGAACGCTAACTTGTCATCCACCAAACTGTCAAAAACTTTAATTTGTAGAAAATGTATTTCGATTCCAGTAAGCTTGAAGCAGACAATTAACTGTCTGTATAGCCTGTGATATCAGTTTACTGGAAGCAGACGTCAACTTATAAACTAACTTTATATTAACACCTAACAAGCACCAACCATTCTAGTTAAGCACCAACCATTCTAGTTTTGAGTTGATATAGTTCTAGGTCCTATCATTTTGTTTCAGTTATCTAAAGACAAATGAAAAATTGCATCAGATAAACGATAAGATTTCTAGTTCTGATGTGTAAGTTTCTACTTCTTGTTTTTTTGTTTGATTCTTTCGTTTATTTTTACTTTAGGGCCCTTGCACACAGAGAAAAAATGGGGCATGTTACTTGCTCAACTCACTTCTTTCTAATAGTGGATCATTAATAGCGCTGCGCCATTTTCTTTCTGTGTGCGAGGGCCTTAATCATCCCTCACCATTATTATTTGCTTGTTAATCTATCCTATCATGTTAAACCTTCAACTCTTATCAATATATAGATGGTACCACTGTTCACTTTATCTAAATATTTTCATATGAGACAGTAAAAGTTGATATCCTGCTTGTCACCATATTGCCTTTTTTCCTTTCACCTGCTTGCTTTTGAGTTTACTTTACCATTTTCTCTTTTACACTTTTTGTTAATACATATATATGCATGTGCATGTATTTTCTATTATGTTTTAACTTTATTGAAATCTCTAGAACTTTATATTGAATTAGTGTTTCTGTATGAAAAACACTTTTCATACTGTACATCTATCCATCAAGGTAGTAGACACACTTGGTTATCCTCGACATTATGAAATGTAATGTATGTAAAGACACTGTTTGTTTTTTGTTGACATTGTGAAGATGTATAAGACACAGTTCGTTATAACTCGACATTATGAAGATGTATAAATACACCCCAATGCTCAGTCTTAAGGTTTTTTTAACTCTACTATAATATTATCTCGGTATATTTCAGTTACCAGAAAACATCAGGAATTATGAAGACAGCATCTGAGAAAACAAGCTCAGCTTTTTCTGCTGTTGGTGGCGCAGTGTCTAAAAAATTAGGTGACATTAAGTAAGTATATATTTATTTGGACACCATTATATAGATAACAATTACTTTATTACAATAACTTGTGATGTTTTGACGATGATACTCTCGTCTATATTAAGCACTGATAATGATAAATGTCAATCAAGTAAGTATAGTATTGAAGTTCAGTCAGTATATATTGAAAGGATTTGGACTCTGAGGGAGGTGCTGTGGCTCAGTGAGTTAGACGGTCTAACTTAGACAGTACGCTGGTTAATTCAGACTTTTGTTGCGATAATACTGTCTGATATTGATTTCAAAGGTGACAATATTCTTCTAGTGACTTGGATATTGTAAATAAAATCATACGTGGGGAAGTTGGTTTAAAAGTATCAAATATAGAAATTGGTCATGTAAGAAAAGCAAACATACCTGTTGAGTTAGGAGTTATTCCAAATCACAGCTAATAAATATAAATTAAACATTATATTTGTAGGAATTCGCCAACGTTCAAGTCATTAGAAGAAAAAGTTGAACATACATACACTAATGTCAAGGTAAGATAGGATTTCTTTTAACTTACTAACTTGGTTCTAGTTTCTAAACATCGTGAAGGTGTTAACCTAAGGCTTATCTTTAATTGTGCCAAAGAATTTAGCACCAACAAAAGGCTTTGAATTCAGTAGCGCGACTTACATCAAAAACACGAAGGGATATTTATGGTTTAAATGTTATATAGCTTGTTATAAAGAAGTGAATTATACCGTAATTATATTCCCTTGTGTTTATTGATGTAATGAACTAACAGCTATATAAAATATACTAGTATATTGGTGACAAAAACAGAAGGATTGTTGATAGGATTTCATTTACCAGTCATGTCTGACATATTACATAAAAAGTTAATTAAAGATAAGATAATTCATGACAAACTTTGCTAGTATAAGTATTTCGATTTCTAAAATGATGACAATAGAAAGGATCATACATGGACAATTTAAAGTTGAAGCCAGACATGACTGGTAAATACTGTCAAATCAACAACCTTGCCTGGTAGATAGAGAACTGTAGATCATGTAGCATGGTTTTATTAAAAGAATTTGAAGAATATATTTATTCATATATTTATACATTGCTTTGCACCTCGGCTTTATTCTCTAAAACTTAAACCAAAACCAGTTTATATAATTATAATCGTCTCGCCGCTGTAGACATTTTTCAAAAGTTATTGAATGTGGTTAAAAATAAGCTGTTAATCTTCTAATTATTTGTAAAACTGACAAAAGGCAACCCTGACTGATTTCTGTCAAGGGCTATGATTGGCTGTATTCATTAAAGTACAATCCAATCAAATCATTTCATTCCGTGATATAATGGAGGTGGCTGTAACAGTCAAGGTATAAGACAAAGTCCACAACATTGAAGTTAAGTTTTAGAGAATAAATACCCAGGTTAAAATTTATTGAATGTGGTTTTCTCGAAGCATCGTTTATCATTCTAAGCATCTCTGATCGTCTCTTACATTTCCCTCCCCTAGTCTTCCCGGTCCATAGAAAATCTGAAAGATAAATTGGTGAGTGGTGAATCAGTAGTAGTAGTGTATCCTGTCCCTCTTCTTTCATTGTCACCCTAGGGCTGGGCGATATCAGGGTGATATTTCATAGAATTTTATTACTCAAGTTCACGCTATTAGGATGTTTGGTTCAAAAATATGGAAAGCAAAACCGATACTTGACTATAATGATATTAGTCTCAGTATAATAATAAACCTTTTATTAGTCAAGTGACTTGGTCTTGGGTAACATCTAAGAAGTAATCTAAGACATGACGATAAGAATTTATTACAAAAATATGTGTCTTGATTTACAAGTCTAACGTAAATACTTTCTTTTAATAAAGATATTCTGAAAGGTTTTTGATATTCTCCATCAAAGCAAGTTATGTTAACATGCGATAACTAACGACTCCAGTATATATCGCCCAGCCCATTTCTACAGTAGTAGTAGTCTCCCTTGTCATCAATCATTTTACTGGTGTTTATTCGTTAGCTAGCCTCACATGTCAAACTTATCTTAACACATGCACTTCTTCCTGTATTCTTTAAGCACCATTAGTCATTCTTATTGTAAGTTAGGTAGAACACTCATTCCAATATCTTATTTGGTTTTTGATAAAGTAAGACCTTGTTTTCATTTGATATATTAGGATGTTTGGTTAAGGACAGCTGGTAGAAAGGATCCTTAACTGTGAACCTATGTTGCTATCCTTGTAAAATATAGTTGTTTCTTTCTTTCACTTCTCTTGTGTGCCTTTGGATGTGCTCATAAAAACCATTCAAATATTTCTGGAGCAGAATTATGTTGTTTTTCTTCTGTTGTGATTTATTTTTGCATGTGTGTCGTCTCTCCATCATGAAATCTGACTGATCTATATAATTCTGTACGTTTCTTAGTCTTAGTGTACTACCTAGGTTTATATTGAACATAATAATATAATATTGAAGTGATAGCTCTATTTTCACGGAAGCCTGATTGAAAACATCTTTACAAAATCCAGCTTTTACGAACTTTGTTTTACGTATGGCCTTGACTGTAATAATCGTAATTCTTGAATCAAGGAATGTAGCAAATTAAGTTGGATTGTATGTTAGCATATACAGCCAATCAGAGGCCTCGTAAGAAACATCGTAAATATTAGGCTGATTCGTTTAAACTTTCTATAAAGGACTTTGATTGGTTGTATTCTCTAGCATATAACCCAATCAAATCGCTGCATTCCTTGATACAAGAAAGATGGATATTGCAGTCTAGAGTATAAAATGATGTTTGTGTTAGCTGGATATTATGAAGATGTATTGGTATATTAGTATCATTGAAAGGGATATGGTTGCCTAGTTTGTTATTAGTAGTATTAGAAGACTACATACCTTAGTTTTAAGTAGTTATTTATTGGTGAAGGAGGGGAGATAACTCACTAATAAATAACCATCACTATTTCTAATCTTATTTAGGGTTTTATTCAGGCCAAGGTCACAGGAAGTAAATCTAATCAGGAATTGGGGGAGGAGCTACAAGAGGAGAAAACTGAAGGAGATAACATCCCCCTGTCAACCAGCAAGTCAACACCACTACCAGAAGAAAAAGTTCCACTCAATTAAAAGATTTCTACCCAGGAAGAAACAAATCCACTCTCTGTTCTGCTCAAACCTTCGTTTTTATCGCTACTACAATTCATTTAGCTCTATCACCTTTGGGAGGATTTGATTGGTCAATAATAAATGGTGCAACCAATTAAATTCTTTGATACTATCTCGCGAATAGAAAATTTAATTATGATGTATTTAGTGGTGCTTTTCTTGCTTTAGTAAAGTGTAAATACTGAAAAACTCTTATTTCTAAATTTTCTCACATTATCTTTGGACTTCCATCTATCAAAAAAAGTTTTTGGGAGCCACTTGTCAACTTAGTATAGTCCCGCAAACCTTTGAAGCACTTATACAGTTTACATTAAAAGTTCACGTTCAATATTGGTGTATATTAGTGCAACTATTATATCTGCTATACTTTGGTGTAAATTTTAAGGCCACCCTGATACCCGTAGAATGTAGGTATACACTAGAAAGATTGTAAGCACATCGTAAAGAGCATACCGTGCAACAATTTCTTTTTATTTGATTTGTTAATATCCAACTATATTTAGCATTTGTGGAATTCTTTGGTCATGCTAGCATTAGAGAGATGGTCGATGAAACATTGTAATAGCGTGACAAATGACGTTTTGAAGATGGTAGATGATAAGCTTATATGAGTGTTCAATATATGTATTTTAATGTTTTTCTCTGTATTTACTTGTTTACAATGGGTAGTTTATTCTGGGGATATCCAATATCTTATTTAACCCCCCGAGTTTATTTGAAAGTAAGAATAGAGCTTCAAGTGTTATAAAAGTATATCATATTAAACAATTAACTGTTTTTGAAATAACATTGGTTATTTTTTGAAGAAATAATTGCCAAGTTCTTATGATACCTTGTTTGTAATTTCTTGAGATCTTTTCAAAAATAACTTTAAAATTCTGATGCTTGTGTTCATATAAAATAAATTTGAGATTTAATGGTACAAGCCCTGCATTTAAATTGTTTTCTACTGAGGATTGACAACTGTAAATCCAGGAAAGAGAGAAGAGGTTGGGGGGGGGGTGGTTCTAACTTGACTGACTGACTGAGGGAAGTTATTTTAAGTATTATATAATTAAGACTGGGTTTTAGCTTCACGCTATATAGATAAATAACTTATAATATACAATGGTATCATTACTTCACTGTAAGAATCGTGCTCAATGTATTGGCAGAATGCTAAAGTATACTGATACAGATTTAAAAGGATGTTGTCATTTTATTGTGATAACCAGTTGTGTTTGGTCGTGAATAATAACAGTTGCCATGGTTTCTGAGTGCAACTTACATCTCAGTTACTGTTATTCTTATTAACAACTATGCGCTACTGGTGATCACTATGGTGATAGGGTCACATTAAGTGAATGAAATATTAAGCAATATGTTCTGTTATAAACTTTCTTATATGTTATGTATTATCCTAAGAATGTGGGCTTGTGTATCAAGGGTTATATGTTCTCTGACTGACTAATACACCTTTGTGAAATCAAGTTGGTTATCGCTGGATTATTTCCTCTCATTGCATTGTATTATTTAAATGAGAGAATTGTATATATGGTTTTTCCTTGGCATGCTTAAGATGGGAATAGAACTATGTGTGTTGTTTAATACAGGGTTATCCATACAGCTGACAATGGTAGAAATGTTCCATAGTTTCTTGTTATTTCAACTGTATGATAATACTGTAGTCTACAACATACCACCTATATTCACCACCTACTATTATATATCTTGTTATGTTTGTTTATTTTGTTCCTGTAGAATAGATAATGCCCAAAGTTCATCTCCGTGTGGCTTGATTCCTTTGGCCCTAGTTTCAAAAAGTAATACAATGTTTGGTTGTTAGATTATTTGATGAAACTGTTTCAGAGTCACGATTTTACGTCAATTCTTCGAATTAGTTAATCTGAGGGATCTTATTCCCAAAATTTAACAAAGATAATATTTCGGTTCAATCTGATTGGATGATGAAAGTAAATTTTAAATCTATTGACCAATCAGATTACTTTAACCTTTAAACCGTCTGCAGTAAAGTTTCTGAGATTAATGTCCCAACTAGGCTTATATTTCACTGTGTGTCTGCTATGTCTTGAAACATTGTATGCTAGCTTTTCAGCCTAGTTTTGCCTGTTGATAAATTGGGCATATTACGAATCTGAGAATCAGTTAATATTGGACAAGACACTGTGCTCAAATTTGAGTCTCATGACACTGGATCTAAAGCAGAATAAATGCCAAGAATTTGGGTTTTCTAACAACAGTATTTTTTCCAGTGTTATTAACTAACTTAGCAAATATTTAGAATAATTATTAAACTACATTCCACAATTAGGACACAAACTGGTATCTGGTACTCCCTTAGATTTCTTTCTCATGTTTTTAACTTAAATTGTTTGATAATTTGGACAGTCTCATTCGTGTTATTTAGTTTCAAGGCAAAACTTCAAGATTATTTTAAGAAAAGATGGTTGTGTATGTACTGGTCTGAACAAGACACTAATGGAACAGTCCACTTTATTTTAAGGTAGTTAAATAGTAAGGAATAACAATAAAGCAGATTTCTCCAGTTTAAATTACTACTTATTCTACCTCAAATTAGAATAAACTGCTCCTGTTTTAATTTGAATCAGAACTGCATTTGCACACACATCTTTTCTCTACGTAGCTAAATAGTTTTGAAAATTAGCTGTCAATAATTTGAACTGTGAGTGTGTGACTTGCTGTCGCATATCATCGCAGAAATTTGAATGAAGTTAGTTTCTCCATTTTACAGAATATTTGAAAGTAAAGAATATTGCTATATATAATATATGTGGAATATTGAAATATAATTAAATATTGTCAACATTAATTAATTAAAATATTAATTGAAAAGATTTTGTTTGTGTGCGATACATTTTAATGGTTGAGGACCTTAATTCCGACCCTTCCCACGTCTGCAGACGTCTTTTACAGATGTGTTTAGGTGGTCAATACATTAAACAGAGTCTATGTCACATCTGTACATCATATCTAAAGAACTTGGTTGGGTTAGATTTGTCAAGCTAAGAATGGGTACCCATCTTTTAGCTGTCCTGCTCTTCGCGTGATGCAAAAAACACTCAGATTTGTCAGGGTTTTATGGGTGAACATTGCCTGCAAGAATTACTTAAAGCTGCCTTCTTCATGTAATGGAAGATGCTGATTTTTTTAACTGTGGCATCTTGTGTTCTGAAAAAGGTTACTTTAGCTGTCTTGCTTATCGTTATGCTAAAGACAGCCATATTCCTGTCAACCCAGCTGTAAACAGGAATGGATAATCTAGGAAAGACATGTCTGTATTCCTTGCAGCTACTCCAAATAGCTAATTATGTTAATTAGTTACATTCATCAACACATTCCCTGGAAACTTGACTATCATCAGTTAGACTAGTGTCAAAAGGCAAAATGTCAGGGGATTTCTAAGATGCACAGGTTCACTTCGACCCTTGCCAGGATTGAAACCTGGTTCTTCAGGTTAGCAAGCGTTTATATCACTGAGCTGTGGTTTGTCTTTACACTGTCCATCACTGTAGCTGTAGGCCTATCAGTATCAGTCAGACTGTCTGTAGAACCTATTCACATTGAGTCTTATTTAGACCTTCCCAGACATTGGCATCTCTTACTGAAGCAATGGAGACACTCTTCAACATTTCCTCAAGAAAATCAACACAAAAATTGATACATAATAAACTTTAATTCACTTATTTTCACAATTTAATGAATGTAAACAACACATTCCAACACACTACTGTCCGCCATGTTTGTTTACGTTTTGGGACTTCCTTCGCCTCTCAACTTTGAACTCGGAATCTAGGCTGAAAAAAGAAACAACAACCGTTCAAAACTGCTTTCAGACTTCATAGAATCGTACATGAAGGTAATCAAATCTTCAAATTGCCATGACAGTGGTTTAATTTAGTCCTATCCTCTGTAAACTGATTTACAATTAAAACTTTTGAAACCTAGCCGCCATTTTACTTTTATTACTATCATTTGTTTTGTATGATGTTCGAGACTAAGGTACAAGAACATTTTGAAAGCTTAGTGGACAAACAAGTCTATTGCCACCTGTAATTTAAGGTGTAAGGGAGATAGCTCTTATGAATGATGTCAAAAATCGCTTGTTAGGATTTTAATGGTTCTAAACGTTCGAGATAGAGGTGCATGCTCAGGTACGGAATTTAACGAGTGGTGCCGAATATTCCCATCGGCTCTCAAGTATTTACGGTAATAGTACCTCGGTCTATAACTATCCTAGAATGCATTGCGACGACTTCCGACTTATTTTGTCTATAGTATTTGAGGACTTTTCATTCGAGACTATTGAATGTAAACAAACATGGCCGACATTGGACATGTTTTTCAGAAATATTTTGTATTTTTGGCTTTAGAAGCGTATATATGAAGAAATATTATACTTTTAAGGTTCTGCAAGTTGGACAACTATCTAAGGTAACATGGAAAAGTGTTGTCAAGCGTGTTGCCTGCAGGATAAATATTCTACGGCCATTCTAATGGTGTGAAATTGTGCTCATACTAAAATGACAGAAGTTGAGCCAACTTGAGGTCTTTGATGACTTCATTGAATACCTTGATTCCTCTGATAAAATAGAACAATTGGTCATGAATTGGTCATGGGTTGGGATGCCGTCGCCAGGAAGGTGATAAGTTGTCTGGATTCGAATCATCCTAATGGTAAGTGGAAAGTTCAGGGCCAGTGCTTCCAAGGGCAAGAGTTGCTTACTTCATTAGCAATGAAATAATATGGAATGGCATGATGCTTGGTGAAAATAGGGCAGTGTTTGTTGTTGGATAATTTGATGGTGCAGACACGTTGGATTTTATACGCCTGTTATTGTCACAAATCCCCAATGTTTACCTGTCTTGTCATCCAAGTTTTCTGTAATTGTTAGCTAGCGCCTGTTTGTTCTCTTGTACCATCTTTTGATTAACTTCCAGGATGTTTATTCCATTCTATATTTCAGTGTAATTAAATTATATAGTGATGAGTCTGTCACACTCTACTCGTTAATTTATTCTATTGATTTAATATTTTCAGAATAAGAACATGATACTGATAAATAAAGACAGTGAGAGACGAAGACGAATCGCTGAAAGTGACTTAATTTATTTTATTTATTGTGAATATTTTTCTACATAAAATAAACTATTCCCATGAATTAATTTGTATCTCCACCCTCTGTGAGACGCAATTTGACATCCCATGGTAAATCTATGGCAAAGTATAATTTGCTGTTAGCAGGTACAGACAGTGCAGTTGGTCTTAAAGATGCAGTCTCCCATTTAAAGCAAGTTTGTCTACGGTACTGTTCTTTAAAGGATAACTACTAATAGAAGCTGTTTTATTGAATGATTATACAACAATACAACACACAAATAGCCATTATAAACAGAATTGTCTTCTGTGGGCTAAATACATACATAAATCACCAAAAAATAGATTTTTCCATGGATTAATATTTTTGTGGTGCAGAAGGGGCCTTAGAAGAGTCCATTTCAATTGGAAGAGTCCATTATTGTAAATTTAGGGGTGGATGGGTAGAAAATGGCGTTAAAATGGACTTTCCTAAAAGTGGAAGAGTCCAAGTAGTTTTTGAAGAGTCCATTAGGGTTTAAAGGGGTGACAGGTATGCATTTCTGAAATAGGAATCTCAAACCAAAAACTGGAAGAGTCCATTATAACTTTGGAAGAGTCCATTGTGATTTATAGGGGTGGACAGGTGTGAGCTGTTTTGAGAACAAAATGGCCATTTTTGGATTTTCAAATTTTCCCACGCCCTAGGTCAAATCTGGGTCAAATTTAGTGCAAAAAGGTGAAGTAAGTAGGACACGGGGTTTTCCACTGGATTTTGGCAAGGGGGGATAGCTTGGTTAATTTTTGCTTTTTTGGCAATTTCTACCAAAGTATGCATTATTAGCATGTTTTGTGGTTATTTTCTGTATTTCTGTGTAAAGTCACATAATAGGACTAAATTCCAGTGCTATAGGTGTAAGAATTACTCTACAGTACTTGAAAATAGCCCTGTGAACTAGAAATATAAAACAACCCAAGTGAAAGTGAGGCTGATCTCTGTCCAGTTGTAATTTGACCTTTGCTTTCTGATTGGTCAAAACTATACTCTTTAATTTCTATTGTAAATTAGACTTTAAAAAGACAAAGTCAATATTAGAGGGTGGGATAGAGAGAGAAAAGACACATGAAAGAATTATTTAGTTTATTTTAACTTGAAGAGACCAGTTGAATATTGTCCTATCAAAACAACTCTTCAATGTAGAATGCAGGTGATGTTGACCTCTAGGTCAAGGTTCACCACATATTGGCAGGGAGCCAAACTTATAGCTGGATTTTTGTTATTATTGAAAGAAATCTGCTGAATATTCAATGCCCTAGCAACTTTTACCCATCTAGGTGCCTCTTATAGTGACATTCCTTCATATATCACCATTTAAAAGATGCACATGCATTCTGCAGCTTGACACTAAAAAATTTAAGGGAGACAACTCCTGTTTTCAGCATTTTCATCTGTAGACCACAATAAATGACTCCAGGGGTACAGTCTGCTAATTCCACCTGTGCCCCTTTTCAATTAACAAATTTGAATTATTATTACAAAGCAGTGAGGTCAACTGAGACTAGTTCCAATTATCCAGACATTCTTTAGGTGAGATGCGTACAAAATATCTGTAAAACTGAAAATAAATTCAATTGACATCACTTCTGAGGGTTGCTCACTTCTGCAGAAGACAGTAGCATCAATGGCACAAACGGACTGACAAATAAAACATCAAAGGATATAAAACAAAGTCATATTCAAATAGAATTTATTCACATTGAAGACTGTAAAATAGATAGATACATAAAACAATGAAAAAAACTGGATGTTGTGACACAAAATCATAAAATTTGATTAATTTTTTGTCAGAAATATTGGGGACATAAAATAATATTTTAACAAAGAATAGTTTTTTTATTTATCATTGCACCAAGTTTCAAAATATTACACTTTGGTATTGCCCTGCACGAGTTCAAATACCTGCTGCAATGACAATGTAAAACTCAGGACCATAGATATAAATAATTTTGACCTACTTCTACTTGTTGATAAATTTAATAATTATTGGATCTTATTCTCGAAAACTTCACATAATACAAGTTTAGTATTTCAGTCATCTGATTGGTCAATCCATAAAATTAGTGTAAAAGTTAGTCTTATTATCCAATCCAATCACTGTAAATTATCTGTAAGTTTTCGAGAAAAAGGCCCCAGTACGATAGTCAGGGTAACGACTAAACAAAGGTAATGTTCGATTGACTAGCTAATCAAGTTTAAGCAATGCCTTGTTTTATTTGTTTTAAACTGACACACATACTTCAGATACGAAGAATCGGGTAACTCTTGGCAACAAGAAAACGCGTCATAAAATATACATCTTTTTTCAAATCTGTTTGCTTGTGACACAGATTATAATGGCAATTCCATTGAGCCTTAATAATATGTACATAAATCTACTAGTGGATTCAGATCATATAGTTTAGAAAGTCAGAACTATACCAACACCCCTAGACTGTTGATAAACTCTTCCGTTCACGTGAATCTCATTAACACTTTGTGGTGATAAGGAGAAGTCCATTCAAACTATCTGGGGTGTTTGTATAGGCTGTAATTAAATTTTTAACCTTAAAATTTGCAGGACAATGTCCAGAATGACCACAGCCCACATTTCAAAAATAATTATCCTTAATCATTTGACAACACTGACAACAATAATCCAAATCCCATGAGAAATTTATCAGATAAAATGAATTATGGCAATTAAATAACGAATGCCTATCACAAAGCTTTGTTTCTAATCGGATAATGTTTTAAAAATCCCCCAAATTTGTGTCTAAGAAAAGATTCGAAATTCTGTATGTGATCATACATGATCCAAAAACTTGCTTCAATGTCTACCTGTTCCAATAGTATAAATCACTAAATCCAAAAAGTTTGAATACCACAGCCTAGTTTCTATCTTTTTTAACGAATCCATCCAAGTTGGGAAAAATTCCAATACCTATCTCTCCTTATTTACATCACAAAATCCAAAATGTTTCAATATTTAAAGCCTTTCATTCACATAAATTCATTATTAATTCCATTGAATTCACAAAATGTCACAAATTTCTTGTTATCAAACACTATCAATCAAACACTTTCAATCCAATAATTCCTTGCAATAGTCTTCATACAAATCCAAAAGCTTTAGTCTTGATGGCCAGCAATAATTTGGTACGTAGAATAGTTTTAGATGAATAGAGAGGAATATACAGTCTAGAAATACAAGTATTAGCTGTAGGCAGGTGGTCGTTATCAGCTGGTCTTATAGTTATACTAGGCATTGGCTGGAATCCTTCTTCACTGGCTGGTAACGCTGGGCTGGACGTCCAGAAATACACCTGGAGAGATAGATAATATACATGTAAGGTGGGATCGATTAGTCTTTTCTTATTTGATATATAACAAAGTCATCAACATTTATCTTGGAGACCAATCAAAGCTGTTTTAATTAGGGTTTTGTAAATCGTTAGAATGTCACAGGCAGTCAATTCCTTCATAAGAAATATCAAAAGTTTAATGGGAGTATTATGAGATTTGCATCTAATACAGAATAGCAACACCATGCAGTGTGCAATGCAGCACACATTTATAAATATAATAAACTATCTCACCATATCTTGCCTTTCTCTGTTATTCATTTTCTCTACCACCGACCAGAACCATCGTTTAAATCTATGAACTCGTTCACTACTCTCTCCTATAAAATAACGAAACTTGCATAAATAAAGTCACAAATGAAGGCACAAGTTTAGACACAAATAAAGTCACAAATGAAGGCACAAGTCAAGGCAGAACTGCAGACACAAGTGGCAGCACACATGGTCCTTAAGCATGTGAAAAAACAGGCTCATGTGTAAAATAAAGAACCAGAGACTGTGACATTTTGATGTTTAATCAGTCAGCTTGGCGTGCCTGCCTCAAGATAAAGCATACTGCTTGTAGTTACGCTTTCAAACAAACAATAGATAAGTAAATATCTTACCACTTTCATCATTAAAAGAGGTATAACTAATCAGAGTTTGAACGTTAATATTTCCAACACCGTTTAATAATAATCGTAGATCCTCTGAGGTTAGCCCCTCCAGAGCGTTGGACGGTAAAACATCAAACACACCAGTCTTAATACTCTACAATATACAAACATAATATTATAATATTATCAAACATAATACATAGCAATAACACAAACAAAGGGTCATAACTGATATAAGCATTAAGTATATCCGCATGTTATGTAAGAATTTCTCTAATTGTTTTAATCCACTACTTTTCTGCACTAAAATTCAGGCAAACGAAACCAAGAAGACAGTACAACTACAGATAATCTTAAAGTTAATTCAACAAACCTTCAACGCCTTTTCAGCGACTTTAATCATTCGATACTCAGCGTATTTACGTAAATATTCGTAAATATTGGAGGAGTTGATTTCTATATCCGTTCCTCCTGGTACTAGTTCAACTTGTCCGCCACCCTACAAAGCATTCAAACATCCATCATCTTATAAAACAATGACTTCCTACGTCAATTAATAATGGCAAAAAGTTAACGAGTTTCAACAATTCTTTTCTTAAATTAACTGTTTAATTAAAAAAACCCCAAAAAAACTGGATCATAATAATCTCCAAAAACACATTGGATAATAATTTAACCTTAACAAACCTCTTCTGGGCAGAGTTCAACACAGAATATCAAATCTAACGCCGAGAAAATCAGAGACGAATCTTTAGTCTCAGCATCTTCCACCAGGGTTCGTAAACTTTCGTATGTTACCGAATTGAAGAAGGCCAGATCGTGCCAGGCTATTTTCCTTCCCAGGATATATTTCAATACGTGTCTATTCAAAAACAATGGACAAATCTCATTCTGCAGCAGACACAGTCCAATAATTCTGAAACAAGAGAGGGAGTTGTCAAGTACAAAGATTGTTAATTACGAAATTAAAAATAAGAAATTTTATGTCTCTATGTTTTTAAATATATGGCGTAGTACCTGGTTTGACTAAAACACTAAGATATTTTTTGAAAATACTTTTGAAATTTGTTTAACTGTTGTACACACAAAAACATGACTGGATAATCCACCTACCGTCCAACGTTCCTGAAAGCGTTGAGTCTCTCCGTGGTATTTTTACCTGGGCGTGGTGAATAATAACCACGTTTCCCAGGCTGCCAAAATAGTGCCGAACTATCATCAACTTCCTCTTCTTCGTCTAAATCACTTTTCCTGTCAGACGTACTTCCTGTTTTCTTTTTATCAGACGACAAATTAAATATGTCAAGATCCAACAACGATTCAGCACTCATCTCTCTGTCAAAAAAACCCCAACAAATTCAAAATCAAAATTATTCTTAATCGTTATTCAGAAAACTGTATATAATTTAATTGGCAACCCCTTAGTTTTACAATGAGCTAATCCAATCAAAGTTACAACGGTTGCATGTGTGGACAATACATTTTGAAATTGAGGGGTGTCAAATATAACTTAATTTTGTTTCGAGCCTTAACTTACCGTCGAGATAAAATGATGTCGACTGCCTCATCAACCCGTTGTCGTAGCAACTCCTCTGATGTTAACAATAATAATAATTGAGGAGGAGATAATTCTAATAACATACCAGTAATCTTCGGTGCCATGGTCTGAAATAATTTAAAAAAACAAAATATATTATATTAACAAAACATTTTTGCAAACTGATGGCACATTAAACAAGTTCCACTTACTGGTTGTAAGTTTCGAACTTTAGGGTAAAGTTGTTCTCCAATCTGCCATCTATCACTGGACTCTGTAGGAGGTTCTGCCGTTGTACTGGCAGCGTTATTAGACGAGCCACTCCCACTTCCTGTATCAGACGGCATATAAAATGGAGGTGCGTCGTAAGAGAGGGTACGTCTGGGCTCACGACTTCTCTGTCTCTGTAAATGAGTTCGAATCTTTTCTCTTTCTTTTTCTCTCAATCTTAATCTCTGCATCAAACCTACAATAAATCAACATGGATTCCTATTCATGATAGCTGTATTCTTTATATGAAATTAAGCTCAAACTCAATTGGAAATTCCGATACTGCCTCTGTCTTTTCCAATTCTAAATCGATACATCACATTCAAATTTTAACAAATTATTCTTTTCTCTGCCATTTTCGACATATATAGAAGGCAATCTAAACTCCGTTCCAACTGGTGTTTTACATGTCGTGTTGATTCCATGAATTTAAATGTGCAGAACCAACCAATCCAACGACTCCATTGATGAACAGGATTGGGCAATTTTGAAGTAAAAACGTTAATTAAATCATCACAAACTTACTGTACTGTATACTTTTTCCACCAAACATAACGCCATCTAAGGGAGGTAACTTTTCTCCTGACAACAGAGCCTACAAACATACAGAAAATATTCTATTACAATCGCTTAACCATTAGTCAGTCAAGGCTCTCAGTTACTGTAGTAGCATTGTGGTCTTAATTTAACTGAGTCTGTAGTTACTTCCCCTTATATGTAAAACATTACTTGCCTTACTTCCTGTTTAATGTACTGCGTGTGTTTATTAACGATCAGTTTAAGATAAAGTGTGTATCTAATTATATTTGACAAAGTCCTAAAGCTAGAATTATTAATTGACTGTTCCTGCTGAACCAGGCCTGATCAGTGCATATACAAGAATAAATAAGTATATCTTTAAAACGTCATCAAAGGATAACTAACATTCCATTCATGCTAGCTAACAGGTAGGCCTACCGAATTAAAAGACTTGAAAATATACAAAAACATCCTTACATTAGCTACAGCGGTGAAAAAACTACGAGCCACACCGCTTCCCTCGCCTGGCTCATCTTTAAACGTGACTTTAACTCTATGGACAGCGAGTGGAGGTCCACCTGTATTAGTACGTTTATTATACTGTGTATTAAGTTGTTTAAACGTGGTGGTCAACAGGCTGCTCCTTTCTCTTTCCACCTTCAATAAAACACAATACAACAATACAAATCTTGTTCAATGGATATGAAGTTTGACTGTTCTCAAAATGAAAAGTTTTATGTCCTACTCTTCTGCACCAAAATGGGATTGGGGCAATACCGTGCAGTGTTCAATGAGAATATTTAGCCAGGACCCCATTGGATATTATGTTTGTTTTGAAACTTTTACTGTCCTTAAAATAAAATGATTGGAGTTTTACATCCTAATCTTCTGCATCTAATGGGCTAATAAAGACAGAAAGAAATGAATGGAGTTTTACATCCTCTTCTTCTACACCTTATTAGTTAATGAAGGACAGAATGAAATGAATGAAGTTTTACATCCTACTCTTCTGCACCTAATGGGCTAATGAAGACAGAATGAAATGAATGAAGTTTTACATCCTATTCTGTATCTATTGGGCTAATTAAGAAAGTCAAGTTGCAATGAAGGAAAGTTTGCCAGGACAGCAGCATTGGCCAACTCTTGTTTGATTTCCTACTTTCGACAGATCTGTAGCACATGGAGACAGACCAATTGCTAATGCCCTCACCTCCAAAGTCAAATCTCTTTGTTGGGAATTCCTCAATTTCTCCATCTCCCTTCTAAATCTACTTTCTTTGACAGGAAATCCTCCCAGTTCACTGATAACAGAGCCTGGTTCCGAACCCACGTCATCGCAGAAAACACGCCCAAATAAATCTAAAGCCAATCGCCATCTTCCTAGCAGAATGTCATGAGGTATCATTTGACCAATCAAAGCTGCTGGTCTGAAATCGAGAATGAGTTTGTAATTTTAATAAACTTATTTAAACCAGATTAAGAATGAAGAACTAAAATTTAAGTTAACGTACCGGACTACTGTATTAGAGGCTTGTTGTGATGTTTCTATGACAACTGTGTTTGAGACGTTTTCATTGGCTCCTACCATATCATCAGAACTCACAATAGTGGATGCTGGAGTCTCGCTACAAAAAAATTTAAGATAATCAACATAAAATTTAGTCATACTTTATTATTGTTATTTGATGCTAAATTCCTTAGCGGAATCGCACAGAAAGTGATGAGAAAATACCTAACCTTGCAGTTGTTGAAGCGGTTTTATCCGTTGATCCACTAGCAGGTATCTGACTGGTTGAAGTATCCATGCTGGATTCTGATTGGTTCTCTTCAGCTTCACTAGTTGTTGATAGGTTGGGAGTTGAGGTGGCAGAACTGACATGGACTATAACACTTGGGGCCATAGGGCGTGGAACTGTTGACAGGGTGGACGTTGAGGCCAGGCTTGGTACAACAGGAAGTAACGCTGGTGGCTGAATCCTCGTTGGTGAGAAAAGATCAAGAATGTTAGCGCCTCCTGGTGTCAGAATTGGACCTAGCCTGGATATTAATGGCATGGGAGCTAACGATGCTGCAGACTCAGGTACCACTTGGATACTGGAGCTGACTATTGGCTGTGTTATAAGAATTGGCTGAGCAGCAGATGGTCCAAGCTGGCTAGCGAGAATGGGCGGTAATGTAGGTGTTGCCATAGTAACTACAGGGTGTGACTGTGCTTCTCTACTGACAACGACAGTAACTGGAACCTCATTGGGTAGTGGAATCTGACTGATTGAGACTGGTGTACTGTTAACTGACAAGTCTGTTGGCTGGGGAGGGGGAGGAGGCAAGGGAGGTAATGGAATTTGAAGTCCCACAATCACGCTTCCTGTTTCAGCTGGTGGTGGAGGGATATCCCTCGCTGCTGTAGGTATATTAAATATTGGCGTCTGATTGGTGTTTGGGTTGCTAACCAATCTAGCTGTCCCTAATGATGCAGTACCCAGTGAGGGTGTTGTTAAAGCTCCACCTCCAATTGTAAAAGTGGTGCTGGAAATCGGTACTGTTGTAAGTATACTGGAAGGTGTCTGCGTGGAACTTACACATCCAGCCGAGAATAAGCGGGCAGCTCTGGTAGCCAAGGAAATGTTGGACAATTTATCTAAAGGATTCGTTCCATGGACTGTCTCACCAGATTGCTTAGTAACAAATGATTGTCTGCCCATTCCAAACAAATCTTCTCTCCTTGAATTTGATTGGAGTAATTGAGGCTGATCAGCCAATGGCAGAGCTTCTACTAAAGGTGTATGGAATGGATCTGGCGGTGGACATCCTAAGAAAGTTGTAGAATCAGATCTCTGGAAAAATGGATGTTTACGACCTAATTTTGTCAAATTTTCATCACCATCCATACTATCAGTATCCATGGCAACACTATTAGTGATGGCATCGTCATCATGATCCTCAGTCTCATTTTCATCATGATCTTGCCAGGACGTCACAGAAATTCCATCGCGGACGGAATCGAGGTCCGAGTCCTGTCCACTTCTCATGTAGTAGATCAAGGCATCAAAGACATAGGCCACGTGTTTCATGGCCGCGATGTCGATAATCGGTAGACTGTCTGAATGTTCCGAACTGTGAGCTCTCATCAACGAGAGGGCGTAAGTCAAGAAATCTCGTCTGGCAGAATTCCCATCAGAACCTGCAACATAAATTAATACAAATAAATAAGTAATACAAATGAATAATTAATACAAATGAATAATTAAGACAAATTAATGATTAAAGACAAATAAATGAATCCACAATCACTAGTAATATTATAACATGTAGATTTTCATCCCCAAAAAAGGAGTACATTTTATCTTCCACAAAATACTACAAATCTATTTTGGTAAGGACTACAGTTTGTATAAGAGCATGCTAACTTTCTTCTGGTCATTTGGCTTGGAGTTTCTTCTTGTCATTTAGCTTGGGAGTTTCTTCTTGTCATTTGGCTTGCAGTAGTTGAATTGAAGATACAACCACAGAATTTAACTAAAATAATTATATAATCTCACCAAAAGCACCGAACCGGGTCCTGCGTCCAGTTGTTATCTGTTGTAGAACTCTAGTTTCAGGTTGAGTGGAACGTTCTCGTAAATTACGAATATGGCTAGAATGTTGAGGGTGCTGGGGGGCGGCAGGGTCGGTATTATTACTCAGGGCCGTCCCAAATCGAAGCTGAGCCTCTGTTGTATCTAACACAGATATCAACCAATCCCAGGTCTGATGAAGATGTGATTCTAAATACACCTATAAATTAAACAAATAAATAAATAAATAAATAAATAAATAAATAAATAAATAAATAAATAAATAAATAAAAAAATAAAAAAAAAAAAAAAAAAAAAATAAGTATTTTTGTGAAGGCCATAACTTATACACAAACAGCAATGTATGATTTACAATCAAGAGCTAAGTGACGTCAGGTATTCCCCCGAGTAAAAAATAACTGACCTGTAAATCCATGATATCATTGTCTAGAACATCCAGTACTCTCGGCAGATTCGGAGCCAGTGACGTGTAGTTTGGCAACATGTTCATCAAGTCTGTAATCTGGCGTACAACTATACCAAAAGCTCGTCCCAGTTGGCTTGCAGTCGTTTCCATAGTGACAGCTTTATCTTGATTGGTTGGAGCAGCCGTTGGCACGGCAGCTGTTCGCCTTAAAGCTGAGGGATCAATATAAATAAGGCTGTTTCCTCCTAAAAACATATAAAAGAAATCAATTCAGTATTTCGCAGTTTCAAGAAATTTGTTGTTATAAGTTGCTACGCTTTTTATTTACTCTTTTTAAGAAATTTAATAAAGGTTTGGAAATCCAAGAATCTGATTGGTTTAAAACTAATCTGAATCTAAATTTGAGTGTTATCCACCAATCAGATTCATTTGATATGAACCAGTAAGAATGGCCAATGGAGGTTGAAATAAAAGTTCAAGATGTCAGTACCTGTTGTAGTAGTGGTATTAGTTGTAGGGGGTGGTCTAGAACTGGGAGGATCTCGTTGTCGTAGCGCCCAGTGCATTGATTGCGGGGCCTGTAGAGTTCTCTGCCCTTGTGAACCGGGAGGTTGACTAGACCTACGTTCCAACTGCTCATCCAGATATACAAATTCATCTGTATCATGTTCCTCGCTTCCATCGGCATCGCTTTCATAATCATCTTCCTGATTGGATGATTCAGCTGAATCTTCGGAAAAATGGGCCAAACTTCCGAGACCTAAAAATAAGAATAAAAACATTTACAATTGAGTACGTGATATCAGTATCAGCTGGAAGTGAACGTCATTTTTTTTATTTACTAGCAACTACTAAACAAAAAACAAATACAAACCTGCGTCACTACCAGCTGTTGCTGCAGTAACAGCACTACGTTGTATACTGACATTATCTTGATTGCTATGACTACTATCACTATCACTCTCAGACTCGGCCAACAAATCTAAATCCATATCGCTTTCAGCCGGTCCTTCTTCTGGATCTGGGGCTGGTGCTTCCGGTTCATGATCAGAGTGTTCTGATTGGTTGTCTCTATCTGAGTGATGTTCTGATTGGTTGTCTCGGTCAGAGTGATGCTCTGATTGGTCATCTTCCCCACCAAGTCCATCTACAACCTCAACCTAGAATGAGAAAGGGATTAGAGATTGATCAGGGACACTATCTCTAAACAAACTGGTAGCTTAATTATTTAGATGCCAATACAGAAAGCTGGTAAAGTAAATATTTAGATGACTATACAGATAGCTGAAATAGAGCTTTATCAGCTGGTAAAAAGAATACATATTTACATCTTTTTAAATCAGAATGTCAGCTTACTCGGCTGTTAAAACCATGCATTAGGAGATATTGCTTACTCTTATTTTCTCTAGGTAATGAATAAATAGACCTACCTCCGTATCAGCCTGGGAGCTAATCAGTTGATTCTGTGAGGGGTCAATATTTACCACTGGTGGATGGCGACTAGTTATAAAGGATATTGATTGGCTATTCGAGTCAGCTGACGAGGGTCTGGGTGGTAGGGGGTCCACGTTAAACAACTCTTCACTCCCCTACAAATATAACATAAAACCATGGACAACTTTTAAATACAGTTAGAACAGGATAAAAATAAGGGACCAGCTGGTAGAAAGGATCCTTAGTTGTTCTTCCCTTGAAAATAGTTGTATCTTTCTAATTAAACATTAAGAAATTGTCACTTATTGACAAACTAAACATACCTGAAAAGCCTCCAGACTGGCGCTAACAAGAGAGAACGGTGCCGTGGGTCTGGCGACACCCATTCTGACAGGTAATATCAAAGAGTTGGCTATTTCACTGAGTTCCTCAATAGCAAGATGGACCAAGGCTTGAAACACTCTTTTACATTTAGCTATAGGCTGACAGCCTGTTGTTCCAATACTGTAATAAAACATAGGACAGTCAGTACACAATGAGGTAAATTATTAATAATGATAAGTCATACAAATACTCATTGCAATAACCAAACGAAACAGAAAAATAAATTCAAAATACAAAACAAAATACAGAGATATACAAATTATCATATCACCTTCGTTTTTTTATAGAGCTGGGCGTCATCTCTACATTCAAAACCACAAACACTCTGGCAACAGAACGTACAAATCTTCTGGCAACTTTTTTAGCCTCAGCTTTTCGTCCTGGAGTTTTCTCATTCTGAATTTCTCTGATTAAAGTAGTCAATAGCGTATCCAACATCTAGAAATTTAAATTTTTATTTTCTTACTTAAATATTTAAAGAAACACAAAACAAGTCTTTATTAGCCCATAAGGTTTAAAAGAGTAGGAGGTAAAACTCCATTCATTTCATTTAACCCACTGTAAATAAACCTGACCAATGACCTGGTGTCTTACCTCGAAACTGTAACATTTAACAAGTAAACAGTGAGTAAATTTATCAAGTCTGGCCGTTCCACTCTGGTAATGTAGAAACATCTGATCTTCATATATAATATCAGGGCTGAAATACACAGATAAACTCATAATCAATAGACAGGGACAATCGTTCAAATACATTTACATGTCTTTTATCTAATCTCTATATTTATTTTTAGAATGGATCTAAGTTGTTAAAGAGTGAAGATGACAGACGAATATGAACACACAATATGAGAAGGTGTGTTGGTTGCCTTCTTTACAATCTATTAGCCTCATATTAAGCTATTTGGATAAAGTGAATCCTGGATCTATATTCCTATCAATAAAGGGACATGATTTAAAAATATAATGAATCTCACCTAGAAGACGTATCTTTCTCACCACTCATAATCATGGCTTTCACAGCCGTCCAATCATTGAGGATCCTCTCTAACGCACGTCGCGCAAATCTAGGGGGCTCCAGGTCATGTTCGGGCATCTCAATATCTACAAGTCAGGAAATGTATTTTGTTTAGTCTTAAATTAAAAATTTAATTATAGTAACTAGGTAAGATGCCTTCTTGAATGAAGCTACGGTTGTACTTTTCATGCTTTGACTAGCCAGACATAACTGGGAAACACAGTTAAATCAATGTTCCTTCTACTTACCTATATCGGCTATAGGGGGTTTACGAGAGCTGGTTACTCGTGTTGAACGAGAGTGACGGAACTGTTTCTGTTCTGTATCCTGGCGACCGACAGTTTGTACCAGAAATAGAAGAATATTTTCTCCCCTGAAAAATTAAACGCATAAATCAACAAACTCATTGAGAATGCATCTTTTGATATTTTAATGTTCACATCACTTTGGAATTTGAAAGCCAATTTGTTTTCATATTTTCAAGATGGCTACCACATTTTTAAAAATGGCGGGAAAAAGATTAGAATTTTGAGAATCCTTATTATTTTTATATAAAGAAAGTGAAAGAAGATCAAACATACTTGCTGTTAGGTAATTTAACTAGATCAGTTTCAATAAGCAGACGGCTGAGTAGAGTCGACCTGGCTCCCTGCTGTCCACTAATCAATGCCTTACATTTACATTTCTCCCAACAATCACAGTACGCAGTAGGCGACGTCTTCTTTAATCTGGAAGATAAAAGTTATATAATAACATACGCCCACTCCGAGATTGTACCTGGACATATGATAGTATTACAATATTCTAAGGTCATAGGGTCATATTCAAAACTAAATTATAATATACAACTCTGAGATGAACGATTACAAATTCTTTCAAGTTTAAAAGTCTATTTTTATAACACTGATCCAAGCATGTGAGTGGTGAATTGCTGGGTTGTAGGAAAAGGTTTGCCAATATTTCAGGGGGGTTGATTTGGGTTTTGGGGAGGTATAACATTGTTATACAGTGTGAGACTTACTTGCAGTCATGTCCTTTGTGACAAACTTTAGCACATTCAGTACAGCAACACAGAGTTCCTGTTAGTCCACAAGTTCTACATTCAAAAATATCCTGCAATATCAACACAAATATACTGTCAATATGGACCAGAATCTAATCCTGGCAACTCATGTTGCATTCGTTACCTCTTGAATGGGAAGTTTTATAGTAGCATTCGAAAACACTCAAACTGTTGGAAACTGATTAACCTAATTTACTCAATTTTATTGGTAACGTCATAGAATTGCAGGAACCACAGATGTCTGATTGTAAATTAGAATGGTGTAAATTGATATCAGTGTTACCAATACACATATAAAGTTAAAAAACCTTGTTACAGTATTTTGAAATACTAATCGCCTACCTGATTGATATGTTCAGCCCCAGTCCAGGTAAAACTACAGGTATCATTACAACAGATAACCTGTAGGGGAGAGTTGTCTAGACTAGATCCACTGGGATATAGCATCTTCATCAGGACAGAGTTATTACCATCACCTGATGAGCCAGCTTTATTATATACTTTCTTTACTCCATCCATTATTATAATCCCAGCCGAATACGCTCGACCACACACTGCCTGCATAAACGGTGTACAACCTTCAGCATTTCTATAACAAAAACACAAGTTGATTGAAACACAAGTTACGGTACCAAAAACGATAAAAGTTAAGTTTCAACCATTAACCCAGGAAGAAATATATGCTTACTGAAAATGTAAAGAAATGAATTCTTGTTTTTCCACACCTAATAGGCCAATGAAGACATAATTATATGGATGGAGTTTTACATCCGACTTTTCTGCACCAAATGGATAAATGCAGACGGGCAATAATTGAAAGTAAGAAAGGTGAAAAACAACGTACTTGGCTGTAAGCAGTTCCTCAAGATGAGGCTGTAGAACAGAACTCTCACATAAAACTCGTAAAATTTCTACCGCATTCTTTCTGCGTTCTTTTTCATCCAACTTCACTGGCGGCAAACATAAGTTAGATAACTCTGGTTGTAAATTTAAACAGCTCAATGCAGGACTGGATGAAGGTCTCAGTAGACTAGGTCGTTCAGTATCTCCTGGAAAGTAAAAGAGAATCAAGTTGAAATTGTTTACCAAGTATAGTCTTTGTCAATTACTTTTAATGATTGATTTGAAAATAGGATTCAAAATGGGCTTAATGAAGACAAGTGATGCCAAGAAAGCATCTTTATTATCTACACCATCAGAGTCGTAGAATCAAGACATTGGACTCTCCCCAAAGTTAAATAAAATTTTCATCCCCATTTAAAAACCCATGCATTAAACTTGCCATAAATGAGGGAATCTTACCTGGTCTGATAGAATCATAAGAGGGAGAGTCAGGTGACCAGGAAGCTGCTTGAATCAGACCACTGTCGTCGCCAGCTTGTTCCCTGGCTTCTCTATTAGCAGCTGATGCTCTTCTGATCAACTCTCGTACACTCATACTGTAATCAAAAATTATATTAATATCAAGTCACGCTTTGTTATAAATTACTAAAAAAATAACCCAGACATTTAAAGAGCTTTTTTTTAAAACTAATATTTTGATTTTGAGGAAGGGAGGGATTGATTCTAACAGGCCTAGCGTGGAACAAATACTTTATTAAGAAATCAGGATAATAAGACTAGATCTGATTTTTAAATTTCTAGAAGAGACAAGATAGCACTGTCAGGATAGCAAACAATACTTTAATACAGAACCTAAGTTGTTATCCTGGTAAATTATAGTTGTTTCTAGTATTTTGTAAGTTTGAAAACATACCTGCGACTACTGGAATCACGACCACATGACAGCGCGTCCATATTGATAGCTTCTAGCGTAGATGAGAAGTTGGAAGTGGAAGAAGTATCTGAATATATAATATGGTAAATATTAATCCATTAAGTGGACAATAAGGGAAACTTTTGTCAAAGCAATAGAATAAACATACACTTATTTAATTTCAACCTACCCGAGTCATAATCTTTATTAGAAGTGGGAACACACATGGCTACTGTCATGTGAATTATATTACGGTTGCCGTCACAACGCTCAGCCAAGATATCTTTTACTAGTTTCTGATTGGTTGCCGAGGTAGGATCTAATTCCATACCACTGACCAATGATTTCACTCGTTCTAGATCACAGCGTAATATATACGGCATTAAGTTCTGATGCTGAAATAATCATAAAATCACCAAATTAAGCACAATGTTAACATAATCTGAAATGATACAAAGTTTTTTTTCGTTTCTTGACAAATTTTCATGAGGTTTAACAGGTAGTATGGTATTTGCTGGTAGCCAAAGAGAATACTATTGATAGATTGGTCACATGGTCTGAATGTTAGACAGAACCATGTCCTTGTGTATTGGAACTAATTCTGACCCATGTAAAATAAAGAGAATTATGTTTGTCCCCATGAGACAGGTGTCATGGACCTATATCTTTCCGACCCCCTTTTAAAATATAAAAAATAAAACAAACCTTAACGGCCATGACTATAACAGCAGCTTTATTTTTGAGATTATTGGACACGTTATTCAAACACTGTATTTTAATATTGAGAGCGGTTACAGGGGGTAAGTTGAACCATAGTGGATCTCGTATACCATCAATACAGTCTTTACTCATAGGGTATATAGCCTTGTTACCATCTCGTACTGGTACCAACGATTCCTGTAAATACAGGACACTTTTAGACAGTGTATAATACAATGATACAATGATAGGACATCTGAGTCAATATAAATTTAAATTTCAAGGGCACAAACAACTGTTCTACCACCCCCTCCCTATCCCCTGCCCTGATACTTTAAAAACCTTACCTCTCCACTATGATGTAGTGATATATCTGAGGGATTAGACCCCAGGAAAGATGGTATGTTGGTGGGAAAGGCACAGTCCTGTTCTATTTTACCAGTAGACAAGTTATAAATCATATAACTCAACCTCATTCCACTTCTAGCTATAATATGTATACCTACAAAACACACAACGTAAACACGTCATCTTTTTGATACACTGTATCATGATAGCAAGGGCAAGCAACTCTAACTAGAAAAGAATGAAGCTCTCTAATTGAGAAGGGAGTGAAGTACGTACCTTCACAATCAATAGCTACAGACAATATGGTTCCGTTCTCTATCACATTCACTTTCTTGGGAACCTTCTGGAAAAAGTCTGGTACTCTTGGAGAGTTCACTCCCTTTACCAACTGAAACAAAAGATGTAAGACATACAGACGCAATAGACAGACGTATGACTAGACTCTAGAAATAAACTAGAGTTTACATTTTATTCTCAGGACAGACAAATATTCCCTAGACCTAAATCTTCAAAAATATTTTTAAAAAATACTTGACTTACCTGTAATTCATCCTTACGTAGCAGACGACAGTCTGTCAACAAACTGGCTGTATCTTCTTTACTGGGCGTGGTGAAGTCTGTTTTACTGTTAAAACTGACAGCTACGCAAGAACCATCCACCTTAATAATACAAATAAATGATCACCAAACACATCTAACAACTCAGTTGTATGAGAGCTGCATTAGAAACTTGACCGCTTGGTCTCGAAGTAACAATTTCGCTAGGGTTGAAAGGGTCATGAAAAAAACAATCCTGTGTTTGTGATTTACACCCCTCACTTGTAATGTTGTTCAAGTTTAATAATAGGATGTAAAACTCCATTCCTTTCATTTCAAGTCTAATAGTAATATACCTTAAGAACTCTAGCGACAGGAATAGTCTTCAGTTGAGTATCCTCCAAAAATACTACATTTTTTAATGGCCATGATTCTTCTTCCCTTTTCTCGCTGTCGTCTTTAGTTGGTGTCTGCGTTTTCTTACGTTCTGCAACAAAAAAAGGCCGAAATAAACAGTATTTCTGTTAGTTCTTCGTTCAATAATTAACATCTCAAGCTGTTGACATGGTAACAGAATATAAGCCAGTAGTTTGGAAATAAACGACTTACTATGAGATATTGGGGTCGTCATAGAAGCCGAGCTATGAGCACTGCTTATAGAGCCTTCAGGCGAGGGAGGGGGCATCTCTACTTTACTGTCAATGTTACTACCACTACTGGTGCTACCTTCAGACTTCTCTACTTGTTTCATCTCACTATAACACATAAAATAACATTAAATACAACAGAGGGAAAGGCAAAACTATAAATAGTTTACAGTGTCTAGCTATTACAACCTTCGTATCTAATCCCTTGACTGCAATAGTCACTTTACGAATTATGAAAAATACTGTACATAGGGCTACCCACCTGATTGGTTTCCGTATTTTGAATCTACAAGTATCCGCTAGAGACCAAGCACAAGACAGCAGCTCTCCTATTTTAGGTACACCATCAACAGTGGTAAACCCTAGATTACCCACCAGATAGATAGGGGCACTTCTTAAACACACCTGTAAATACAAATTATTCAGAAATTAAGAAATCACCGCAAAATCCTGAATCATTTTTGGCAAATGAAATGAATAGAGTTTTACGTCCTACTCTTCTACCTAATGGTTTAATAAAAATGGTGCACCAATTTAGAGGACAAGACAACTGCACTAGCCTACTTGTTTTTTTATTTTCTACTGTCAAGGGATCTTGGACATTTACATCCAGTAGCGCCTCTGGCCTCAGTTTATTCTCCCATCCAAATATTTCCCATTTTCTGATTTTGGACAACTGAGGGCAGACGACAGATTTGTTTTGATTATATTGAAGTGCACTTCCTGTATAACACAGGCTTTCAGTTATTGTCCCATTCGGGACAATCACTTTAAGTTTTTAGGAATGTAAAGAAAACTAACCAGAGACCCAGCCACTATCTCGGTACTTGAACTACCAGACGCAGAATCTTTAGTTTTCTTTTTCTTCGATTTCATTTTCTCCAACATTTTCTTACGTTGAGCAAACGGCATCACACCCCTGAGAGAAAATAGATTTATTATTATCCAAATACAACCATTTCAAATAATGTAAATACTTAAACAAGATTTTAGATTTCATTGTGTACAAGTTCTTCAGGGATTTCCTGTTATTTCCAGGCCAAATGATCCAATATAAGAGAAATAAATAGGCCAAGCTGAAAGAGCACAGTTTAAGGTTAAACTCACCACCAATAGAGGGCACCACTCTCCAACCTAGCGCAGGTATACAGCGTACTGGTATGAAGGGAGACAATCTTGTCAGTTTGGAATTCTGGGAAAAGCTGGGCTGGATGTTCTAGTTTCTGAGATACCAAACTTAGACTCTCATCTAGCCATGTGGCCACCTGGAAATATTTCATATTGTTACTTATAGACAGCGGCCATATTAAATCCAGAATGAGGCTCATAACATAAACATAAAACAAATAACAGTAACTTTGAGTCATTGGATTAAATCCCAACCTTCGTATACTCGTCCTTCTTCATTCTCATGCACCTATAACAGCTAATTCAATTCTGAGTAAAACTCAGAGCTTAGTATGAAAAATATTTGTTGCCTTGAAGCATAATACTGCTTGAAATGTTTCTTTTCTTACCTTTCCTGACTCGGTGAAAACTGAAGCTCGAACATTACAAGTTGATATACCAACAATCTTCTCTTGTAGAAGGTTTAAAACACCTGATTTAGGATGACGTATTGTCGAGTTCTATAATATATATTACATAATGACATATTGAGGTAAGAGAAGACTCTGGAAATAACATCACCCAATTTAAACAGATTGGAACTAAGAATTTACACCTGTCTCCAATTAGATGCAGAAGTGTAGAACATAAAAATAAATTCATTTCATTCTGTCTTCATTTGCCCACTAGGCACAGAAGAGTAGGATGTAAAACACCATTCATTTTATTTTATGAATTAACAGGATTGCCAGAGATTAAGTGGGACAATATTAAACTCACCTCTCCCGATTTGAAGGGGTCAGCCTCTGTCCATCTCCAGCTATATAACTGACCGTTCTGACCCACGGCCACGAGGTCACTGTACATGGCTGATATATTGTTGAATTTTATACTCTCTCCATCCTACCAATACAATACAATAACATTTCAATAATTACAACACTCATAGACATTAGGGAGTAAAAGTTATAACTTTGTACTAATGAAACAGTTACGAAAGCACAGGTTCAGAGGTTAAAGTCAATAGGCATGTAGAAAGTGTGGTTGAAAGTTACAAGTTACTATTCAACAAAAGGCACTGGTACAGGGTTAAAGCAATAGATTGTAGAGAGTGGGGTGGTTGAAAGGTAACAAGTTACTATTCAACAGAAGGCACTGGTACAGGGTTAAAGCAGTGTTTACTAATTGTAGAGATTAGGGGGGTTAAAAGGTGACAAGTTACTATTTAATAAAAGGCACTGGCACACGAAGTAAGAAAACATAACCCAATCTTCAGAGGTCCGGGGTTCTGGCACAAAACCTCTTTACAATCCATTTAAATTCATATTTCTAATATAATAATATAATATATTCGTACCTTTTCCGTCCACCATTGTAGGTCTTCGTAAAAACTGACTGGACTTGGACTGGGGTTGGTTGTTTTTTTACTGTCGCTGGTCAAGTTATCAGCCTTGTCTCTGTCGATATTTTTAATATTCCCATCAGTGAAGGTCTGTTCTAGACGACGTCTGTCACGAATACGGAATATAGAATCACGTTCTCGATCGCGATCCACATCTCTATCTCTCTCTCCTGAATATAAACATCACAAAATTGTCAGTTCATAGATTTAATTGGCTAATGAAGACAGGTAAAGCCATGTGGTATGCAATAAGGGAAATATTGCCAGGACAGCTACTATAGCCCACTCTTTTTGCTTTTTCTAGCTACGGAGAGATCTTTAACATGCATAGTCTGTAACACATGGGGCTTTAATTTATTGTCCTATTCAAATGTTTAGATGCTTTATGTCAGTCCCTTTAACCTGCAAGTGGGTGTTCATGTTCTACTTTCTAGCGCCATGTTTTAAAAGACTATCATACCATATTTATTCTTACCTAGTCTAGATCGAGTCCCGGAACCACGACTACGTAACGAAGAATATCCAAAGACGTCCTCCTGGAACATGGCGTCGGATTCTATGATAACTCCATGATCTGGGTCTAATAATGATATCAGGTCGTCAGGCATGTAGGAATCCTGGGAATCTTCATCATTATCGTCACCCTCGTCATCACGTGACAACAGATTATTGACGGCCATGTTCACATCAAGGTTCTGAAACATGGGAATTATTAACAATGAAGATAGTCTGTCCAGATATATAGTAAATACATACTACCGGTACTCCTAATTTTATTGAACACAATGTTTCTACAAATTACATCATCAGTTTATATAGTATACTACTCCTGAGTTTATTGTACACAATGTTTCTACAATTTACATTATCAGTTTATATAGTATATTACTCCTGTATTGTATACAATGTTTCGACAATTTACATCATTGGTTTATATGGTATAGAACTCCTGATTTATTTTGTACACAATGTTTCTACAATTTACATTATCAGTTTAAGGGTTATAATAGATACAGTGATGGCAAATAATGCAAATGATTTCATACATAATGTAAGATAGCTTACCGTTCTCTGTAATTCTCTTATAATCATGTTTCTTGACTTTCCTTGAAGAACGACTTGACACTGAAATCATCAACATCAAATATAACTTTCAAATATACAATCTATATACAGACGTAAGTCTATAATTGAGTTATAGTTTGTAAACACTTTACAAATTATTTAATAGAGAGTGACGACAAAAAAAAGCTTGTAACAGCCTGTAAATATTCTAAGCACTCACCTGACTTATGAGGTCCTCAGGTACATTAGAGGCTGGTACAAGACGAGAGCCAACTATCACTCTGCTACGCCCTCTACCAACATGGAGGGTGCCTGTACGTTGCATTCTACTGTAACTCTGTTGACTAGTTGTTCTGGTGGTGGGTGTGCTTCCTCCCCCTGTCCCCCATCTCCTGAAAAATTCAACAAAATTTTTTTTTTAAATCTATAACAATGAACTGATTACATTGAGGCTTTCAAATTAATAAAGAAAATAAAGAAGTGGGTGTCCTTACCCCGTAGAGGTTGGGGGGTTGCTGGTTGCCCCGAGATTTCCAGGAACCAGAACTAAGGGATTTTCTACCACCAGTGTTCCACTATCACTGTTATTATTACTACTGGCTGCAGTACGTTCTGTCTTCTCTGGCTTTGATGGTTTACTGAAATTTAGACAAGTAATAAGGGCTACAGGTCATATATCAGGATATTACTATAGTATAGAATTAAAGAAGATTTGGTCATCAAGTTGTAGGCCTACATAAACAGAAAAGGAAAGAAAACATAAAGAGATAGCTTTGTCATCTGTTAAATCAGAGTACTCTAGTGTCAGAACTATTTTTTCAAACCTACCAATCAAAACACTTCTATAAAGGATTTGTTTGTTGTATGAATACACACATAAAACTTGTGTTAAGTTGCATTAATATGTTTTAAACAATGATGATGTGTCAGCACTCACGTTTTTGTCTCCGTTGATTTATGTAAATCCAATCGTTCATTGTTGACCGAAAACGGAACTCTACAAACTCTTCCATCCTACAATTACATTTATTATAAGGTAATGAAGAGTAGGGTGTAAAACTCCATTCATTTCATTTCTCTCTATTTTGCAATAAGGTGCAGAAGAGTAGGGTGTAATACTCCATTAATTTCATTTTACAACTACAGATAATTTCATTTCATCACAAACAATTGGAAGAAAAAAAAATTTGGTCATTTTCAAAACTAATAATGAAATATGTAAAAAATCAGAGAAAATATCACAAAATGGAAAAAGAAAAACAGTGTCTAAGTATTTCCTTACCTCCAACAGGAGAGCAATAAATCCAGACCCTATAACACATTGAACGATGTTTACATTCTTTAAACTTGAGAGAGTCGATGGTGAGGTAAAACCATGACGACTAAACTTCTCAGCCACTTCCCTTAACCTGAAAACATCATAATAACCGTTTACAAAATTACAGAACAGTATCCATGGTTACAAACGGTTCCCATATCTCTTAATTGAAAAATATATTCCAATACATCTGAGGTGTGAGGTGCGCTGAGTTTTATTTGAATGACATGCTCTCCCTAATTACATTTGAGTACTTTAGGGTTGGGTTTATTAACGCCTAGCTGGTAATATTGTGGGTAAACTAAGCATAGATACTATTGGTGACTTGTGTCTTCACAGTATTATTTCATCAGCTAGTGCTAAAGAACTTGTGTGGGGTATACACTTGAAACTATAATAGAATGCTTAGTCAAAATGCACTAATAATAACTTTCTTCCAGTTAGTTCCAGTTTCACTTCAGTCGTTCTGACCAAATCAAGACTAAATTCAGGAGTAAAGGAAAGCCTGACTGAAAGTACAGGATTTTTAGGTCCAAAGCTCGTGGATACAATAAAGATCCTTTGTTTCAATTAATTTTTTTTTAGTTCCCAACTCACTCTATTCACTCAGAGCACGCAGCCAAGATAAAAGACAGATTTTTTTTTATAATCTACTGGAATTTAGCTAGAAATTCTCACCTGTCGTTTAGTTGATCGTCTGTTCCAGGTAATGGCTGAACGACAAAATGGAGGGAAGTCATTCTGTGAAGTTTTGGAATAAATAAATAGAAGATTAATCATAAAACGTGGATTCAACTTTCTAAAATTAATTTCTTTCAACTGAATGCCGCCATATTGGCTGCAATGAATGCTGGGACATGAGTCAAAGGTCAAAGTTTGATGGAAATGGGGTCATTTTAAATGGGACGTAACTCTTCAAGAACTAATCCAAAAATACTACAATTAAACGTATCCAAATACTATAAATCGGTAAAGGTGCGATTTTCTTAGTAAATACGACAATCATTACCTGTTTGTCATACAGAAATACATAAATTTGGTTTTATGCTCAGATTATCACTCGCTTTTGCCAAGTTCTTGAGGGACAAGCATACCTTGCCCTCTGATAGTGGGGCAGAGAATTCATTCAAAGGTCACTTTTCAATATCAATGTTTAAGTATTTATCGAAGTGGTGAAAAGGTAATTTGTGTATTTATTTTCTCTATAATAAGTGTAGGTCTAATAAACGTGAGAGGTCTTGTAGAATAGTTAACCCATATTATAGCACTTTATAACTTTAAAAAAAATAACTCTTGATAAATCTTGATTTAAATTGCCCCTCTCTATTATTTATAAAGGGGCAATAAATATTATCCTTGGGGTCATTTTCCATTTCTTAGCGATGGGGGTCAGGGTTCCTTTTATACAAAATCCCCTTATTAAATCACAATGTCATTCAACTGTGGGCCTTCTTTGTTTGTGAGGGGACTGAGGCATACGCCACTCTAAGACTTATTGCATTGAAAATGAAATGGAGTTTTACGTCCTACTCTTCTGTACCTTATAGGGCTGAAATTGAAGATAGCGTTATTCATAGATTGTATTTCTGAGAGCGTCACTTTAACCTCAGAGAAAACGGTTCTGAGTCTACAAACATCACGTAATGTGGTTTACTTTAAAATATTTTAAACTCACTGTGTGTCATGTTTGTCTGTTACAATTGATACAGACTTTCTAAAAGTCGACACACTAGTTAAATAAATGGAAGGTTGACTTCCAACTGATACCTTGTACAGCCACTGCACTGCGTAGTGAGGAATGAGGGAAACTCTGTAGAGGAATACGATCATGAAGAACATTAAGGTTAAACACTAATTAGCCCTCGTGAGTTTAACGAGGAGCGCAGAATGGGAAATGAAGGAAATTTTGTCTTTTAATGATACTTTCAACAAAATATTTTTTTACAAAAGTGCATAAATCCATACTTTCAAGTCTTGCCTTATGAACAAATCCCAAATGACAATATTATAAATAGCCGAAATTCCGCGACGTTTTCAGACTAGGTAATCGGATATAAAACCCCGCACAACAATAGTAATTAATGATAGACTTCGTCAACAGGTCACTGGAATTAAATAAAGATAAAATACGAGAAAATCTTAATCCAGTTCCTTTGTTATAAATTGTCCAAACTTGATGACCGAGAGTTAATTAAACAATACTAATTGATAAAGACTCTATCAACCAGTCGTCATTTCTAGGCGTTATCTTTTCGACCGTTACCTTTGTGTTTTTGATCTGTCAATCATTTGACGTCACCTGTAGAAAGAAACTCATCTAAAAGGTGATACAGTCCGCCAAACACATGTCGTGAGTTATTAACAATAACAATTTCTAAAGTTTAAACTGTATTCAGTGGATCTCAAATCAACTGTGTCTGCTCCGTGTACAATTCAAGATTTTTAAAAATCAGGTCACAAATAGCAAGGTGCTCGATAGTTAAACGCGTATAGTATATTGAAGAAAAACATTGATATACTCTTAGTGTGTTTTGGTAAGAGATAATACTAATACAATATATGTATTGACTTGTCTCGACATGTAATAAGTGTATATAATACCATACCAGCCCGGATTAACTAAGTGATCACAGATCGAATTAAACCTTGGCATATTGTGATCGGACTTTCAAACTACTGTGTGTTATTCAAATCGGACCAGTTGCGACGTTATACGAACGGAGGAGATCGATCTACGGAATATTGAAACGCATTTGGAAGTTGTAAGTTTTTGGAAGGAATTTATGAAGATCTAGGAATACGGAATTGGTATATATAAACAATTGAACTAATCAGAGAGGCAGTTTACAGTGTAACCTATCGAACCGTTGTAATTTTTGAATTTCAAACAAAGGATTTATACAGGAAACGGGGTTAAACTTTAACGATAAGGTATGTACATGTTTTTATTAATAACGACCTAGGTGAGGTGACACCCATACAGATAGAAAACACGCACCTGCCTTTTTTTATTTACTAATAATAATCTGAACTATTTTATATAGAGATAAACATAACAAATACACACGTAACGGACCACTATTCACATAACTCGATTCGCTTTATAGGATGTAAAACTCTATTTTAAATTTGTTTAAACTATTGCTATGTAAAAATTCAATGCTTAATACTTTTATTGATAGATAATAACTTATGCCTTTTTTTTTATCTTGACAAGTGCTTCTATAGGAGAGTACCTTGTATAACATAAGTATCACCTATTTCAATTTGCTAAAAGGACGTAAAACTCCAAGTATTTGAAAGTGTTAGGATAAAAAGTAAAAGGAAATGTCTATGTAGTTAAGAGTTTTAGTAAAAGTTATCTAATCTAAGTTTGAACTAAATGTAATCTTGTTAAACTGTAACATTAACAACGTTCTCCCATATCTATTAGTGTTAGTCTTATTTTAGTTTAACATATTTCTCAAACACCAAGGTAGTCTGTGTCTTGTTTGATTTGTGAAAATCTATTACAAAGCTTCTCTATCAAATAATCTTACCCCATTCGCCCACCCACCACATCCCTACCCCATCCCTACCCAGCCTTCAGTATTCAACAATTGCCTCTATGACATACAGTTATATCACATTTACTACTAGTGCTTGCCTCTCTCTTCTCTGTAACCCATCCAATCTCTAACCCCCTCACCCCATCCCATCTCTAGCTTCCACCCCATCCCATCTCCTAGCCCCCACCCAATCTCCCTTTGATTCAAGAAACAAGGATATATATATCACACACTGTACAACCAGTCTTTGATTTATACACTGTTTTTAGCTTGCCTGTTTCCTATTACACCTTGTCCTATGTTTTATGGTTTGTTTACAAGCTAGCAGACCCTGGTCGCCGTGAGAACACAATCTGTAAAAAGAACAACTGTATGCAATATAATACTTTAACCGATCTGTCTGGACACACAGAAACTGTAAAAGTCTGGAAATGACTTGTTGAAGACTTGAAGAATTTTGTTTCAAAAAGCAGTATATCAAAATGCTTATTGGATGCAGAAAAGGAGGATGTTTAATCTGCATTCATATCATTTCATGATTAAAACTCGATTTCTAGTGAAATAAAGGGCTGACTAGTTAACCCCTGTATAGCCGACACTCCACTGTAAATTGATAAATCAAGTGACTAATGCAGACTGACAATGACGATCGTGTTTTTAATAATTAATGTACTATTTACTCGAGAACTGACTCGTGAGAAATTTTTATACAGTTTTTGCCATTCTTTCCACACTATTATAAATTAGATTTAGAATTCAGGGGACCTTTTACAAGTTGGGTTTAATGTATGTCTTTTTCAATGGCTTGTAAGTCGAGGGCATGGTACAAAACCGGAAATGGTGTTGGTAGTTTTAGGGAATGAATGCCTACCGAGAAAAGAAATAATTGTCACGTAGTGGCAAAATAAGCGATGAGGGGGTGGGGGAGGGGTCGTAAGAAACGACATGATGTTCGTAACTACAACTAAGAGATCTGACCAAATATTTAAAAACCTAACAGACGACAATTGAAATCTGATTGAGAAGAGTAGAATAAATTTGAGAAGAAAACAATGGCGGATCAAGTCTGTTGTTTTATGGTCAATAGTAGGACGTCTGATCATGTCTCTTCTAATCATACACAAGGAATGCAACAAGTTTTAAATTCCCAAAATTAAAACAGTACAATTATCTCCCTTTGTAAAAATAAAACATTACAATTATCTCCTTTGTAAAATTAAAACAGGACAATTATCTCCTTTGTAAAATTAAAACAGGACAATTATCTCCCTTGTAAAAATAAAACATTACAATTATCTCCTTTGTAAAATGAAAACAGGACAATTATCTCCTTTGTAAAATTAAAACAGGATAATTATCTCCCTTGTAAAATTAAAACAGGACAATTATCTCCTTTGTACAATTAAAACAGGATAATTATCTCCCTTGTAAAATTAAAACAGGACAATTATCTCCCTTGTAAAATTAAAACAGGACAATTACCTCCCCTGTAAAATTAAAACAGGACAATTATCTCCCCTGTAAAATTATGTATATATAGTTTATTAAAGCGAAACAATATCTATAGCAGAACACGAACAAATAAACAAGTACAATATAATTATAAGCAAATATCATAAGACTATAATAATATTGTTTATTAATCTAACTAAACCCACCCCAGCTGATACACGAGTCAATTCAATTTTGATTCGGAAGATAAAAAATTCATTAACGTGTTTGTCACATCTGTGATCGGTAATACTCAGAGTAAGGTGGTTAAAAAACACGACGTACAATAGTATATCGTTTTATCAATTGTCCACTGCAGAGCGAATACTGAACTCTTAATATATTGCTAGACTGAGCATATAATATATAGGTATATATGGTGTTTTTTTTCAACCACCAACGTATAGTGATGGTGCGAATATATAAATCAATCAGCTCCACAATATATTACAATAATTGAATATTGACAGCAAATATTACTTTTTTTTTTTATTCTACCTGGATTGATTGACAGATCTATAGAAGTTTGTCACGCTCTAGGATAGCTGTTAATTAGTCAGACTGAAATGGACCTCAAGATATAAAGATTGTGTATATCATGACTCGTAAAGATGGTACAGGGCCATATCAGTTGACAAATATTGGTTATTTATGTAACCATGACAACAGATTTTCAATATTTGTCATAACTTAAGTTAAATATTTGAAATATTTTCGGCGTCTTGTTACTGTTGTGTGTTAGTTAAATATATCAATATTCATTTTTTAAAAATCTAAATTTCCATCTAAGACTTTTAAAAAGCACAGTCCGATTTGTAATTTTCTTTCAACATTACATTCAGTTTTAAACCAACTTGTTGATTATTAGAAACATTTACCAAATAAAGAGTCGCATAATCTTAAACACTATACGTAATAAAGGGCCATATTGAACCTGTCTAAGAGTATATCTATAAAAAGTGAAATAACCTAATAGCCTATGAGAATAAAAGGTATATAAAAGGGGGTTATTTATTACCGTGAAATATAGATTATAATACAGTTGTTTGTGACATTATACCACGTCGATTGGTTTCAAAATAACTCACTATATTGTTTAAATATCACTGTTTAATTTTAATAATATAATAATTTCTATGAACCTTTCAATACAAATACAATAGAGTCTGTTGATTTTGACCTAGGTGTTGTTGGGTAACAGTTAAATAGGTCTTAAAGGGGCCGTTCTACAATAGTATATCATGAGTGTGTCTTAAGCTATGTAGTCAAACATGCCTGGCAAAGATTACCAAAGAATCCTTGGTAGACCTTGTTGAGGAGCTTTGGAAATATCTCGGAGACATAAATACTATTTTCTGTGGCCAAACTGATGTGCGATAAAATAGTTCATGCCACGACTAATGCTTTCGACATTATTCAAATCCTTGTACTAAAGTATTGAAATAAAGCTAGGGGAAACGGGGCTCGAATTTCTCAACAGTAGAATATAAATTTTGTGATACTGTTGCTTTAAATAATATAGATCATACCAATTATATTTTTATCAAGTTTTTATGTTTACCTTTAATCTGTTAGGTTTATTCACGATAGACTTATTTAACCTCGACTACGAAATATACCTTTTATATATTGTATTTATAACTGCATATTTGACTGACAATATAATATACTGATATCAACAACTTGCTGTTAATTTATGTACGCGAGGGGGGGGGGGATATACAATACAATGAACAACTTGACGTTAATGACAATATTTGACAAAGGAGCAGAAATTGTGGGGTAGAATGGAGTAATGACTGCAGACTAAACAAAACCATCGAATCCATATTATTAGCTATGTGAACGCTCTGAAAGGGATGTAAAGTTAACAAAGCCACCGAATCCATGTTATTAGCTATGTGAACGCTCTGAAAGGGATGCAAGTTAACAAAGCCACCGAATACATATTATTAGCTATGTGAACGCTCAGAAAAGGGATGGAGAGTTAACAAAACCATCGAATCCATGTTATTAGCTATGTGAACGCTCTGAAAGGGATGCAAGTTAACAAAGCCACCGAATACATATTATTAGCTATGTGAACGCTCTGAAAGGGATGCAGAGTTAACAATAATAACAAACCCAGACCGAGAGTGCTGTATACAGTTGCATTGAGTACGTGTATATACCACAATAAGTTATAAGTGGGTTATAACTATTTATATATCATGCCGACAATGTACCAATATCTATATATATATCAGATTTATATCATTACTTATTAGTCTATTATATTTGTGTGATAATCCATGGCCGGAGATTAATACAATATCCACATGTTATATTCTTTGATCCCCATACTAATACGGTTGATATGACTCAACCCAACTATACAGTTAACTTGTTAAGAACACTTATTATGGATATACTACTCCTTCCTTTAATTTTTGCAACGTTTCAATTTTAAATTAATGTTCTACTTACTTCTTAATGCCATATAAAGCTTAGTTAACATGTTGGCTTGGACATGTTTCAGTTTGGACAAGGACACTAACCCCTACACCCACCACCCGAACCCAACACCCCCAACCAAACCCGGAGAAACCTTAAATACTTTCCTTCTTAAAAACTATTTGAAGCCCCACGGAGTTGTATGACCAGTTGTTGATTTATATTTGATTTGAAGCTGTAGCTGTAGCTGTAGCCCCTTGAGATCTGCCCTGCATCTCCAGTATCAAGTATTTGCAGACCTATAGAGTTATTTGTTCTGTTCTGAATGACACTTGATCTGTAGGGTCGATACGATGATAAAAGCATGTATTGTATCGTCCTCAGTCTAAAGACTTTTAGTACGATTCATTTCCTCTGCAACTTGATTGTGCTCGATATAAAAGAGAATTCCTTAATGAAAACAATCGACACTGTTGATATATTCTGATATGAAATATGCCTCGTATAATATCTTTATACAATCTGTACCACTAAATGGTGTATTAACCAACTAGTTGATCAAACGAGTTCACGAATTTCAGTATATGAGCCTGCATGCAAGGTGAAATACTGCTATACACAGTGTGAGGTTTGTAGGGTGAAATTTAGTTGCACAGGAATTGTCATCGCCCAACCCAAATTGCTGGTTTTTTTTAAATCTGTACATGCACAAAGAAGAGAGCTCACCCAGCCACAATCCAAAGTAATATTGGTTCTTTCGCTCGCCCAAATGTGTCGATAGTTTCGATTGAAATGAACAAATTATTAATTATATGGTCAATGAAGCATGGGATCTATTATTCTAGCCACAAGGACTGACAACTGGGAAGGTTGCGTGGTATTCTCTAGTCAGTTAACAGACAATGGTGCATTCATGTTATCTAGGCCCGTGCATGCATGGAAGTTCGTCTAAATGCCCCCGATGCACGTACTTACTATGCATTTGATATTTTGGGTTTAAGTTGTTGATATCAATCAATATAATGAAAGACAATAGTACAAACGGACCATGTGGGACCACACATCATTATTTGAATAACACTGCTGTCGTGTAAATTGCCGAAACGTTGCACCAATGGACAATAGTAATGAAGAATGACCAGATGGGTGTGAGTGAGTAATTAGGCCGTCATTAGAAGTTTATTTAAAGGGAGTGGGTTTTATAGAAAGGTCAACAAGTCTTTATCACGCGATTCTCAAGTCACTTGACCCACTATAGTGTCCAGTTGAAACGGATTGTATCACAATAGTCAGAAAACCATTGTCCTTTCCACATTCCTCACTCAGATGTTACTTTACGTTTCCTGTGAATATACAATTAAAGGAGTTTTACGTTCTATCTAAATTTAACCATCGCTGATTATAGAGTAATATTACTGTATCACATAATGCACACCTTCTTGATCATGGAGTTACAATGTATTTCGGAGTCTTTAGAACTTCTGGTTCAGACAAAGACTTCAAAAAAATAACGAAACCAAACAATTCAAGTATGTAAGGCCATTGAGGCTAAAATATAGATAAATAAATAATAAAAGCAACACCAAATGATCAACGTAAAGTTTTTCATCAGTAATTGAAGAGACAACATTTCGTGATAACTTATCATAGATCAGAAGTTGAAATTGATACTTCAATGATTTCTCCGCCATTTTAATAACTACACACGCTAATACACGATAATTATCTTGATTGACCTAATTATCTCTAATGGCACTCAGCTTACCACTTATTACCTCCCTTCACACTCTGTTAATCATCAGGACACTCGAGTGATCAAAGTCAACTCGTTCAATAAAGAACTTTACAGCGTGACGAGAAATGTCAATCATGCTATTCACAACACTTCGTATATTTATGTAAATCAAATATTTTTTTACCCATTTCAGGTGTGAACCATTGTACGAAGTGAAGGTAGCAGACGAGAATTTAATTACCTACCTCTGAATGCCCGAGTGAATGTTTGATGGGAAAGTGAAGGAAAAAACGATATCAATAACTGTAGTTTGTGAAAAGAAAAGTTGTTTACCGTGGGGTTTTCAATGAACCCCTTATGGACCCTTTTGTGAATCGCCAGAGCGTGGTTTGATCAACCCTAAAGGATCTTAAAAATACAACGAAATCAACCGAAGATTTAATCAAGTGGATGCCATTTAGTGTTCTCTGTTCCCAGCTCGATTTGTGGATATAACTCTCTCTTAGTGGATGAATGAAGTGCAAATGGATGGATGAATAAACACCAAGCTTAAATTACTACCAACATTATAAACCGATTGTTACTTAGAACTGATCCTGTGAAAAATGTCGAACAAAAATAGTTCCCAAGTTTTGATGAATGACCAGCAGTACTATAATGGCGGCTATACGAAGCCAGGGACACTCAATAAAAGTACCATAGCCGCCATTAGCCGTGAAAATTTAAACTTGAATCAAGGTCAGCAACGTCGCATGGAACCGAAACACCTGCAACAACCCAGACCACGAAGCGCAGTACAGTATCGTCAAGAGCAACCGGATCTGATCAAAGACTATGGTCAGACCAACGGTGTTCCAAATGGTCACCCTCATTCCCTTCAACCAGACGACCAGCTCCGTCGTAGTCAAGGCACCAACACTAAGCTCCAACAACAGCGAGAGTTCCAAATTCAAAATTCACCACAAATGAACGGTAGATCTAATGGAAATAGTTCAATGTTGAGAAACTCAGCAGACCAAAGTTCGACTCCACAAAATAGAGAACTGGTAATGCATAAGCATAAAAGCATGAACAGTTTTAATATGGACTCGCAGACGGTCGGGGAGACGGAAAAGAGACCACGTCCACGTTCCAGAGGCGTGTCTGCTAATAGTTCGGCCATTGAATTAATCAACATGAATTACACCTCCATACAGCATCAACTGGAACGCAGCTTGCGGCCTCCGTCAAGAATGAAGGTCGAGGATGGATCACCAACTACCAAGGACAATGAACAGAGCCTCAACTCCTCTACTGGTAGAAAAACTCCCCGTGATTTCAGTCAAACCTTACCCATAGATGATTCCAATAAAAATTCAGGAAGAATGAGTCAAGCCGAAATCATTCGAAACAGAAATATGTCAGCGAACCGCCAGACGTCTGTCGAGCCTCCTCATTTAAGGAAATCCAGACCCGAAGAATTTACCCAAGGATATCAGCAGTTCACCCAGGACAAGGCATCCCCCATTGTTCTGATCCCAAAGAAACGGCACGAAGATCCTCCAAGACAATCATCAGATAGAAATCCAGAGCTCGCTGCTCCTATACCGAGAGCTCGAATTCCACCGCATGAAAAGAATATCAGGTTGTCCAAAGACGGTGTTGATCAACTGCGAAAACCAAGAACTGAAGCTGATTTGGTTATTCGAAGAAACCCCCCGCCTCACCTTAGCACCAGAAAGGAACCGATGGGTGCAGAATCCGTCCCAGTCCAGCGTCCTGCTACCAGTATGGGATTCGTCAGATCTTCCGTCACTAAACAGAACAAAGACCAAGAACAGCAACTTAATGTCCGTCAAAAACTTGAGCTACTTCAAAGAAGAAAATCTGGTGGAACAAACTTAGAAGCAAGCTATAAGGAATTCATTGCCAGTAACGAAGAGAGTCCACAATCAAGGCCGGAGAGTCGCGGACAACGTCCACCGTCAGGCGCCAAAGAAAATCGCCGAAGAAGCTACACCACCTCTACACCAGCAAAATCCGAGGATCGTCTACACCCGAAAGCTACCGAGAAGATCCGACAGGCCGATGGAAGAACGTCTCGAACGTCCAGTGACTCCAGCTCTTCGAAAGATCAGAGTAGGTCTTCCAGGACTAATATCGTAGTCCCTGTCTCCCGGGTTCCTCCTTCCGACCCAGCCTTTGGAGACAGATCAACTCATCGATGGAAAGAAATCGAGCACCTGTCAACGACATCACCTCCAGAACAGCACAGAAATGGACGACGCTCGTCCCGTGGTGAATATCCCTTCTTTTTGGATTTCAGCAAGAGCACCCCTGAGGTGACCAGCTCCTTGGACTCACTGAATCGAGAAGTCTCCGGACATTTGGAGGCTAATAATCGTCCGAGAGTGAACGGTGATTCTGGAAATACGTTGTCAGCTATTCCCAATGATTTGAAACTGACCATGGAAGATCTGGATGTACAAGGAACTCCCCAACTTTCCTCGCCTGTGGATTTTAACCCCGATGGTAGCTCTAACGAGGACTTAGATTTGGAAGTGCGAACGTTACTCGGACATTCTGAAAACGGTGCGGACACATTAGATATGGCGTTGTATCAGAAACTCATAAACGGAGCTGTGCATAAAAAGATAAGTGTCTTACGTGACCGTAGTTATCATTTGGATAAAAAGGACAGTGATTTGAAATCCAAACGTGAACGACTTCAACGTCGCATGCAACATACTTTAGCTAAAACGACGGCTATGCTTAACAAATCCATGGAAATGGAGAGGTCTAGAGTTCAGGTGGATTTAGAAGTGATGGATCCGTCTAAGGCCGAGGAGTTAGCAGTGATCCAAGCATTATCTTCAACTGTTAGGCCCAAGACTCCCAGTGGTTCCTCAGCATTGTCAACTAGACCACAACACGTGAGTGATTCTTTTCATAACCACTCCACTATACTTCAGTGTGACACTTTTGACACTTGCACTTCTTTAGATAGTGACTCTTGCACCATGGCATCACGCTGTACGTCAACGTCACGCACTACTGCGTCACGCTCAAATAATGAATCACGCACTACCACTTCACATGAGAAGTCTTGCACTTATCATGCCCCGCCCATAAAAAGCCAATCGCATGCACCAAGTGTTTCCCAGTGCACCTCTGAAGAAAACGAAGCAAGTTTGTCCTTTACGTTTGATTCTATTGCCAATTCCAATGCACTGAAGACTGGAAATAGTGTCAGAACCATGTCATGTGCTTTGACTTTGAGTGGTTCCACATTCACAAGAGACGGTTCCACGTCATGTCCAGAGTTCTATAGCTGGGACAAGTCTGAAAGTGTCGAAGATATCTCCGAACATAGTTCTGAAGAAAATGAAACAAGCATTTCATTCAGCTTCCATAGCATAGATGGCGGTGCTGATCAAACCGAGCCCAATTTAAGCCAGTGTGAGCCTTCTGCAAGCATTAGTGAATACAGTCAAGTCCATACTCCAAAGAACAGTCGAGAAATAAGCCATACCCTACAGGAATCCCCAGACAGTCCATGTGTTACCCCCGACTTATCTATTATTGAAAAATGTCCTCCGCAAACCCCAAAAACATTTGTGTACCCCATGGCCAAAAGACTATTATTTGGAAAATCGAGATGCTCAATTGACTTCTCATTTTCTCCTTGTAGACCACCGAACGTCATATCCGGAAACACGACATCAGACCAACTCAATATGACGTCAGACCAGTTCAACACGACAAAAGAGTGGAACCACCACCCTACCCAATCCTGCCAGTCTCGACCCAGCGGCGAGAAAAGGAAGAGTATGTTTAGTTCCACGCCAGTTCCAGAAAAACACAGACGTCTCTCTAGTGCTAATGTATATAATTCAAATTTTAAACGTTTCTGTCGCCTGCGCCGGGTCGTGAATTCAAAGCACGTTCGACGCTTGTCACTCACACGTGAATCTGTTCCAATTAAGAGAAAGGGGTCGTTCTTTAATCCTAATGCGAAGAAATCCAAGACATGCTTGAAAGAACTTTCTGATTCTGAAAATAATTCTATGAAATTTAGGCGTTATTGTGCGGCTAGACGCATCACAGTGCGGAAAGCAAGTAAGACGGGTGTTTTAAAAATCCGTAGCATTCCTACACCTAAAGACTCAGAGCACGTGTAAATGACCAAGCTATTGTTAGAATGCATGTGTATTTGTGATATTTTGTGCAATGTTTTTGTATGTAGACGATGTATGCTTATTGTTATCAGGGCACCGGAAATCAACATACTATGGGTTACGAACGGTTATGGCATAGTACTATCCTTATTCCACCTACACGTACGTTTCTATATGGGCTTATATAGTTCTTGTTTCAATAATTTTACCATCAGAAGTTTGGCAGTTTTAGATTATGATAACTATTTGAACACCACTTCGCAGTAAAATTGTCAGATTATGGATGAGTGGATAAGAGTTTTATCTCTAGGTGCCCGTGTATATATGTACCATACCACGACTGTAACTTAACTCCGACCATTCCGTCCTATAATTCCTGTCTTTTCATCATTTATGTTTTGTTTTTCAACTTATTTACAAAAACATGAAATATTAGAAATGAAATCGTTTTGTTTTATTCCTCTTCAATATAGCTATATGCTGACACCATCAATATGCATATGGGCGTTGGCCAGCAGGATATTATCACGGAATATATATCATTCATAAGATGAGGGGCCAAACAATTTTCTTTGTGGGGCCACAGACCATTCTCTCTCTATGTTAAATGGAGAAAAAGTCTCCCCCATTCAAAATCTACATTAGATCAAAGGTTTGACCAAGAAAAATCGAAAATAATTACCTTTAGAAGATCTCTACTCTTTTTACACTATGTCTGTCACTCTTGAATCAATTAGCATCAATCTGAAATAATGAAACACTAGACTAGAATCAGTACGATACTTTCTAAAGCAGTAATAATACTAATTCAAGGGAACTAACTCGATTTAAGCTACCTTTCATTTAAAGACCACAAATAACTTGTCAATTTTTTGATATATCTACTACATTGCTATTACATGAGCCCCGATACAAAATAAGACTTTAATAAGAAATCTTGCTTCAAATAAGGACATGGGGTGTGGCTTTTTGAAGATGAAGATAGGAGGGGAAAGCCATCATATCAAGACGGCATTGGTTGTATGAGCTGGAGTAGGCCTACAACGCCATCAAATCACTGGTTATTACAGTCAAAGTAAGTCAATTTAATAGCTTGATAATGTGACCATAAGGGATGAGGGGGGGGGGGGATACTTTTGTAGACCAGCTGGTTTGAAACCTGTCTCATAAACTCAAACAAGTCAATACATAAATTGATAAACAAATATACATAATTTTACTGTTTCTTTTATTGGTCAATAACATCATAACTCAAGATAAATACGGAGGGCTATGATTGGCTGATTTTATTGCATTCATCATATAAACCAATCAAATTCCTTGAAATTTTTTACAAAACAAATTTGTAAATGATATTTCTGAAATGCCATGAGTCAATAAATTTTGATTTTAATAAAATTGTGGTATATAAAAATATAATTTTGATGTGCTCCTTAAAAATTAAACATAATAACAATAATTTAAATCCTGCTGCAGATTTAATATCTAAAACATGGACGGAATAAAAGTCTAGTTAATTAACATAATTAGCATATAGAAATATCACAATAAACAAAAACAAAATATCACAGATAAGTCAAAGAAAATTATACAAAATTTCACAAATATCACAGATTGATATACAAAAATTATAAAATATTACAAAATGGTACAGATAATTCATAGAAAATATACAAAATAGTACAGATAATTCATAGAAAATATACAAAATAGTACAGATAATTCATAGAAAATATACAAAAAATAACAAACAGGTATCATTAACAAGAAATTGCACTTATTGACAAAATAGCAGCATTTTAAATTGTACAAGTTAACACGCAGGCCTGTATGTCTGGAATATGGATAAATTAGAAAGTTGTCCACAGGAATTAACGTTGATTAAATTTCACGTTGATCACAGTCAGAAATAAGTCAAGACTGGAAACTTTAGCTGAAATTTTGATTTTGTTAAATAATTATATAAGATAGTTTTTAAAAAGCCAGGTTTTTGACCATCACTTACAGTCAAGATAAAATTCAGTGAAAGAATTTGAGAGACTCTTGAATTAAAGGATTTTCTTCTTCTCAATAGAAGATACAGTAGAGGGACTGGTTGATGGAGTCTCACTGGGTGTTGGACTAGATTGTCCAGGTGTAAAACCAGCTCTTGTTATAACCGTTTGCCTTCCACGGACCTAAAATAAAAAATTAAATACGTTCTATAACAGACAGTAGTAGCTATTTATTACGATGATAACAACTTAGGTTCACAAGCATCCATGTGTAAAAGATGGGAATATACCAAACTGGAATAGTGAGGAAATATGGCTTCTTTACAGTCAGACCTTCACATGCTGCCCAAGACAAGCAAGCAGGTGATGTACTATTTGAAGATATAAATCTAATCTAAAATTCAAGATACCTTTGACATGCTGAGTTGAGACCCCATTAAATTTTCCAGGTTTTTGGAACCCTGTTCTAGAGCAGTTTTCATATCTTTATCTATTCCTGGGATTGACACATCACCAAATACCTAAAAATACATACAATATTAACACATGGTATTAAAAATAGAATACAGGTATGCAGGTGCAGATAAAATAGGTCAAATGATGTATTGCCTGAACCAATGCTTGTAGACTATCTTTAAAATATTTCAAAATATAAAGTTAGAAACATAATTAAGAGTAGCCGAATGGCGCCGTCCTGGAAAAATTAGCCTATAAGGTGCAGAAGAGTAGGACGTAAAACTCATTTCATTTCATTTCTGCTGGAACCATACAGAAGATACAATGTAGATGCCAGTTAGTTTATAGTTAAGAGAATATATTCTAGTTACCTCGACGATGGCACCGTCAGGCAGACGTAAGAAATGACGGTAAAGTTCACGGAGACCATCAAGATGTAAGGTGTGTATGGATACGTGAGTTGTTATCTCTTTCTTTCCTTCTTTCTTTTCTATCTTCTCTACTCCATTCTCATCCCAAATACTCTCTTCTACCTACAATACAGAATGAATGAATGAATGAATGAATGAATAACTTGCTGATAGACAGGATCCTCATAAACAAAAGCATATAACTTTGCAAAAATTAATTGCTTCTCTTTCTGTTTGATGAGCATGAATTCAAGTGAAAGAATAAATTCATGAATGAATGAATAGATAAATGAATGAATGAATGAACAAATGACTCTACCTCTTCTTCCTCCCAGATATAATCATAAACAGCAACTTTTCTTCTCTCCCCTTCCTCACCCCTCCACATCTCCGCCTTGTGACAAATATACGCCAGTTCCTCATTGGACATTTCCAAGTCATACGGGATGAAAAAATTCTCTTCTTTACCATGCAATCTCCAGAATATATCCAGCATTCTTCCATTGTTATGTAACCTGGAAAAAATAGTGTCATTAAATTAAATGGAATGGAGTTTTACATCCTACTGTTCAAATTGCTTTGAATTTTTGATTGACAATTCCCAGCAGTCTTTGTTTATGAAATGTAGGGAATTTAAAACATTTAGGCTTCCATCTTGTCTCCAGAAGCTGTAGAACGTTTACATTAAGATAGTGAACCCTCAGGTTTTAGGACATGCATTTACTACTGCCTTACCCTGCCCACGTCAGGCCCAAAAAAAAATATATTATTCTTACCTTAAGAAGTACATATAGAGTATAGAAGAGGACAAGAGACCAACGAAGGTGTATAAAAACAATGTTATAAAGACCCCAGCTAAACCTGAACCTTGAGAACGATTAAAATGCCACCATAGTTTGGTAAAATCGGCAATCGGTTCAGTTGATTGGTCGTAAAATCTCTGAAACAACAAATGACATAGAATTATGAACGAGGTTTGGTATCAAACTAATATAATATTTGCTCATATAGAAGATAGGCCTACTCTTCTATAGAAGCACTGTCTAAGGTGGTTTTAAGCGTTGAAATAAGTAAAAAAACAACACTCACCAACAAAGCACAATCTACGATTAAAATCAACAGTGGATCCAAAAATGTCAAAACACCAAACGACAAAACAAATTTCGAAAACAAGTCCGGAAAAAACCCAAATATCTTTGGACAAATCCATGCGAAAAGAACCATTAAAGTGAAAAATCAATATATTCATCATAGGACCAAGAACCACAACTCCTATTTCTTCTCTAGTTCGTAGTAACGTAGGCTGGTAGTTCAAGTCTACTGTGTAAGGACGGAAATCAAATCTAAAAGAGAAATTGGAATAAAATATTTATTTAATAGTTATAGATTACTAGCTTGTTGTCAATAGATACGAAGAACTCTTTAATTGGTTGATGTTATTGTAGTGAAAATTTTAACCAATCAAAATTCCAGCTTGTTGTTAAAAATGTCGTAACTGTAAGATGAATTGACCAATTATGTTTATATAAATACGATGGAAGACTAATTTCGTAGAAGAGACGTATTTGACTTACTTGTTTATTGGTATTCCAAGAGCACTGAGAAACAACCACTGTCCAAAATAATGCACAGTAAACCTCAGGAAGAAAAATATCAGGAACAATAATAACATTCCCCAGAATTCCCGGCTACGCCATTGCGACATTCCGATCTCAGCTAAAAACTGGCGGGCAATATAACTCATTTTTTCACGTCCAGAATGGTGGAATCGACCCTTACCAGTGAACGCAGTTCTAAAAATAAACAATTTGACATGAATACACAATATCCAATCCATGAGCTATATAATATGAGAATAGTGGCTATAACAGTCAAGGTGTAGGGTCCTACCCTTCAGTAACTAACAATAACTAAGTATGATTTAAAATCTATATACATACTGGACAGAAAAACTATGTTCTTCTAATTCTTCTACGTGGGTTAGCTTCTTTTTCTTCAATCTTGGCGCTAGAACTTGGGTCCGTGGTAACATCGTGTACATTTTTTTAAAATACTCATCAGCTGGGTTGTTTAAATATTGCTGTAAAATACAAGATAAACTTAATAATACCTGCAGACGTCTGAAAATTGGAAATTAGAATGGTGTAAATAGAAGCCATGTATGGCCTCATATGCAAAAAGCTTCTTTAAAACCTCTTCTACATACATGGACAGAGAGCAGATGGTTAATAAAAGACAAGTTAACATCCAGTTGATGTTACAGTGAAAGGGAAGATAACTCCATACCTTATAATAAACACCAGGCATAGTTTGATGTGGTCTGAAATCGCCCTGTCTTCGGATGGCTTTCACCTCATCTTCCTCTTCACTTGAGATATCACCATCATCATCTTCAGGTCTTCTTGTGTCTTTATGTATAATTCGAGATCCAATGTTGGTGCTAGATGCACGACTTACTGTACTAATCTAAAAATAACATTGAAAATGGAGTTCCGTATCTAATTGTACTAATGAAGTCTTATATTCTACTGTTTGTTTTTTCTTATTGAACTAATGAAATGAAATGGAGTTTTGAAAAAAAATATAATAAAAAAATAAATAAATAAATAAATAAATAAATAAATAAATAAATAACCTGTAGGCATGGAATGAATGAATGAATGAGTTACCTGTAGGCATTGAATGAATGAATGAATGAGTTACCTGTAGCCGTTGATTGAATGAATGAATGAATGAGTTACCTGTAGGCGTTGATTGAATGAATGAATGAATGAGTACCTGTAGACGTTGATTGAATGAATGAATGAATGAGTTACCTGTAGGCGTTGATGAATGAATGAATGAATGAGTAACCTGTAGCGTTGATTGAATGAATGAATGAGTTACCTGTAGCTTGATTGAATGAATGAGTTACCTGTAGGAGTTGAATGATGAATGAATGAATGAGTTACCTGTAGACGTTGATAATGAATGAATGAATGAGTTACCTGTAGGTTGAATGAATGAATGAATGAGTTACCTGTAGGCGTTGATTGATTGAATGAATGAATGAGTTACCTGTAGACGTTGATTGATTGAATGAATGAATGAGTTACCTGTAGACGTTGATTGATGAATGAATGAATGAGTTACCTGTAGACGTATTGATGAATGAATGAATGAGTTACCTGTAGACGTTATTGATGAATGAATGAATGAGTTACCTGTAGACGTTGATGATTAATGAATGATGTTACCTGTAGGATTGAATATGATCATGAGTTCTGTAGCGTTGATTGAATAATGAATGAATGAGTTACCTGTAGGCGTTGAGAATGAATGAATGAGTTTTCCTGTAGCATTGAATAATAATGAATGAGTACTACCGTTATTGAATGACCTGAAGTGATTACCCGTAGCGTTGATGATTAAGTTTAACTTTAGAAGTTGTAGCATCAGATCTGACAGTTGAATTATTATTACTGATAACTCCACTACTACCGCTAGGAGTGGCAGACGAACTGAAATTTATTACAAACAAATCATGAAATATTGAATACCCTGGTTTCTGGCATAGTGTATGTGTGGCAGTGGAATTGCTCAGTCGGTTGCCAGGAATAAAAGATTCTAGAACCATGGCAAGTGCTTTCAGGATTCATCCCAGTGAAACAGTGTTACTGGGTCACTCTCTTCTACTATTGACACCTAATCATATGCAATTGCGTTTGTATCTTGCTCAAATCATCTCATTCGATTTTTGACCTGATTCAATCTCTATAGTAACTTACCTAGTACTACCCATATCTGTAACCGAACCCGGTACAGGATCACTGCCGTCTCTATTCTCCTCCCACCCGGTCTCTACCCGGTCGGGAAAGTTGGTTAATTTAGAACTAAACTGTAACTCAACTTCGTGTTCATTCTGTCCTGCTAAATACCTGAATCAAAATATCAAAAACTTATAGGAAAGGAATGAAAATAAATTGAAACAAACTCAAAAATATATTGCCCATACAGCTGCAGAACTCTAGGGCAAGGCAGTCAAAACTCAAGGGCTGAAACCACAATGTTAGTAATTTTACCCCCTGATGAGATTAAACTAATTTATCTGCTGGTGATTAATTAATATTTACCTGGGTAATTTAACGACCTCGAAGTATAAATTAGATAACCAGTGGTTGATATCAGATGAGATAAGTTCCTCAATCTTTTCATGTTTATCTATTTCTAGATTCATCTCCGACCTCAACATACTGCACTTATATCTATAATAAAATATTTTACTTTAATATAGTGTCCAATACATCAATTATAGAGTGATATAGAAATACCACTGTTATAATAGTACTCAATACATCAATTATAGAGTGATATAGAAATACCACTGTTATAATAGTGTCCAATATATCAAGATATTATAGAGTGATATAGAAATACCACTGTTATAATAGTGTCCAATACATCAATTGTAGAGTAATATAGAAATACTACTGTTATAATAGTGTTCAATACATCAATTATAGAGTGATATAGAAATACCACTGTTATAATAGTGTCCAATACATCAATTATAGAGTGATATAGAAATACCACTGTTATAATAGTGTCCAATATATCAATTATAGAGTGATATAGAAATACTACTGTTATAATAGTACCCAATACATCAATTGTAGAGCGATATAGAAATACCACTGTTATAATAGTGTACAATTCATCAATTCTAGAGTGATATAGAAATTTTAAAACAGAATCTGAAACATGTTATTACTTAATGATTTCTGTGTCTGAAGATAAGACTGTATGTTTTTTATATATTTCTATTTGGCTGGACAAAAGAGACAGACTGAAATAGTTCAGTTTTATGAAGATCACACAGTGTGAAAACAAAACAGAAAAATCTCAGACTTACTTTCCCTCTATGACGTCAAAGTTACCATCACAAATAGGAAAACATCCCCAAGCCACCACCTTATCTACTGGTAAAACAGATCCTCGGAGTAGAAACAACTCAAAGACTAGCACCATACCAGGACGTAGAGATTGTTTGGCTGGGAGAACTGTAAATAGACTCTGATTGATCTGTAATAATATACAATAGAAAATTAGAAATTCAACTTGCAATAACTACAGTGGTCTCTGAAAGTTGTTGAGCAAGTGCTGTCCTGTTGTTTCATTAAGCCATTTGACTTCCCTACGTTTAGAATACTCATCTCGTTATTAAAACATCAGAAAACTAGTTATGTCACTGGCCGAAAATGATAGCAATATAAAGCCAAGAAAGAAATGTTCATTCAAGGGTTGCCCCAGTCCCAATAAATCATCATCAAATATCCTTACCTTCATTTCTGTGTTATAAAAGTTACCCTCATGAAACATGGGTAAGGTTGAACCACCCCAAGTCTGTCCTTTTAACTTAGACCATCTCATAGTGTGTCCTCCCAGTCTGTTATAGAGAGAGGCCATCATAACATATCGACCTCCTACAAAACACACAAACAAACAACTATAATTTACAATGATAATTACGATCGTGTTCTTACAAGGTTGATCCTTGGCCAAACGTAATTTTACAAAAATAACAACTTATATTCACAAGATTCCTGTTTACAAGCTGGTCTTTGCCAAGGCTATCTTTACAATTTACAGCTAGGCCATATTAAAACATGAGGTGAAATAACTTGCTGGCCAAGACTCTAACCTATGACAACCATGGGGTTGATCTAAATTGACCCCACATGCAGGTTCCAAATGCTTTGATAAAAAAACAGAATAATTGGTGATCTTCTCAATTCCTCCATTATCTCCTAAAAAAACCTACCTGGTAATTTGTCCTTGATACCACGTAAACATTTCAGATTAATTTTGATTGGTTGAGGTGTTCGATTCCAATCGACCTTCCACCTTCGACCTTTTGACCCACCATACTGACCGTCTGCTAGCATCAAATCACCATATAAGGTCTTAACTTCTCCCTTGCGTCTTTCTAGTGTACCAATCAATTGACTCTCGGCTCGACGGAAAGCTTTGTGAATGTGATCCAACATTAATTTCTCCCTCTGGCGTAATAATTCCTGGAAGAACAAAAATTAAGTTATTTGTGACCTTGGCCAGCGCTTTTGTAGGATTTTTGACAAACATCTTCACTCTTAATTCAAGTTGACAAGAAATTTACAAACCTCTCTTCGAGCCAAGTCTCCTCGCTTTTCTTTTACAAAAGTCGCCATTCTGGTCTTAGCCTGTTCCTCACGATTGATCAACTTTTCTTCTCGTTCACGAGCCAGTCGCGATTCTTGTTCTAAATATAGAATATGTTCATCCCGCAGTCGTTTTTCTTCATCCTGTACCTCTTCCAATGAAATCTTTCCAAGTAAAACCACATCATCTCTAACGTTGGTATCGAATCGGGAAATATACGGTTGCAGTTCCCCTTTCTCAATTTCATGGCGTAGTTCTGGAAAAAAAAACAGACATTCAGTAACCAAGGACTGATATAATTAAATATGGTGAACTATTTACGGCACCAGGAAAGCAAACTTATTCTATTACCTTGTCCAAAGATATAAAACGAAAATGACAACACTAAAACATAAGAACTCAATTCCTACCTGAAATTTTGGAGTAACTAGGAATATGTTCAGGAATGGCAAACAAAGATGGCGGAGGGTCCTTAGTTACCAGGTCTCCGTCCCCTTCTTCTAATGAGGCCAGTAAATTATATAAATCTGGTAGGTCAGTTTGAGGTGGGGGCTCTGAAAAAAATAATAAAGGTATTGAAAGAGGTTTCTCTTAGAAACAGCTGGTAGATAGGGTCCAAGAGAACCAAAGTTTGTTCTTTGCTCTTGCAAATTTGATTTCTAATTTGAAACATATCATTACAATGGATCTAATGGAGAATTATTTAAGATTCTGTAGAATATATCAAGATATGATTACCATAGATAAAATCAGCAGGTAGATCTCCATCTTCTACTTCTAAACCATAATCTGCAGGATTTAAACTGGAAAAATCTATAGACTCTGTTTCTTGGGTCTGAAAATGATTTGAAATAATAATAGATGTATATCCCAAACTTAAATTATATCTTAAACCAAACGTCTAGAATCTAGAACAAGTAAATGAACTGTTCAGTAAAATTAAAGCTAAAACTAAGTGATTGGAAGAAAAAATTCTACTGTCACAGCCAGTGTTTTCTGGAGTATACCCAGTGCTTGTTTTCAACCCCTAACATAAATAAAACTTACTTCTGAGGCTATCTCAGTTTGCTGAGTAGTTTTAACTTGTTGGTTCTGTTCTACAGTAATAACTGGTATTTCATAGTCATTTTCCTCCATAGTTTCTACCCCTTCTTGTGAAATATCTTCATCTTTCTGATTATCAGCTTGTGCACCCTCTAAATCTATAGCCACTGATGTACTGTCCCTGTCTACAGTTTCCACACCTGTATTGTCAGGTGAAATCTCTTCTAACTCTGATGTTTGTTTTTCTTTGGATGGAGCATCTCTTAGTTCCCCTTGTGTTTCATCTTGGCCTTGTGTACCCTCTAAATCTATAGCAACTGAAGGACCATCCATGTCTACACTGACATCTTCAAAATAAAAATATCAACAATTTTATTAAATACAAGGTAAGACTAATAGAAGAGATCTCAAACTGTTGATATGTGTTTCTGATATTTCATCCTCATCAGCCTCATCAGGACATTATACATGTACTATCATATTCTTCTTATACTTTTTCTGCATCTAGTATTGGGGAGCGTTTAGATCTATACCTTCTGGTCAGCCATAAACTTTATAAATACTTTTAACTTTTTAAAAACATTCTGACAGATGGAAAATAGGATGAGTGTGAAAAACAGACATGTCACTCAGTGAATGTTTCACCAATCAAATCAAATTGTTAAATAAGACCCACCTTGTTTAGAGTGTGTGGTTTGTTTAGAAGTTCCTGGTACATCAGATGGTTCTGTTTCTTTTCTTTCAGTTTTATTTTGTCTCCCTTTTCCTCTACCTTTTGCTCCTTAAAACAAATATATATTTTTATCTTGAAATGAGTGCATTTCTAAATATCTTACATATTTTAATGCTTGGGTCAATTTCTTACATCAAAATCACTATGCCTTATTTAAATCACAGATTGTCAATTCAGCATTTCATTATTGAGTCAACATTCCAATTTTCACTAGGTTTGATATTATGCACAACAGACAATCAAATCAGATCAGTCAAAAATACAATTAAGATGTTAGCTTTCAGTAATCATTTACCTGTAGTTTTCTTTTTATTCTGGTCTTTTTCCATCTTTTATCTATTGTGTATTTTTTTGTTATCTGAAAGGCAAAATTTACTTAAATATAATTTCAAAGGAATCAACTCTATAAAACTCTTCACCATGTTAATATAAGTTTCAATTACAACTTTAATAACGGTAGAGAAAACAATAAACTCAATGACAATAGCTAGCATAATATTGATGTTATAATACAATCATGATAGTGATAGTGTCTATAATACTAAGTTATATAATATTATTTAAGCCTAATATAAATATTGTATGATATTGGTTCTGTATTGAATCCTAGATAAGGTCTTCCATATTCCATTCTGCTATTAGATTCACTATCATTTTCCCCTCTTACATCTTATTCAAGGCCTCACATTATAAAACCAAACAATCAAAACAATGGCCTTGAAAATCAGACGTCATAAATAAATGATAATATATCAAATGTAAACAAACAACATTTCATTTCGTGTTTTACAAAATAATTTTTCAAGTCCACCATTGTGATTTTAATCCATCAAAGATACGTATCCTTTTCCGTATTAAAAGATTGAAATTCCTGAAATCTACTCACATAGTTAAACAACTCCGTTATCTTAATGAGAAGCGTTCACCATTTACTGTTATACATAACGGGCACCTGCTTGTTTGTCCGCCATCTTTAAACGTTACTATGGAAGTTATGACGTCATGATAGGAGAGTGATTAAAGAACGATAACTCTTTCACGATTCATTGACTTCAAACAATAGCTAGTTAATGGATTTTCCTTAATGATTTAATCTCATTAACGTTTCTAATTAGTTTGATTTAACTAACCGTTTGTTGTTTTTATAAAAGACGAACTATAAAAGTTCGAGGAGGTAGAAGACCGGAGAGTCCGCGATATGGTTTTGATTACCGAAGCAGACACCATACCTACCAGTCAGTCAAGGCCGGAGAGTAGTGGAGACTTCATCTAAAAAAAAACTCAGAAGAATTTATAGATGGGCTACAAATTGAAGCTCAAATTGTAATAAGCAATTTCAATTTCTCGACGTTCAGAGGGAAAATGAAAATGTCGGGAATAGTTTTAAAACCTTTCAAGTCCATAGAAAACTCATTATAGTTTGTGTTTTATTCAAAAGTAAATATATACAAGATAAATTCATACTCAAAATTCTATTATTCAGAGTGAGGAAGTTCATACAAAAAAAAAAAACAGTAAAGCACTGGCTGCGGTCACAAACCGAGATCCATTACAGGTGGCTTGTATCTTGAACATACGGAATAAAAACCCACTGGATCCCGAGAATTAACTCATTAACAAACGAACAGTCAACCAAATGTTCAGCCATATACAACCAATTTATTTACATTTGTAAACTTCGCTGAAGAATTCGACAACGAAGTCATTGATGAGACCCTTATCTGGTATACTGGCCATCATCCCATAAACACCGGCCGTGCCAGTCTTAGATAGAGACTTGTTGTTCTGAAATAACAAATAGATTTGAATTACCAGTTGAATAATTGGCTTTGGGACTACTACTTCATGGTCTTTCGAAGGGAAAGCTATATTGGTATTGCCAAATACTTTGAAGTCGTAAAATAACAGTAACTATGTTTCTATGATGTTGAGTTTAGACAGGTTCCCCGCTGAAATATGCAGATACATACCCTACACTCGTCGGTACTGTTTTTCAAGTCGTCGAGTAATTTATCGACGACAGGTGCGTGATGAGGTAAAATAGAACAATGTAAACAGAAAGGATTCTGTTGTCTTTCCATTTTCCAACCTTAAAAACACAAACAAATTCTTTAACCGTGAGAAAGAGACAAAGAAACAACTTCACCAGGATCCCGTCTACTAGCTGAAGCTGGTCCTTTACCAAACCTCTTGTTCATTGATAAACAAGGAAAACAACTTCACGAGGATACTCTCTACCAGCTGCTTGTGGTCCTTGAAGAGTTTCTCAAGGATACTTTCCAACCAAAACAGAATTTATTAACTAACCTCTCTTTTCCATTGCGTCTGCTACAGCCAAGATATCTACATCTGGGTTATTGGAACCGATAGAGAACCCTGTCATTGATGGGTTACCAAGGATACACAGTCCCTGGAAAGAAATCAACACTTTCATTTCTTTTAGGATTGGAACATCAACATCGACAGCTTCATCAACATAACTGATAGTGCTCCGTCTTTTCCCCTCACCCATGATAATCCCGTGACCCCCATACCCGACCCCTTAACAACTAATTGTTTACGTAGTATTTCAGACGATACATTAGGATCTACTATACCTACATCTATGTTATTGATGCCGTCTTTCAGCTTGTCCGTAATATCCATTAGTTCCTTAGCTTTCCTCATGTACCCATCTTTACCCAGCGATCTCATACACACCCAGGACGCAGCAATATTTCCTCCTGCAATCCAAATCATATCATAGGTCATAAATACTCATTTTGTCACGTAATTTATAAATCAGCCAATCAAAACACTTCCTCGTGAGGCTTGCTTTGTAAATATGATCACAAGAATTAAAATCGTGTTTATTATAATGTACGACCAATAATTTCACTGGTGCAGTTATTTATAGATGGTCAGAGAGACAGATCCTAAAGATTCTGATGATGATACTGATGATGACCTACCTCCTCTGGTCCCAGCCATACTTGGAGAACCATACAATCCTCCGGGCCACTCAGCGTACACAAATATCTGATATTTCCTCAGCTCGGAGTTTCTATAGACCACCACACTCGAACCCTGGAATTTAAACAGCATTTGTTTGTGAACTGTCTTAAAGGATATCTACGCAATATAACTAAATAAGTCCTACTCTTCTGCACCTTATTGGAGTTAGAAGTGTCCCCTTACCTTAACGGTGTACCCGTATTTATGAATATCCGCCGATATAGAGGTAACTCCTGGACATCTGAAATCCCATTTCGGCACCTCATATCCGAGCTTTTCTACCCTGTAATACGTAATAAATGAAATAAAATGAATGGAGTTTTACGTTCTACTCTTTTGTACCTAATGGGCTTTATACGTAAAAATGGATATGACGTAAGTGAGTGACACAATGACGCGACACGTTCTATTCGAAGACGGACACTGCCACGCAGTGTGCAACGAGGCAGCGGTATTAGTACTTACCATGGAAGCATAAATCCGCCGAAACAGGCGTCAACATGAAGAGGTAGACCAGTTCGAAGTGCCAGATCAGAAATTGTGTCTATATCATCTACAATACCATGACAGAATTGAGGGGCTGACCCTACCAGTAAAATCGTGTTAGAGGTTATGGCCTGGAAAAGATAATAGTCTAGTTTGATATAACATTCGACAAATCCTGCAGTTCTTAAGCATCATTTTAAGGTACTGTTGTTATTCCGAAATATCATTGCAAGCTACGTTTGACCATAGACAAGCTGTTAGAAAGGATCCACAAAATCCGAACCTACCCTCTCCATGGCCTTGACATTGGCCTTAAAATCAGGTCCTATAGGTGTTCTGATGATATTCAAGCCAAAATAATGTGCTGCCTTCTCTATAACTGGATGTACTGTTATCGGAGCTATCTACAATGTAAAGTTGATAGGTCTGTGATTGGTACGATGTATAGTTCCTCTGTATAGTTTATTGTAAACAACGTTTCAACAATTTTCATTGGTTTATATCTTATAGCACTATGGACTATGGAACAATAACATTGTGCACAACGTTTCAACAATTTACATTGGAACAGTGAAATGATATAAGTATGTTCATGTGTATTATAACTGGATTAGTACTTACAATTTCAGGATTTTTGATGTGAGGGAAGAGTTTTTGAGCTCGGTCTCTGTATGTTTTCACGGCCATTAAAACGCTCTCCGTGCCGCCTGACGTCAAAAATCCACACGCTTCTTCGTCTGCGTTTAACATATCAGCCGACATACTGAGAATCTCCGTCTCCATTTTCCTACAAAAAAGATCAAATTGTTTTAAGGACCGACGTTCGCTAAGTTTGCTCCATGGTTCTCTAGAGTACGTTATTGAAAAAAAAATAATAATATCTATAACCAAAACGACCTACCTACCTCAAACTGGGGAAAATCATGGGGTTTAATGCATTTTCATGCAGAAAGGCGTGATGAGCTTCTTTTACTAAAGCATCATGGTCCACAGAATAACCACTGGCCTCTGAAATATAAGTATATAAACGAAATGGGTGGGATGGGGTTTACAATTAAGGTATCTAATCATCAGGAGGTCACCAGTACACCATGCTAACACTATCCTAGAGGATATCTGAGTCGAATCAAGTCATTGATGGCATATCCCTGTAACTATGGTTCCACTATTCTGTATCATTGAAGCGTCATCAAAAACAACTCTTCGTGTCTTGGCAGTGCTTTCTGGATGTAGCTTACAAAGACAGTTCTGTGATTCATAGCATTGTCTGGTGTTCTAATGAATAATTCAATAGAAATTCTACTGCCGATCCAAATCGTTATACTTACGTTCAAATCTGTCGAAGCATTCTTTCTGTAACTCGAAGTGGTCGTCTTGTAGAGTATACATATAAGCGAAAACATTTCCATCTTCTATCTTATTTTCTTCAGATTGTAGATCGTCCAGTTCCTTTCTTATTTCATCATACGGTATACCTTAAACAGATTCAAAAAAATATCTATAATGTCCGACAAAGAAAAGCTTTAAAACAGTTTCTGTTGAACAATGGTAGTATTCCGTGCTCAGTAAAGGCGCCATCTTGGACTATCTACGAATTAAACTCACCTGTATCAGGTATAACAACTCTAGGGGCCTTTTTCTCTCCCTTTTTAGGAGCCAGGTTGACTTGTTTCATAAAATTAGTCGCTTCATTCTTAAGAACTTTTTCAATCACAGTCGCCATTCCTGGTAAGTTTTTCAACACAACGACGATTGCTTTTAAAAACGCATCTTTTCCCTTGTTGACGAAGATGTTGACCAAAACGACGACCATAACGGCCACGAGAATATGTTCTATATACGAAATGGCCGACATTTTGAACTCTCAGTTTCACCCCGAATGAAATGAAGAGACGAGAGCCGGAAGACAAGTTTTGTAAGAAAATGATAAAATTTGAAAAAGAAATTATCAGTCTTTATCTGAAGCCTATCTTTCTGATAAAACAACACGACAGCGGTCAAAGTATAATTTTATTTTGATAACAAACAATATTCATTAATGCAAAATCATTAACCGTCCCCTATTCCTACCTCTCGCATGCACCATTTAACCCAAAGTATATTCCACTTAATTCTTATGCTTGAGGAACAATTCGATAACAAATAAGGTTCGTGGCGCTTTAGACCCAAACGGTGCTCTCAATTCTCGGTAAGAACATTAAGCCAAGATTGTGCTAAATTATGAGCGATGGGTTTAAAAAGAACGCGTCTAAATCAACACCATACAGTCAAGAACTGTAATATAATATTATTGTTATGTTTGTCCTAATTGACACTCGTACGGTTTGACAAATTGGGACGATTTGACAAGAGTACGACTTGACTGGTCGCGCATGTCTTGATACTTTTCTATTTCCGGTTCCTTTTTAATATCAGCTATCATGGGGGTACGACATTTTAATAACAAATCCACTAAATCTATGCCCATCCTGCCTAAAATTCAATAAATTTAGAAATATGAGTGATATTGAAATATGCCATAACCATTTCCCTGTCATTTAAGAAAACTTCGAAGGCAATTATTAGCCTAGATCATCTTGAGTTCACCCTGTTATGTTTACCAATGAGTGACGAAATGTAAACGAATGGTTTCCACGTTGGTTCTGCAGTTGTGAACGGAATTAAATTATAATTTTAATTCTGCAAGTACTGTCATAGGACGAATGACTACAAACGTAAACACCAAATGTGTGTGTATTTATGAAATGAGCAGGTTCAGAAAATGATCACTCACATATTAGCTCACCCCACCCCACAACCTTATAAGTTCATTATTTGTTTATATATATATTAATGCTTGTTGTAGCCCAAGGCGAAAGCTAACCCATTGAAGAAGCCAGCAGCCTCTGGAAAGAAAGGCAAAGAGAAAGTAGAAAAGAAAGACAAAAGGAACAATCAAATGAGAGAACTGAAGATTGCTAAATTATGTTTAAATATTTGTGTTGGTGAATCTGGTGATAGGCTAACAAGAGCTGGTAAAGTGTTGGAGGCCCTCACTGGACAGCCACCTGTCTTTGCTAAAGGTATGTTTCATTGCAGTAAAATTTTTAATGCAGTCAGACTTGACTATTGCAAGAATGTGAAAGGAAATTGAGGGTCAATATCTTGTTACAAACTATATTGCATTGTCCAAACTGTAGAAGAGTAGGATAGCTTCATTCCATTTAAGATCAAAAGGGGTTTCTCTTCCTGACCGGCCAGTGTTCCTATAGTAGAATGTCTCTTATAACACCTAATACTATTTACTTCGATTCTAATAAAGTTCTATCCTTTTAGCTCGATACACAATCCGTGCTTTCGGTATCCGACGTAATGAAAAAATTGCTGTGTATGCTACAGTCAGAGGCCCTAAAGCAGAAGAAATCTTAGAACGAGGCTTAAAGGTAAATGACTTAATAAATCAAATCAAAAGTCACTGTACTTTAAATCCTTGGATCTATGTGTCCTGGAAATGTAGAAAGGTATCCAATAGATGACTAACTGTTTCAGAATATATCTTAATAAATTGTATCTATATGTACTCTCTGAAAGGCATCAATTGTTCATAGAAATAGGCATGCACTTCCTGTCTATTAACATTCATTCCAATAGTTATATTTGAAAAATGAGAAATAGAAATTTGATTGAGAATTTGAGTATAATTTTGATTTCTGTTTTACAGGTTATTGAATATGAATTGAAAACCAGGAATTTCTCCAACTCTGGCAGTTTTGGTTTTGGTATCCAGGAACACATTGATTTGGGAATCAAGTACGACCCTAGCATTGGTATCTACGGAATGCATTTCTACATAGTCCTCGGCAGAGCTGGTAAGTCCAATAAAAATTTCATTTGTGATGATGAACTCTGCTCTTTTTACGAGGGATGGAGGGGGTTTACTTATAAGGGGTTCGTCAAGCTTTGTGACAAGTTTCTGACTTTTATTGGTGTCATTTTGTTAGTGATGCATGAAAAAGCATCTTGATAAGAGATGTGATGTGCATGCCTGTCATATCGTGCCTTGCTCTAATAAGACACTTCATAAATTTCAAAGGGTTTTAAAATCAAAATAAATATATCTTGTACTTAATTATTTTCACCTAATTAATATTGTTAATTATTAATTGTAGGATACAATGTATCTAAAAGACGAAGATGTAAAAATAGAATTGGTATTAAACATAGAATTACCAAGGATGAAGCCATGAAATGGTTTCAACAGAAGGTAATGTATAGACTTGTGTTTATCAAACTAAACTCGTTAGCTAATTATGATAAACATTCACTGATCAGTTTAAACAGTAAATTCTCCTGATATTGAAATAAATATTGGATAACTGGATTTGTAATATTTACAACAAAATTATACGGATATAACACTTACTTTAATACCATATAAGGCGACGTCTCAACTTTAATACCATATAAGGCGACGTCTCAACTTTAATACCATATAAGGCGACGTCTCAACTTTAATACCATATAAGGCGACGTCTGAACAAGTGTTCTTTGTCTTCAGGACAATACTTAATATATTATATTATTTGTGAGGCAGTCTGATTAACAAGATATGATCTTAAAGAGAATTTAAACAGACCTTAAAAATAAAAGACCTAGTGAAATTTTGGACACATTTTCTGAATGCTGGAGAGATAAGCTTAACAAGATTTGAAAAAAGATGCAAATGAACAAACCTTTTGGCCCTTTCTGTCCTATTTAATTAATGTTTCTTTTCTCTTTTTTTTCAGTATGATGGTATAATATTGCCTGGAAAATAAAATAAATCAATTAAAATAAAACCTATTGAAATTTTACAACCTTTTCATTGGAAGATAAGCTTTACAAAACTTAGATCATTCGAACGATAAGCCTTTCCCTGCACACTAAAGTTTCAGTATTTACCGTCTTAATTTCAACCGCAAGTATAAGCCTTTCCCGAACAAAGTAAGTGTCAAGGCTCAAGATAAGCCTTATCCCTTGTTCGCAAACTTACAATACTGTCAAGGCCGCAAGATAAGCCTTCCCTGCACACTAAGCTAGATTAGTCTTAAGCCGCAAGATAGCCTTTCCCCGCACATAAATGTATCAAGGCTCGCAAGATAGAGCCTTTCCCCGCACACTGAAGTGTCAAGGCGAAGATAGGCCTTTCCCCGCCACTGAAGTGTCAAGGCTGCAAGATAGCTTTACCCCGCACACCAGAGTGTCGATGCTCCAAGAAAAGCGAACTTAATTGTCAGTTCCGTAATAGACGCACATTGGGCGGTTAAGTCCGCAAGAAAGTCCTATTCCCGCAAACTAAAGTGTCATTAGATGGGAACTAATAATATATTTGAGGGGGGGGGGGCGAATTCTTGATGTTGATGTCACAGTATAAGATATTGAAAGTCTCGACCTATCGAACTAATCCAATTGAGATCTTCATTAGGTTTATCCAATTATAGGGCTAATAAGCTTAACTGTTCTCAGTTTCCACAGAAACCGGATTAAGTTTTGGTTAAGCAATCTTATGAGACGGTTCTGATCTATGAAGCGAGAAGACGGACTGTTATTAGTTTCAATTCACTGAGTGTAAACCACTTTATTTTTTTAAACCGTTTGTTTGATATGTAAAGGCTATATTACACTCGAAAAGTTTTTGTATGAATTATAGATCGACTTGTGGAATAATATTGTGGGACCATAACGTGCGGCTATCATATTTCTTGACCAAAGGCAACGTTTATAGGAGTAAGTTAAGAAAAAATAAGTAATAAAGAGGATTGAAGATAAGACGGATTTGACTAAAAACAAGCCCGTGTGAGAGGGCCTTTAAATAATCGTCAATGATAAGTGGGTCGGTATTACATATTGTATATTTTATATCTTCATTGAAACTGTGACGCCGTTATAGTGTTTTTGGATACAGCAATAAACACAGAACAAGGCTGATAATAAAGGTAGGCATGTTGAAGTTTTCAATGGGGAACCTTTGGCTTTAGGACTGAACTTCGACCGAATTTTGAATGCAGGAATTCGGTTGTCATAGAAATGTTCAAATGAATAATGACCATATGGAACTGATCGGAGATTTCCCAGTTAACTGAATATAAAACATTACTGATTTATGTTTCTTGTGTCTCCACCCCCCCCCCCCCCTTCTCTCTCCCTCCCTAACCCGCACCCCACCACCTTTCAGCTGACTGTTATCAATCATCCATTTATCAGCGAATTGTCGGCTGTGGAATGAGTCCTTTTTACCCCAAATGTGTCAATAATTACTTAAAATGAATATAGGACTCCCCCCCCCCCCCGCTCGCCTCCCGTCCCACACCACCCACAGAAACTCCTCTTCATCAGAAACGGAGGTTAATAATAATAATTATGATAATACGACACTTGACATTTAACAGTGGAAACAATCAGCATGTAATTATAGATATATGGTCGAGAATAATGATATTTACCACGTTCTAGTATGATGACGACAAGCCCGCGTTAACACGACTTGAGTCGGTCCTATATTAGGATGGGTAAAGTCAGAAATATGCCATTTTATTTCAATAATCAATGCTGGGTAGTGGACATACCATAGGGTAAGACATAATTTAGAAACAGGGCTACATTTCTCATACTTAGTGGTCTGCATTTCTTCTCTAGACTAAGCTAACATAAGAACAACGACTTTTGAAATAATTCCTTGACAGAATCGTCTTAATACACAGCTTTTTTGCCTATAGATTTATATATTTAGGTTTTAAGTTAACTTGATGTTAACACATCGTTCTTTCTATTTTCAGGATTCTTAAATATTATCAAGGAAGGCTACTGAGGTCGTTAAGGAAACTATTTACAAAGAAATTTGCATGGAGTCGAAGTGAGTCAGAGGCTTCAACTCGGAGTGACAGGTCGCTTCAGTGACAGATTGTTCTCTTTACACGTCGTGTTGAAAACGTTCCAAACCATTTCTGATATATTATTTCAAAGATGTCCACCAACATCGTTTAACTTTGGTTTCTTTTGCTTCTGTGTTATTTGTTATTGCGAGAATTGGATTTTGAGAAAATGGGGGATAAAAGAACGTTAGAAATCCTTCAAAGATTGTCACCTTGTAAAAAAGACGAAGATATTGTTTCTACAGCTTGTAGAGACTTACTCGTCAATTTAATCAAAATGCAGCCCCGATTCCACGAGGTGTTTTTCCCCCTGGCTACTCCAGGAGCTTATAATGACAGTGTTAGTGTTGGAACGTTCCCCCTTACCAAGTTCTCCACAGCCTATGTGTGTCAGACTATATCGAAAATTAAAGATGAATATGGTTTCAATACGACTATCAATAAAACAGCTACTGAAGATTGTTTGAGAGAGATTTATTACGGTCTACAGTGGAAGAAATTAGGTAAGAAATGACGGAGGTGGGGAGAAGGGGTGGTTTGGTTCGAAAGTTTTGGGGTTATACGTCCCACTATTGTGCCCCGTAGAAGAGGAGCCGTTGATTCAGGATGTTTGTGATATGAAAATGAGTTTGATATCCCATTATGGTGCTCCAGAACAGCAGTATAGAGATAGCATTACGGAATTTAGAAATGAAATGGACTTATTTAGGCAAAGGTCGGAATGAATAACGGTTAAAAATTATTAAATATCATGTCTTTTATATTCCAGGCTTCGCACTGTACACTCTGGTTTATCCCGTCACAGTTAAAGATGATAAAACAGGCATCTCCATAGACGATTATCTCGACGAGGAAAGGTAAGTTTAAAAGACTCTCTAAGAGAAATAAATCCATTTAATAACGTTACAATTTATTTGTCGTCTGTAGTCTTATTTTACTGATTACTTTATTAAATTGGTCAGTCTCAGCTTTTAGGGTCACTGTAAACTTTAAATTAGAGATAAGGTTCGTGTACAATTCAATAACTAATATTATAACCCTAGAAGAGTATATTGATGTGTATTTTCAGTCATATATGGGCAGAGAAGTTAGTATCTGCTATTATGGAGCCAAGTTGGATGAAGAGTGTGTTACAGAGAATAATTAAAGGGAAATATAAAGATGAGGAATATAACAGGGATATGAACGAATTATTTGTTAAATTACATATATTGGACCCCCAGTCTGTTATACCCGCCTATCAATTTCTACTTAGTCAGAGAGGTAAGTCATTTCTCTAGTGACATCTCTTTTTATCATATAGTGGGGTAGGGGGTAGAGTAAAGGGCCACAGAATTGTCTAAGGGTCTCACTGACAGTGTGGGGGGGACCAAAACCTCAGTTCTAGGGGACATAACAACATATTACATACCTGTTTATTCTTTAGAGTCAGGACAGGTAAATTTTTTGAAAATACTGGGTTATTTTCTGGTAAAGAACATGAAGGCACAGACTTTCCCTTGATGGCTGTAATATCTAAAATATAATGCCCACAAGTTAAATATTTGTCTATTTTTAACAGGATGTTCTGTGTCAATTCATCCATGTTTTATTATCATTCCAGCACTACCGGCAGTGAATCTAGAGCTAGCAACTAGAAACTATTTAGGTGGACCGTTAGATATTAACAGTATTAAACCAGAGATAGAAACAGCGATTAGAAAACCAAGCGTGCCGTTAAACGTATCGCGCCTGAGTTTGACTGAGGTGGAGGTATTTCACGGAGTTGAAGTGGACGAGTTTATAGTAACGGAATGTAGAAACCAAGGTTTCTGGTCAGGGAAACGTCCTGAAAACTATCGTATCTCCAGATATAAAGATCGATGTGTGGTCATGTGATCAATACGTATAAATCTATAACCCTATGTCAGTGCCTTTTGTTGAATACATATAAAACTTGTCTCATCGTGGAGAGCATCATTATATTAGACATCCAATGTAATGGTCATCATTTTATCAATAATTTTGATCTACAAGATTAAAACTTAGAGTCACAACAGGGGCAGATTTTACTATAAGAAAGTACAGATAGAAGATTCCGAACGTATGATATCCTCAAAACAAAATGGTTAAAAGGACCCCTGTTTTTAATTTACTAAAGTTGTAGGAAATTTTCTACCCCAATGAGTTTTAATGGAAAATAACCATTTAAACATTTTAATCAATTAGCCACAAGTGCCTTATAAAAACTGAAAGAAAACCAGAAACAATTGACTGTTTGATATTTTTTATTTCATGTTTATTTATAAAATGTTTTGTTATGATATATATTTTAATCTAAAATGTTGTATGATCTTTTTTTCACAAAATACACCTTTCTTTGGTCTGAAAAACCCTTTAAGTCAGCCATTTTCACAACATCAAGTTCAGATCATTGTCAAGATCTTTCAAGATCAGTTTACAGTAGTTAGGTCACCAAACCATGATTAAAAGGAATCTGCCATTATCAGGCAAACTTTACACCAGCCAGCTGTATAGAGCTCAAGAACAGCTGTCTGCATCAATATGAATTATGAAATATATATACAAGTCTTTGTGGTCCAAACACATGATAAATGTTCTCACAAGAGAAGGAATCTATTTGACCTCTGGAGTACTGAGACCATATTTCTGTTTCATCTGATCTAAATCCTGCTTCTTTTTATCAGTATCCACTTTCTTAAAGGACTGAAAATATAAAAATATCATTTTTTAAAATCTTTTGGTCATATAATCAACTGTAGTACATTGAGAAAGAAACCCTGTGCCAGTGCCTTATAACTTGTAACTTTCAACCACTCAATCTATACAATCTATTGCTTTAATCCTGGGCCAGTCCTTCTGTTGAATAGTAACTTGTTACCTTTAACCCCAACCTAAATTTTAACCCTCTGTTTAACCTTTCAACCACCCCACTCTCTACAATCTATTGCTTTAACCCTGTACAGTGTATATTATTAAATAATAACTCGTTAATTTAAGTCACCCTTATCTCTGAACTCGAAGTTTAAACCAAGTCAAGCTTACCTTATTGGCCTGGTAATACAATACAACCAGGTATCTATTACACACATTGAATCCAGACAGGTGATCACAGGCATTTTTGGCATCGAATATATCTTCATAAATCACAAACGCTGTACCTTTAGTTTCAGGAGTATTACCACTGAAATTTAAAAAAATATTTAATAATAGGTTATCATTGAGTTTAAATAGGCCAGTGCTCCAATATGAGAGTATCTTTTATAATACCCTCAATAATATAATTAATCCTTAAGCGACATTTAGGGGTAGGAAGCACATGAATAATGAACACAGTTTTTATGGTATACTACTCCTCAATTTAATACAATAATACACAACATTTCAACAATTACACTACATAATTCCACTAATTTTGCAAAAATGATACCTTAAAAAAAGGACAGTAAATCAAATTCTCATCAACATAAAAACAAACATTACACTCTGATTTGTCTAATAGCTCCATATTTACCAAAAATATCATACATTTCTTCAGGGGTGATTTTATAAGGTAGATTTTTTATATACAGTATTCTGTTGACCTCTGGTGGAAGCCTCACCTACAAACAGAATGTTAGAATTAAGGACTGACGTCTGCTATAGAAATAACAATTAATTTCACTTGTTGAACTTTACGTCGAGGATTTGGGGGGGGGGGGATTTAAGAGAAAAAAAAGAAAAGTTTATCAAACAAATGAGGAGTGATCAGCCCAAAGTATTAGGCTATGTGTATCACATTAATCGATAATTTGCCTAATCCTCGTGGTTGTGGAATCAGTTATGTGGCAGACGTATTATATGGAAACAAGCGTTGCTAAATACTAAATGACTTTTTGTGATCACTCTCCTCGCTTCATTTCATTCAGAACAAAATACGATTTAGCCAGAGGGTTTTTAAGTCATAAATTTCAAGAAAAAACCAATAATTCGGAAATAGATTCAAATAAAACAGAAAAATGCTAACGTTTCCTCTCTTGTTCATCGCCATCTTGAATGTTTTTGCTGCCAACTCTTTTTAGCTCACTTTTTAATGCAATACTTTTTTGAGCTTTAACGGTGGACGTTGTATGTGTGGTGTTGGTATGATGTTATTTGTTACAGTGTTCCCATTCTAGGTAACGATCAGCGAAGTGGCTCAGCTGTAACCTTGTTTTACCTGCTATGGATGGGAACGTATGATTCACTTGTGTCCAGCATGGTTTTGAGAGTGTCACTGATGCATGCGAGGTCTTGTTAGGTCTCGCTGTCCAGTAGGTCAATCAATTTTCAAAGGAATTTGATGGAACTTGGTGGATTAGAATTGATAAGACAGAAGAAAACTTTGAATTTGACGATTTTTTTAACGAACAGTTTTTGAGTTATTGCCCTTGATATAGTAAAATTGCGTTTTAAATATTTTGTTGGGACAAAAGAAGCTACAATTTTAAATAGTTTTGATGAAACTCGGTACGAGTATTGAAATAGATAAGATGGTAGTCAAGTTTGCATTTGACGATTTTCCATGAATAATTTTTTAGCCACATAAGGCCATCACTTAAGGGCCAAAACTCTCCATCACATACGTTCTAAACTGGCCATCACAATGAGGTCATCACTTAAGGCCAAAACCAGCCATCTCATAAGGCCAAAACTCTACATCACATATTTGAGGCAATTTTGACGAATTCAAAGGGCCATTTTGACCAATTCAATTGACCATTTTTCTTGGGCCATTATGACAAATTTTGGGGCCTTTTTGGTCAGGGGCCATTTTGACTACAACACAAAACACTTGCTTCCGGTCTATAACGGAAGTTCGTATGAAGACGCTCGAAATGGCGAATCGTAAGTACAGAAAATTGTTTTTAAAGTTTACATGTTGTTTGATGGGGCCGATTGCTATGCAAATGCGCCGACAATACACACATCATTTCAGGAATCGTGATCTACACTTTTGATTCTTGAACATGTGGAAATATTTGCAAAAAAAGCGATCAAGTTTGAGGAGAACCGGTGTCGAGTTTCTATTGGTTGATTTTGCCACGTGTAATATCAACCAAAACATGAGGGGTTTGATCTGAACATCGACCACGAAACTTTAATTATCTATCCTAGGCTCTGATCAGTCACTATGACAGGCATCTGTAGAGTTAGAGCTTCTCGGATTGACTCGGTGCAGCTCGGATCTTTGATTAATTGCTTACTAAATGAAACTGGCGATTAGAATACTAGATTGCTTTTACTATTAAAATGAAACTGGCGATCCGATTAGGCCTAATTGCTTACTATTAAAATGAAACTGGCATCAAACACAATTGGAGGTTAGTGCATGCTATTGCTAATCGTCCTCAAACTTTAATGAAGTAGAGTTTTGTACTTGATCAAAGACTTGCAATGGACACTTAAGGAAACAGGTGACGTCAATTGTAACTAATCCCAATGACAGGGTTAGTGATCAATGAAGAATGAAGGTTTTCCTTAGAACTATATTTGAATGAACCTTGCAGTGGACAATGAGGAAATGTGGCCTAATATTGTACAGTGAAATTGATATCAATTATTACTCTATATATTTATTATTTTAGAATTATCTGTCACGTTGCTGTTTGCTGTAGTAGTGGTAGGACAGGCTTTGACTCCGTCCACATTTTTAACAACTTTAGATCAGAATCGTTTGAAATCAGTATTTGAAGGAGCCCAGCCTTACAATGATGTGACTAATGCTCACTATGGTATACTGGGACTGAGTCTTTTGGGCTCGACTGTACCTAATGCCCAGGAGGCTTGCAAAAATATAAACAGCAATGTAGATAAAAGCAACATAGCTTCTTTATACCACGCTTCATCTGCTGCTCAACTTCTGACTGGGTGTAAGGTAGGTTCTACAATGATTTTAACTTAGTCAAGGTATAAAGGTGATATGAGAAAAGTATTCTAACAAAAAGCACGGAGCTAGATCATAGAGCAAGAACTATAAATTTCTATGGGCTGTTAGTTCAGTTAATAAACCATAAATAAAAAAAGTAATAATTTTGTGGTACCAACTTATAGTCATCATCTCCAGGTGTTTTACCTCTGCTTTGTACCCTTCTAGCCAAAGTGGTTACATACGGTAACCAATGTATAAGAAAATATAAAAATCATTAATTTGGTTTGAAGCTCTGAGAGTAGGCCAACATGATCCTCAAGAGCACTGACCTAGCGGTTTATTTATCATTTAACTCACCTTTACATAGGTGAAAGAAACAGCTGATAGAAAGAATCCTCATGAACCTAATTTTCATCCTTAAAAACATCCTTGTTCTGTCCTAATTGTAAGAAGTAATTAAAAGTAAATAATGAGCCTAGTGATTATTGTATTGTTTCAGTTAAATGTAGGAGATGTACAAGCTCTATTAGAAGGGGCTATCAAAGCTGATGGGGATGTGGTCAATATATTTCATGCAGTTTTTACCTTAAAAAATTTAGGTTTAAAAGGTAGGTGTATATTATGTAAAAATTCATACAGTATGCACAGTCAATTCTCATATATAGGCCAGTTGGCTTTAGAATAATGACTGACAATGAAAGTGGATTTCATACGACACACCTGCATCGTACATAATTATTACATACATAAATAAATACAACCAAACTACACAAATACCAAATCATATCATCATACAAACCAACAAATACCAGGTTGTTGACTGAACTGACCAATTTATCCCAAACAACTCACAAACTCACTTTAAAACGTGACTGAACCCCAACTCATCACTACGAGAAATTGATTTCACTCTATTGAAACCGATTAAAATCACATTTGTGTTTTCTTCAATAGAGAAATTGGATTTAAATTCTCAAAGCTATTAGATCATTTGGCTCAAATTCCCCCAGATGAGAGGTTCTTATAGGGAGAGGGTCCAAAAGATGACACAACCACCCTCAGGCAGGAGATATTATAACCTGATAATAAACTTATCAACAAGTACTGTATATAAACTTAAACTTGATAAATCTGATTGTTATTTTCAGTTGATAATAAGAAAACTTTACAAACTTTAGAAGAAGCTTTGAAAAAAGACGACTCTGCTTTAAGGTAGGTGTTATTTACACAAAGCAAAACCTTTGTTTTAAAAACAAATTGTGAGTTTGTTAGTGTTAGGGTGAGATGAGAATAGTATTCTCAAGAAAGCACTGGCCTAGGTCATGAAGTAAGAAACAACATTATAGGATGAGATAGTTAGTGTAAACAATAGTTAAAAATGGTTAAGGTTATAATCATGAAAAGTATGGAAGTCTTGATCTTTCACCGGTTCTGAAATCCAAATCTAAAAAAACAAAACAAGCTTTTGGTCTATATTCATATTTTGGTAATATTTGTAGCTATTGTTACTATAAACTAATCATGGATTTAACTCAATAGATTGTATTTCTAGTTATGGATACTCCTTTCAAATAGCTGCAGAGTTGTCTGGTTCCAAGTTTTTTGATCATATTGAAGATGTTATCGCCCAGGCTGACGAGGTAGATGATAAATATTTACAGGTACGTTCAGTTTTATTTGTCTTAGAATTGAGTCACTCCCAACTTAGCTGTAAAGAAAGTATAATAGCTGAAGATTTTCACTTGCTGTTTATTTGGGCGACATCACTGATAAAATTAGTTAAATAGAGGTGAATGACAGACTAGCTTGTTATATAACTATGTATCCAGATGTATTATAGGCCATGTTATTATGAACAAAGGCTGATTAACATACCTATATCTATAATATTTCAGTTTGAAGGTGGTTTATACGTCACATCATTTATAATAGACTCAGCTTATAAACTTGGTACCAAATTAAACAAAGCACCTACAATCTCTGCTGTAAGTAAGCCATTTGTTTTATTATAACACCTCTTGCCAGATCACTAGGATGTCAAACTTTTTTTTCATATTAATGGGGGGGGGGGGGGTAATGATTTGATAAAAATGATCAACAACCAGATTGTAAAGTTGTATAATGGTAGAACCGCACTTAAGTCTATAGGTTTTCAATATTGCATGAGTAGTGATACCATGAGTAGACTTGATTTAGTTGCATTGTTGTCAAAAAGGGGTTAAAGACATTGTCAGTGGAATTTATAGCCCATGGGTGGTTGGACCGGCTTCGAAATATGGTTTAATGGTAATTTGTTGTCATTTGAGTTATTTTAAGTTGACACTGCAGCAAAGCAACATGGCTTTTGAAAACAAAAATGGCAACTCAATCATTCGAGTCCGTAGAAAAAGTAGTGTGACCATATTCAACGTATGTGTAATATGGATTCAATTATTACATGGGCCCGATTTCCCTTGTATCGGTACAGTAAGATTACACATGTATATAATAAAAATATTACCCAAAAATTATTATATTTTCAATATAACACTTTTCTACTTCCAGGACAAAGTTATCAAATTTTCTAATTATTTTTTGACTCGTAAACATATCCATCAACTTCGTGCTGCAGCTTATTTCTTATCAGCTATTAAAACACTAGCCGATAATAAGGTATGTCCCATGTTATTCTGTTTTAAATTTATCAGTACACCTTGCAGAGTTTATACCAAGATACGCTTGGCTACATTTTCATTAATTTTCTTACTTGAACGATACCGGATTGATATGGGACTTTATTTCACGTCTGCCTCACTGACTCGTGCAATCCTTTTTTATTTTAAGCAAAAGCTCTATTAGATAAGATGTTAGGCCTGTCTCTGAAATGGCTTTTGTTTGTATATTTCTAGTTTCTTTTACTTAAAGCATTGACCCTTCCAGATGTAAATCCAAAACAAATTTTTGTGCTTCTAAAAAATTAACATTCAGTCACAATTGAATCAAAAGCTAGATGATACAATATAAGTTGAGTCTGTCTCTTAAATTAACTTTGAGTAGGACGTAAAACTCCTTTTCATTTCATTTTTGCTATGGACGTTGTTTGTATAATTGTAGTTTCATGTACCGATAGCTGTAACTCTAGCTAGTCCTGTAGCAGTCAGTAAATCTCAACCAGTTGTCCAGGTTCGTGTTACAAACTTAATGGGAGGTTCTCTCGGTAGTTTGAAGGTTGTAGCTGATAATGCCAAAAACATTGGTGAAGGTTCAGTTGTGCTCAATAAGAAACCATTTACTGAAAATTCTAAGGACAAGTAAGTATGAATAAGTTCCTTGAAAAGATTTGAAATTTATATTTTAGATAGTTTTATATAGACAAGTATGTTTGATGAAAAACTTTCTTTAAAAAAGATCTGAAATTTTTGTTTGTTTAAGTCTAAAAGAGGTAATTTGTGGCAAATTTCTGTAAAACAGAAACAAGAATTTAGCTTAGATGTATGAAGGCAGGTTATGTATTGTAAGCAATGTTTTCTTTTGAATTTCAACTTGGTAATTTTAGTATTTTCCTCATCGCCCACTCTATATACTTAACTTCATTGTGTTATATTTTCAGATCTCTGTTTGAATTGAATATGTTAGATTCTAAACCAGCCAAAGGTTTTTACGAGATTAGTATTTCAGCTACACCTAGTAAAACTGATAAACGACTACTAGGAACCACTGGAGCCATGGTAAGTTTATCCCTGGCTTGGTGTTGAATTAGTGGACTGGGAATATATATATATAATAGAAAGCATGGGCTGAGGTCTGACGTGAGACCTATTAAATGTTTATTAACTCAGTAAATACACTGGAATATATCAGATGAAATTATTAGGTGGTACCAACTTATTGATTGAAATAAAATCAAGTAAAAAGGCTTTAACTACAAATCACTCAGTTTGAATCCCTTTAATAATTGACTGAGGAATTTTAAATAAAGATGGGACAGACACATTTGGACTTTGTTCTTGTGGTCAAGAAGCCAAAAGGCTTACTAACAGACCAAAGAACAGGTATAACAGAAATCTGTAAGTGTTGTATAATATTCTGTCTGGGTTTCAGGTCAAAGTAAAAGTAACAACTACAGTAAGTCTAGAAGCAGTAGAGGTTGGTGTAGCTGATAAAGATCAAACAAGCGTTCCCAGATCTACCAAGTAAGTCCAAGTCCTGAGAAATCTTGTCTTATATTTTATCTTAAGGATCCTTTCTACCAGCTGGTCCTTGATCAAACCTCTTGGTATTGTTTTTCCTGGATTATATTACAGTGGTGATACTAATCATTTCTCTATCTTCCAGTCTCCAGTATCCTAAACGAGCAGCTAATATTCTAGAAGCTGATTTCCACCAGAAGATTGTAATGAAATTTAAGTTAATAGATAAAACAACATCCCAGACTCTGTCTGCCCATCAGGTATCAAACTTTCTCATATCTTTACATTTTTAATTCCTTATTTTACAGAAATAGTTCCTGTTTTATTCTTTTAATTGTAAACTATGTACTGTTCCATATTTGGTGCTGTAGTATTTATATTGTTTGCCTAGTTCTACGTCTGCCTTGCTTAAACTTAAAATATCTTTAAGTGTTTTGTTATATGATACTCAAAGAGTTGTGTCGTATCACTTGGTAACTAAGGGGACGACAAAATATTATGAATTCTAAATGTGATTTGCATAAAGATAAATAAAGATATATCAATAAGTAATAGTTTGAAAGTGTTAAGACCTTTATTCACTAAAGCAAATTGTTTTTTAACTTTTGATGCTTTCTATTGAACAATAACTAAATTCACGGAGCATGAGATCAAAATTAGTTTTATGAAAATGTTTTGAAATATCTAGACAACTAAACTGATAAAAACTATTTTCAGACTTTTGTACGTTTCACCAACCAGAAATCGAAACAAGAAATTATATTTGTTGCTGAAAGCGATTCCTCTAATCTTAACAAATTTGAACTGGTAAGATTATTTAAATTCTTCTTTCAGTTGTTATGGTAACCTGACAAATATGGCCCTCACCCATCAGTTACAGACGTCAAATATGGATGGGATGGACATGATCTTAATGTTACTTTATACAGGAGTTGTTCCTAACTATTTTTGGCTTGTTGTCTGATCTAGAATTCCCTCTGATATCTGACATGGACAAAAATATTTTGTTGCGTGAATGGGGCATCAAATTGAGGCCCTTTGCATCAAAGACTTGGTACATTGACATTTGGAAATAAGGGAAGAATAAGCGACCACGGACAATGTCGAGAGAGCGCAACTTGCTACGCCAAGCTCTACCGTTCCACCTTCTCCATCTAACTTTTGATCGTGCAAAGGTACGCGGTAACTGAACGGAAATCGGTACAAACGATCCCCCGCCTTCCGACCGCATTGTTGCCTTCATAGAGATCAACGCCGAAGAGTGTACACTGTAAGGTAATGTGAAGTTTTGAACCAAGCAAAGTACAGTAGGATATTAAACTTGCCTTCATTTCGACGTAAAACTTGACCAAGATTTGTTCATTACAGGATGTAGGTGCAAGAGGAAAAGATTTTGGTTTCCAGTCAGGACAATATGGTATGGAACTAATTATTGGAGATCCTGTTATTGAGAACCCTATCTCTTGGACCATGGTAAGTTCTGCTCTGTTAGATTTTAAGCTTGTTCCCTATAGTATAGGTTAGGAATCGTGGGTTGTAACATTACGGTTAAACGATGTTACGAAAGCACAGGGGCAGGTATGTAATTAGGGTGATTGAAAGATAACAAGTTACTATACAACAGAAGGCACTGGCTCAGGACTAAAGCAATGTTCACTAACATGTAGAGATTAAGGTGGTTGAAAGTTAGCAAGTTACTATACAACAGAAGGCACCAGCTCAGAACTAGCGTTTTGATCAATTGTTTCAAGATCGTACAGACTCAAAACACTAAGAGACGACACATTTCAAGTTAATGTTCACTATTTCTATATTATAGGCTGATGTCAAACTAACGTTCCAAGAAGGACAAGCTAAAAGTAAACCTTCAACCAACCAATACAGTAAAAAACCTGAAATTCAGGTGAGGTGTTTTAAAAACCTGTTGGTTTTACCTGTCTGGATTACCTGAAATAGCACAGAATGTTGTGTTTAATTTACTTGTGATTTAAAACATGAAAGCACTGAGTCACCATTGATCTTAACTATCATGTCCAAGAGATGATTTATTGTCATTTAGAAATTGGTGTTGCAACAATATTTTCGTTATTGGGATAACACTTTCTTGGTATAGCACAGATTCTAGTGCTGAAAATTGGCTGAGACCCGCTGGTTTGAGGCCCGTTCTGGTCTCAGCCAATTTTCAGCGCTGGATTTGTGGTATACCAAGAAAGTGTTGTCCCAATAACGAAAATATTGTTATCATGTCTAACTAGCTAGTAGATTGTAACACTGTATTTGATTGTGATGTAGGAGACAGTGAACTACAGATAACAACTGTTCTATTTTATTTTTCAGCATCAATTTAATAAACCTGAAAAACGTCCACCAGCAGTTGTCTCCCTTGCCTTTAGTGGTTTAGTTTTACTTCCTGTTCTAATTCTATTTATTTTGGTGAGTTATAGAACTTGTTTTCAGCCTCAAACTTCCAGAGACATAATGCCGGAATTACATATGTACTTGTATGTGAATAACTGACGTCTGAAAGGCAAAAGAAAGCGAAAGTTGCAGTACCAAACGTAAACACATAATTGCTAGTAATATTGTTTATCTTTTGTATGAAAATATATGAATACAAAAAGTCATTGAAAATCTAAAGAGCAATATTTAAGTCCTGTATATTTAATGATACTATTTGTAACTTGGCATAATTAACCCTACTCCAATGGCTTCTCACCACCAAAGATTTGATCTAAATTTACGTTCTATTTCAGTGGATTAAACTAGGTGTAAATATTTCTAATTTCCCTGTTTCAATGAGTGCTATTGGCTTCCATATTTGTTTGGCAGGTAAATATACTGAATTTTTATTGGAAAAACTTGGATTTGCAAGGTCCTTTCTACCGCCTGGTCCTTGGTCAAACCTCTTGGTATTGATTTTACAAGGATAACAATTTAGGTTCGCAAGGATCCTTTCTACCAGCTGGTCCTTGGTCAAACCTCTTGGTATTGATTTTACAAGGATAACAATTTAGGTTCGCAAGGATCCTTTCTACCAGCTGGTCCTTGGTCAAACCTCTTGGTATTGATTTTACATGAATAACAATTTAGGTTCACAAAGATCCTTTCTACCAGCTGGTCCTTGGCATATATTTGTAATATAAATTCAATTAACAACTGTTTTTTAAGATAACACACTTATGGACTTTATTATTATATTTCAGCTATATTTGGTTTATATTATTGTTATTGGACACAATTAAATATGTTTCAAACGTTACGCTGGCTGGGTATACTAGCTGTTCCTACATTCCTCTTCGGTAACAGACTTCTTAGTGGCTTAGCATCAAAAAGGTAATTATCAACAACTTTCTATTATCATTACTGATTCAGCTTTTATTCTGTATTGCATCTCTTTGTAAGAAATTGATATATCACCTAGGATAACTATTAATTCAATATTATCTAGACTTGTTCAGTAGGTTTACTTAATTTGTTCTTACGCTTCAATAAACTTCTCCTGATGAGGATTGATTATCCAAAACATGTGTCAAGCACATGAGATGAGTCAATTAGCTAATATTACGTCTATATTAGAAAGTTAATATCCTAACAAACTATCCTGATTAGTATCAAATATCCAAAACGTGTCAGTAGCATTAGATGAGCTATATTACACATTAGTAAATTAATTTTTTTTTATAATTTCAGAAAAACAGTTTAGTATATAATATTATTATTAGTTCATCTTTTCACTTTATCTTATTTCTTAGAAAAAATTAAAAAATAATTAAAAATGATCCCCAGTTGTTTATAGCGGGCAGTGATTGACTGAGCCTTGTGGGAAAAAACGTTTTAATATAATGGAAAGTGTACAACGAAATATCGTACTTGTTCTAATATTCAAAATGTCTATAAAAACTTTGATATCAAGAGAGTTCACCTGGCTAATAATGTTAAATTTATTTTACGTCGATTAAAGGCTCTGGTTTCTGGTCATTGATACAATCTTTGTTATTAAGAGAGTTCACATGGGTAGAAATAATTTTCTGGCATTTATTAAACATTGATAAAAAAAGTCTGGTTTCCTAAGGTTGATTCACTGGGTTTAAGTAAAACCTCCTACAGCTTGGTTAGGGACCGGGGATTAAAACAAAGATGGGGTGGGGCAGGGTGTGATGTAGTAAAATATTTTGGACATTATTTTATGCTTTTTGTGTATTTTTCATCATGTTATTATTTTTAAGACAATTAAAATGTTCTTATTTGGATTTGGATTTTTATTTCAACAAAAAAACCTGTCTCCCATTGACATTCTTGAGCCAGCAGACAGACTAATTGACTTTCCCAGCTTTAGATTTTGAGCTACCTCCCCACCCCCTCACCTAATGATGCCTGGAGATATCTCTGATGTTACCAGCTGATCTAACTTAAAATTAGATTACATTGTTTATTTGTTTTCTTGATATTTTTTGGTCTTTTATCAATTAAATTGGCCCCTCTCTTACATTATTGATTGCAAAGAAACTTTTCAACCATTAGATATTTCTTAAGAGAGTCCACATGGCTGATAGTGTGTATTTGGATATCTTTGGGACTTACGATTCGTTAGCTGAGCGATAATGGTCCACATTATTCAAGTTTTATAATAGAAGTGTTATGCTACTAAAAAATGCAAAATTAAACGTAGTCTGTAGTAGAGTCATTTTCGTAAATAGAGTTTTCTCCCTTCCATCGTTTTTAGCTCGTTGTGCAGACGAATGTAAAATGGAAGAACCAAGCCGACTGATCAGATTGAATTTATGGTAAGAATAAACAATCTAGTGCATGAGTAGCATGTCTTAGATCGTCAAAGCTTTCTTTAGACACCTCAGACCAAAAATAAAGCTAGAATTATTAATTTCACGGCGCGGAAATAGGCCGATCGACGGTTGAGGCGACGGCTGTCAAACTCAAACGCAGCAGTCATGTCATTCATTCATTACTATTGCAATGATAGGAATGTCGGGTGGGTCTCTCTGGTTTTTGATCGCAAGGAACAACACGCATTATCAGTGCTTTTGTGATCAGATTGCTTTTACAAAGTTTCATTCTTACTGTTAAACTGTACCGTTACCTTTAAGCCTTACTTAGTTCTTATGATTGTTTTTTGAATGGGCTTAGCCCCTCTCCCTCTATGGCTTAGTCTTGCCCAGATTCATTGCTTTATCTCCTCTATCAGAAAAAATTGGGCTAATGCCTAATTTCCCTCATTGCACACTACATGTAATTGCTAATCTTATATACTGTAGCCAAATCTGATGCAGATCAATGTGATCATTTCCATTCCATATCGTTTACAGGGAAGGACTAATTTAGGGCTGTAGAAGATAGCCCACACAAGACACCTAAGCCCCCATCTGGGCTCCAACTGTAAAAAATGAATTTAAGAAGCAACAGAAATAAAAGACAAGCCAGTTAAAGTAAGCAACAATTTATTATACATAAACAAACATTGAAAAGTTTTAAATGTATCATAACTTGCTGATATTATAAATAATGTATTATCTGCCAAACCTCTGGTAGGCCTAAATAAAATCCATTCTGGTACTTGTCATACTGGATATCAATGTATTTGTCCCCTTAAATGTAGAAATATTTCAAGTACTATAAATGATAATAAATATTGATATTGATAAACCCCACAATTATAACCAGGAAGGGAAAGGGGAGATAAATGTGGCTTCACTATATAAGCTTACCAACTGGTATGGCTATTTAGTTTTCAATTTATTGTTTGACTGAATAACCATTTTGATGACTGATACAAGACTATAATAATATTGTATGTGATTGAAAGCCTACACTAGAATAATAAAGTAAAGTAATACCATAAATAATATAAAAATAAATCTAAATAGGCCTTATATATATATCTTTAAGTTGTCAACATATTTCTACAAGTTCCATAAACATTGAATGTATCAACTCAATAATTTGAAGTGATCATGAGTCATTAGAATTATTCTGATCTGGATTTAAAACAAAAGTTTAAAGACCAATATATATTGTATGTATATCTTGAGAAGGTAGGTCTACTGTAGTGTTTAATATGGTCTACTGATATCAGCCACCCTTTGTCTTTGATCTCAACTAGAACTGACTGAAACACGTTTTACTGATTTCCAAAAACAATCAGGTAGTTGTGGTAACGATGGTGATTTTAAAATATTTTCAACTTCTTCTGGGTGGCCGTCTGAAATACAAGTAGACTGGAGTGGTAACGCCAAAATAAAATATATGTTTTGTTTATCAAATGTTATGGTCAATGGTTAGTTGAGACAGAGCACCTGCTGCTACATCTTCACAATATGAAGCTATTACTTAGACTATACCTTGACTGCAATAGTCACTATTCTTGTATCTACACCATATCAAGTTATTTTGAGCTTTGTAATTACCGTATACTTTTGACTACAATAGTCACTATTCTTGTATCTACACCATATCAAGTTATTTTGAGCTTTGTAATTATACTTTGACTACAATAGTCACTATTCTTGTATCTACACCATATCAAGTTATTTTGAGCTTTGTAATTATACTTTGACTACAATAGTCACTATTCTTGTATCTACACCATATCAAGTTATTTTGAGCTTTGTAATTATACTTTGACTACAATAGTCACTATTCTTGTATCTACACCATATCAAGTTATTTTGAGCTTTGTAATTATACTTTGACTACAATAGTCACTATTCTTGTATCTACACCATATCAAGTTATTTTGAGCTTTGTAATTATACTTTGACTACAATAACCACCTTTCTTCTACTTCCCAATATCAAGCTATTATGAACTTCATATTTATACTGCGACTGCAACTACCTTTCTTGTATCATCACCATATTAGGTTACTATGAACTTTGTACTTATACGTTGACTGCAATAGCCATTGTCCTTGTATCACGGAATGTGCTGCTCAGACATGAGTTTAGTTGCCCTGAGAGACGTGTTAATACAACCCTAGCTTACCTTGGGATATCTTGTATAAAACTTCACCAGCTGATTTAACCACCTCTTCTTTCTGGGAGTGTCTCTTTAATGTATTCCTGATAGAATTTAAAACTCGGCTGAGTTGGTCAGATTCTGAAAAGATTATTTTTAACTTTTGGAATTCAATGTCAGACTTTTTGGAGGCTTAAATGTTGATGGAAATGTCTGTTGACAAATAAAAATAATTCAAGCTTAAAGCCATTCAGGATGAGTCATACAAGATGGCTAGTGGACTGTTTCAATGTACGTTTTTTTAAGTTTGGACATACTTAGTGATTATAGATGTTTTGAAAAGAAAAAAAATTACCGTCAGAAATGGAGAGTCGACAGAGAAGATGACAACCATAGCTCTGTATCTCTACGTTCTCTGTAAACTGTGACATTGTTTTTAGAACAATATTGAGTATTTCATGGCTGTCCTCTTTCTTTACTGAAAAGTTAGAAATTATTTTTAAAGAAATGATTGTGGAATCGTTACAGGTACCTAATTGATAAAATATAAGATTATTTCTTCATCTCGAACTCTTTTATAGAATTTTAAGAAATTAATGTTAAGTTATTCAGACTAACATCCTAACCTCTCCCCCTTCCACCATTTTTCCTTCCCTTTCAACTTCCTCCTTCTCTCATGCGTTCTTTTGAAATTCTGCTCAAATCATTGAGACAAACATTCCATTGTCTCATAGTCTTACACGACTCAACGAATTTCTCATATATTTTAGCTCTCTTAGTCCCTGTCTACCTGCCCCTGTCTACCTGCCTCTGTCTACCTGCCCCTGTCTCCCTGCCTCTGTCTACCTGCCCCTGTCTACCTGCCCCAAGTTCCCTGTCCCTGTCTACCTGACCCTGTCTACCTGACCCCCGTCTTTCCTGAGGGGGATGATTAGCCCTATCTCAAGCTAGAACCCCCGTAATCTGCCTGTCAGTCTGCTCCTGTGTCTTAACTGCCTCTGTTATTTCACCTGATTCCATGTCCTCTTCTATGAACTTTCTACCCCTGTCACCTGGAATTACTGTCCCTGTCTACCTGACCCTGTCTACCTGACCCTGTTTACCTGAGGGGGATAGATTAGCCAGTATCATCAAAGCTAGAACATGTAATCTGGAGTCAGTCTGATGTGTGTTTAAACTCCTCATTATTTCATTGATTCCATTTTCTTCTAGAACTATTCTACCCATATCACCTGGAATTAGATTGAAAATTGACAAATATATTGACTTGGTCACCAGAATCAGGACACGAGGATAATTAGAAGACATTTTTAAAGACGTGATCTCGCTGAACTACTTTTCTATACTTGAAAATATCACGATCCTTTACATCATTCGACTGATTTAGTCTGGTGTTGTAATTCAATTGACTCCAATTAGGTTCCGGTCTTTTATTTCCATGATATAAGAACAACGCAATAGTTTCGGATGGTCTCATGAAGACACTTAAGTTGTAAGGTTTGACAACTTGTATGACTGTTCAGTTAACTAGCAACTAGATGGATTTTATTTTTTGAATGGTGAATAGTAAGGAAGTTGAATATAGAGGTACTAACTGTTTGAATCCAGGATACAGGAAATGGCACCGTAGGTTAGAATCTGTAGTTGTAAATTATCATGATGTATAATACCACTAGACAATAGACATTTTAAACAATCTGGTTTAATTACTTGCTTATTATCCTTGTCTAAAAACACAATTAATACTTCAGAAGGGAGGGGTAGTCAGGGGAGATGAAGGTAGGGGTGGGGGAGCAGAGGCTTGGCGGTGAATGAGAGAATCATTGTAAAGTAGACTTAGTATCGTATATGCCGTTCTGAAATCAAATTTCCTTTTTGCAGTTTTATTAACTATTCACCTCATATTTGTGTCTGGACTTGGCAGTGGGGAATGGGGTAAATTGATTTTAAACTTGAATGAACAGTATTCTTACCCATGGCTATGACACTAATAGTTTTTCAGCTTTACACTGTTTTGAAGAAAGATCTATTGGTGGTGAAATTGTTGTCTAAGCCTGACTGTATACATAGTGAATGGGGGAAATAAGAATTAAAGATCGAAGCTATATCACACCCTATATATGCAGTGGTGAATGGAGTAAATTTTAATGTTTTCTTACCCATGGCTATGATGGCTATTATTTTACAGCCGATATGTTGTATATAACTGTGGTATATGAACTGAGTGGTGTATTTTAATATCAATGACAGTCTATCTTCATATATAAACATTTTTCTTCCCAGTTCTAGAATATAATAGAAATAGACATGGTAACTAGCTAGTTTAGTATGAATTCTGTCCAAACAAAAGAGTGACTAGCCCAGTTTTGTCCCCCTAATTGTAAATATAGACAATCTATAGTTTTGAAATTATGGAGGTGGGTAGGGGTGTCATGAGAATATTCTCAATGGTGGGATGTGTAACTGATAAATTTACTGAAGAGTGCCTCTTCTCTTGATTAACCAAACGATTTTACGAATGGCACCATGCATTTTTTTTTTACTGATTGATTACGCGTTTAACCGACAAGTTCAGCAAAAGTTGGGTGTTACATGTATTGTCTGTATGATGACCAAGAAGGGGCTGTAGATTATAAGTAGTTTACCTGAAACTAAGATATTTTCCATGGCCTGACAGAACGCTAGAGTAATATCTACATTGTTAGGATACAAGTTTAATATTCTCATCAGAGTAGTGTCTATATTCTCTACTATATCAAACTCTAACTCTGAAATATAGACAAATCAAATCAAATCAAATCAGAGTTTATTGTAACAGGTATATAAAGGTATATTGCAAGTCAATATGACCCTGTTTACTATCCCAAAATTTGCCAAAAATCTCAGTACAATCTGCTAATGGAACAAACTGTATATCTTCTAAAGAACATTACATTATGGGTCAATTCTAGAATCATTGAGATTTTAATGTTAAAAAATATATATATAATACTATATAATTGATGCAATTGACACTTTGGTTTCCAGTCCCTATGTAAAAAAGAGATCCCCTATATATAAATAATACTCATACCATTTAAACTGGTCAGACCACTGAGAATTATAGCTAAATAACTATATATTTCTGATTCTAGGTTAGTTGTATTGGCTAGTGACAGTAGTAGGTGTACACCATTCTTCTCTACTATAGTGTGACACGCATTTTCTAGAAAAATACCAAAAAAATACTCTTTTTACTGTATTAATGTACAATCATTTCAAAATGTAATAGAGTTAATGTATGCAGTATGCAATGAAGGGAATTTTATTTTTCTACGCTAGTTTGGTCTAATGGTTAAACTAAAACTTGCAATGTCATGCAGTATGTAATGAGGAAAAATTAAATTTTAACCAATCAAACTGAAGTGAGGAAAGTGTTTGTGTAATTCGGTCCAGTTTGGACTGTTGACCGATTCCTCCAATCAGATCACACTATATTTCCCGTAGTCAAGGTAATGACCCTACCTAGGCTAATGATGTTCGTCAAAGTTTTCAGAGCTGTGAGTAAGATCTCAGAGTCGGTCGTAAATTTATCTAAACAGGATAAAATGGCTGACACTCCACCATATTTAATTACGTTTAATTTGTTTGTTTGAACTGAAATTTAAAATCAAAGGCGAAATTATACTGTTTATAAGACATATAGAAATAGACATAAGTAAAGAAGCACTAGATATATTAGGAATAGTATATCTATATGGCAAATTACTGTTATTTTTAACAAGGGATTCCACCAAGGACCAGCTGGTAAAAAGGATCCTTGTGAACCTAAGTTGTTATCCTTATAAAATCAATGTCAAGAGGTGTAGTCAATGACCAGCTGGTAGAAAGGATCCTTGTGAACCTAAGTTGTTATCCTTATAAAATCAATGTCAAGAGGTGTAGTCAATGACCAGCTGGTAGAAAGGATCCTTGTGAACCTAAGTTATTATCCCTGTAAAATTAATGCCTAGAAGTTTTGCTCAGGAAAAATTGTTTACTAACCTCATCCCTAACCCTATAGATATTAATAAGAGTCTTACCGTTAGCAGTGAGGTTCATTAGAGCCATACATCCACAGAGTTGAATCTCAGGTACTAGGTCCAATAACCTCATAGCATTGATAACAGCTTTAGAGGCTCCGTAATATTCTATTTGACTTCTTAATTTCTCTAGAACATTTTAATATGACTTACAATTGTAACTTTATCAAATATATTAGATGAAATGAACCGACAATTAGTGAATGACTTGAAAACTCTGAGGCTCTTCCAAGGTTTTCCATATTTTCATCAACCAGTGGTGATATTTTTGATATCAAGAATGATGAGTTTGAGATTGTATTTATCACCCAATATCACTGTTAGTTATTAAAGAAATAAATCATACAATAAGCGATATCTACTGTAGAATACTTTATTAGGTTAGTGATTATGATATTTGTAACTCACCAAAAACTGCCATATTACCAATAATACGACAGCCATGTTCTAGAATAGTACAATGTTCATTAAATAAGTCCATTACTGTAATAATCTGTTTGATTCCACCTGATTCTAATAGATATCTCTGGTCCTCTAAAAATATAACACAGGGTTTTTATTATCTTTCATGGATGACAGTCTTTGGATTAATAGTACTTATTCATTTATTGACGGTCTTCTTTGGTGCCAACACACGGTTCTGAGAAACTGACCCTCATCAGGACTAACAAATGTATATGAGCAAACACATTGAACAGTTTCTTCTCAATATTTTCATATAATGGTTGTTTTAAGCCAACTGTGACACTTATCAGAATTGAATTGCAGCATGATATTCATTCAATATTCAATATTTGTATTCAAGTAAGCTTATTGAATGTGAACTTCCACCAACCAACATATTAAATTGTGTATAAATTCTAATATGGGATATTTTATAATGAGTTTCAATCATCTTTGTCCTGGTGAACATTGTATATCTAAAACGTGTCAGAGAAAGGAGAGGTGTAATATTTACCGAATGTAAGAACAGTCTGTCCAATAGTAACAAAGGTGTGTTCTAATATACACAGGTTGGTAGAATAGTTGGTTAACATGTTTAGTAGTATATCTAGAACTCTTCTATTACTAATATCATTACTAGTTGACTCTAGAATATAGATAGACTGGTTAGACTAGACAGGGTGGGTAGGGGATAGATTGGGGTCGGGTTTATTCTATGGGTAGGGTTTTGGTCAATTAGTTGTTGTGCTAGTTGTCTAGAGAGCTATTGAGGGTGGTATGCTACGACTGTATATCAGAAACCTAATAACATTTAGAAATTAAATAAGATTTAAATGTATCTAAGTCTAATGGTGAATAAAATCATTATTTACTTCAATATATTTCCAAAGATTTGAAGAACCCTGCAAAAATTATTCTATAGAAACAAAGCTTAAGAATTTCTATAGAATAGTCCAATATAAGGAAACCAAAAGAAATTTAGGACCTTTTTCTATAGAACATTTTTAGCAGGGAAGTACCTTGATTCTTATTGATTTGAGCGTCATAAATGATTATATAGATTGATATATACCTATTGAGGCTAAGTTAGACATTATTCTAACACCATATTCCTGTATATTCTCTTCTCCTGGATATCTCTCTAAACAATTTAACACAGCCTCATCTGTATCCATATTGATCACTTCTTCACAGGTCTCGGCTGTTTAATATACAATAGATAGTCTCTAGATAGATTACATCTTCACAATCCAACAAAATACAGGACACAATCACATTGAAGTAGTTACTAGAATAACAGGTTTCATAACTTCAAATCTTTCTGATAATACACCATTATGGTACTACCATTGTTCCTTAGACAGTAGACTTACCTATAGAAGTCAGACAGACCAATGCCCATAAACTACATTCCTGTACTGATACATTGTCTATAGTATCATGTAATATTGATACCACTGTTTGCGTGGCTCCAGCCTGGGAGACATCTAAGCATGTTTCATCTGAAATATAAGATAAGTTACTTGACTCAAGGAATTTAAGTCTTGGATCAGTCAAAGGCCATTTTTACCAGCCAAGGTCCTGGATCACTTATTGACCCTTTTAAACCAAAGATCATGTGATTCTTGGATCAGTCATTGACTCTTTTGGACCAAAGTCCTGGATCATGTCAGATCTTTGACTCAAAGGAGGACCCTGTTGATGAGTCAAGTGGCTCAGTATTCCAGAAATAAAATTAAATATTAAGTACCGAAAGCCGCGAAGGAGCCGAGAGCTCTACAACCATTCTCTAATATAGCTGGGTCTTGATGGTATTTCTCGATAACATTGATAACAGTATGTACACCTCCTACTAACATGATCTGTTTAGCTGTCTCTTCTGTAATATAACAGGAGAAACAGTATTATACTATATATACTAAATAAATAACACAGTACATTAACAATCTTTATCACAAAACAAAACTAGAAACAGCTAGCAGATAATGAGCTGTTGAAATGAGAAAGTACAGTATATCCTGCTCATACAACCACCTTTATTAAGAGCCCACCTTCAATAATCGACCACAATAAATCCCCCTTACGAGTGTATACCAATTATAAGTAAAGAAGCACACTGCATTTCATAATGACAAGTGGTATCAGGTGTCTAGTAGAATAAGTCTACCCTGTCTGACACCAGACCACTCAAATGCAGACAATTTATTATGAGAGATGTGTTTGTAATTTTTGACTGCTATTATTATACAATGGTGATTTCTATGTTGTAAAAGTCCCTGACTTACAAACCAACATTTTACCTTGTGACAATTATGTAAATTTTACCTTGTGAACTCCCACAAACTTACCTGTATTGACTAAATTGGCTAGTATAAAACATGACTGTTTAATAACATTAGGGTCGTCAGATCTACGAGACATGATTTCTAGAATCTCTGTATGTATTCCGTGGTTTAACATATCTTGACATAGATTCTCTACAATATAGATCTTATAACAGAACCTGAAACATGTTGTTACTCTAGAGTTTTACACTGTGATCTTCAGACTGAAACAGAACCTGAAACATGTTGTTACTCTAGAGTTTTACACTGTGATCTTCAGACTGAAACAGAACCTGAAACATGTTGTTACTCTAGAGTTTTACACTGTGATCTTCAGACTGAAACAGAACCTGAAACATGTTGTTACTTAGAGTTTTACACTGTGATCTTCAGACTGAAACAGAACCTGAAACATGTTGTTACTCTAGAGTTTTACACTGTGATCTTCAGACTGAAACAGAACCTGAAACATGTTGTTACTCTAGAGTTTTACACTGTGATCTTCAGACTGAAACAGAACCTGAAACATGTTGTTACTCTAGAGTTTTACACTGTGATCTTCAGACTGAAACAGAACCTGAAACATGTTGTTACTCTAGAGTTTTACACTGTGATCTTCAGACAACGACCTGACTGTGTCTTATTTTAAGTGATTAGATAAACAGAACCTGAAACATGTTGTTACTCTAGAGTTTTACACTGTGATCTTCAGACTAAAACAGAACCTGAAACATGTTGTTACTCTAGAGTTTTACACTGTGATCTTCAGACTGAAACAGAACCTGAAACATGTTGTTACTCTAGAGTTTTACACTGTGATCTTCAGACAACTGACCTTTCCCAGCCTGTGTCTTTATATTCTAGAGTGATATAGAAATATTAAAACAGAACCTGAAACATGTTGTTTCCCAGAGATCCACTGTGACAATGGTGGTGTAAAAAGTACAGGCCAAGGAAATATACAATATCTATATTTTTGAATGATATAGTAGGGGAATGCTGGGTCAGTGTGTACTGCTAATTAAGATTGTAGTAGGGGAGAAGGGGGACTATTTGTACCTACCTGTTGCTGACATGTAAGCCCAAATTGTTAAGATGAGCTTCTGTACTGTTATATTATCATTGTAACATTTAAATATTGTGTTTAATGTGGACAGCCCTTCACACTCTTTTAATGTCTCACAATTACTTTCTGAAATACAAGTTGAATTTTTTATTAAACAAGTTTTATTCTGTTATTTGTCAAGACTTTTGCTGAGCTTATTATTCTTTAATGCTGAATTTTCTTAAAGGGTAACGGTCATACCACTGAAGGCCTTGAACCATAACCATAAAATCTTTTGTGTGTATGTTTGTACTGACACCCTTTCATATTTCCAAGACGATAACATTTTCTGCCATGTTTCACTTTATACTGAGGTAATGCAGTCACATGACAAGTTCCTACTGACCTGATATAGAAGCTATCTTTAATAAAGACATACAGGCTGCTATTTGAAGAGATTGTCTATCTTGAAAGTTCCTGATAGAATTTAATACAGCTTGTATGATATCTTTCTTATTGATTAATAGTTGAATATTATCTGTAATATACAATAATAGTTTATTATATCCCACCCAGTGGTAAGGTTATTGGGGATAGAGAAGGCCCCCCCCCCCCCTTTCTTAAGAAATATGAAATTTGATAAGTTTTGCCTGCACATATGAGCTAGATCAATTCAATTCCTAATAATGTTCTTGGTAGAGAACCCTCTCAGATGCTCCATGGTAGACTTGCACCTATAAGAACCCTGACGCACTCACCAAGCATTTGTCTTTTGAATCCCAACAGATGTCTTACCTTCATCAAAATATTTGTTGATTATCTGACAGTTTTGAAGTTGTATTTCATAGTCTGTTTGGTTGTCGTTCATCTCTTGAACAACATTCTCTATTGATTGAGATGATTCATTTTCTAGTAAAATAAGAATAGCATTAATTTCTACGATGTTTTTTTCTAACACTGTTTCTAGGATATCTTAGGGTTTAACTTCTAACAATGTTCCTAGGATATCCTAGGGAGTAAATTCTAACACTGCTTCTTGGTTTTCCTAGCACTTAAATTGGAATAGGGCTGATTAATCATGTCTATCTAGATCAGTTTTGTCAACATGTAGAATTGAGTGAGTTGTTTTTTTCTCTCAGTGATTGAAAAACCAGTGAAAGAAATAAAAGTTGATACCTTTCTGTCTGTCTTTAGATTGTGTTTCTGGGATTAATTCTGTCAGTGGAGGCTTCCTTTTCACAGAATCTACAACAAAATAATCATTTCTTATGCAGTTTCTTTATATATTAACTTGAATTTCTCCTCAAAAACTAGAGAGCTCTCTCGCTAACGATTCTAATAGAACCACTCAACAAGTAACTGCACAAACAATACTCTCTCACTAGAGGTTTCGTCTACATACCTGTACCTGTGCTTTTGTAACATCACTTAACTACAATGTTACATCATAAAAACCTCCTGAAAATTAATCCTTACCTTGTCTAAATAGACTCTTTAATTTCATTTTTAAAATGCTTCTTAAAAATCAGATTATTCCAATTTCTTTTTGACACTAACTGACTCAGTTTACACAGAAATGTTCGTTAAAAATCCTCTGTTATAATTGTAAGAATTTATGACTCTGCTTAAATATGATGAGTTGTTATTTCTAAATCTAAGTTTAAAAACTGAAATCTCTTTATAGAAGTGAAATGTTTTCTATGATCCTGCTATAAAGAACTTTGATATTATTGAAAGTAAATATTAATGAACTGTTTGACCAGTGTTCTATATATTCTACAGGCTAATTAGTCAAAACATTTGATTTAAAGTATCTTAGCTCTTCATTAGAAAATTTGAAAAATAGATATGGTGTCGTCTGACACGTATTTGGAAGAAAAATGTATTAAAACATATTTAAAAAATTTTGGAACATGAAGGGGGGAGATGAAAATCATTTTTCTCAGTTATAATCAAGTGCCACTATTGTCGTTGAACAATTGAAGAAAAAAGGAGTTACTGCCCCTTTAAAGAATAGTAAGTTTCCTGTAGTAAGTTATTAATGAATGAAAGAAAGAAATATATTTTGATATTAAGTGGTTTCTTCCTTCCACTCCTACTAATTAGTCTTATTTGATATTTCCTCGTTAGTTATTAATACAGAAGGCATAGGAAATGCCAAGCCTAGATCTCTTATTTTACCTTATTAAGTTGTTATGAAGCCGTAAACATCCTGCAGTGAGCAATGAGGGGAATTCTGTCACCTTAATGACACATTTTTAAAGCTTCAAGTTATGGTTCTGTTTGTACAATGGAAGACTTGTTCATGTAACAACTTCAGACAGGGGGATACCAAATTGAAAATTTACAGATGCTGAAAGGGGTTAGCCTACTAATGTAGAGTAACTTGTGCATAGAAAATTCATACTTACCCCCAAATTCAGCACCCTTCAACAAGGGCAATAACTCTGCATCCAACCTGGCATCATTCAAGATGGTGACTCCAGGAATCGATGAATATACATCATCTCTTAAACTTGTTTCAGGTACCAGGTAAATTTCGCGAGCTTCATTGCTGATTCTAATTATTGGGATCTCTAACTTTACTGTTGATTCTTCCAATTCATAAGCCAATCCATTTTCTTTAAGAAAATTTGTTAGCCTGTGAGAAAATTTGGTGGAATCCTCAGTTTTGGTAGACAGTTGCTCTTGTATGCTTATTCTTCTTTTGGGAATGGATGGGTTTGCTGCTATACTGACTCGCCGTTGTTTAGTTAGAGCTGGTGTTGGTCTGGTCGGTAAATATGCTACAGAGTCTCGACGCTTCTTCTCAGTTGCAGTACTCATAATTTGTATAGAAGTTTTCCTCTTCAACTCTTTTGTTTTGGAGAAGGTAGACATCTGTTTGGATTGTTCCGCTTCAACTGTAACATCTTCAGACATTTTGTTCTGTGTAACTACTGTCTCACTGTTGTCAGGGTTTCTCCTCCTGTATGAATCAGATAAATCGCTAAGAGATTTTTGATCATCAAGATGTTTTTGGTCCTTTTCCAAAGATTCTTTTTCTCTTGTTTCATTAGCTTCATCTAAAACAGTAGTCTGTCTTGGAGCTGAAACATTTTTTGCTGATACTTCTGGTTGTGGTGCTTCTCCTCCAGCAATTGATTGCCCTGAGGCCTGAGGGGTTTTTAGACCCATATTTTGTTCCTCAGATGACTCTCTCCCAGCAGTTGTTTGCCCTGAGGTCTTGGAAGCATTTGGACCATGACTTTGTCTTAAGTCTACTTGAAAATCTTCTGTTCCTGGTGTTCTAGTCACTTTTGGACCAGCCACTGAAATAGCTATGGTTTGAAATCTGTTACCAGAGCTTTCAGTTGAGGTAAGAATTGGCTGAATTACAGACTGGTTATCAGGAGCTACTTCAGACTTACAAACATTATCCAGTACAGTTAATTCTGACATCTGAAGCTTCTGTTGAAGAGACTTTTGTGAATCCTGTGGAACATCTGTTGATGGTTTTGGTGAAATATGTCGTGATATTGGAGGAATTGTTGGTTTGGTTTCTGGAATGCTTGGTTTAGCTGCCTTAATAATATCTGTTTTGACTTCAGTTGGAGAAAATTTGGAATCTTGTCCATCATTTTGTGCAGATTTTGTAACCTTGACATCATTTTTCTTAGCGTCTGGTCCAATTTTCAACTGTGCCGGGTTGGTTTGTTTTACTTTTAAAGTCTCCTGGAGGTTTACTTCTTCAATCTTGGAACCAAGCAAGCCTGGTGGACGTATCAGTTTTGGAGCTCGCATTTTTGAACTGTCGAAAATTTCCACTGCTTTTTTATTCGGTGTTTTCAGTTTGACTTCTGCTATGAAGGCGCTATCACCTTTTCCAAATCGACGTGTCCGTTGAGGACTAGTATACGCAGGCGCTGTTAATATTGGAGTTATCTTCCTTTTGGGTCCATCTTGTCCGTGAGGATAAAATTTAGGAGTGACTTTCGGAGGGGAGAGAGCTGTAATGTGATCAGTATTGGTGTGGGGGGGAATTTTGATATCTTTTGATCCAAGTGTTTCTGAAATTGGCGTTAGGGAATCATCTACATTCTCAGCTGCAGGGTAAATTCCAAATTTTTTTGGTGCTGGCATTTTAGCCCTTTAATTTATGCTGAAAGTAGAATTAAGATTCATTGAGGTAAAAGCGATATATGGGAATAATTATTTAGATATGTGTACTTTAAGATGTTGTAATGAAATGAATAGAGTTTTACATCCTTCTCTTCTGTACCTATTGGGATAATGAAGACAGAATGAAATAAATAGAGTTTTACATCCTTCTCTTCTGTACCTAATGGGATAATGAAGACAGAATGGTTTATGGTTTATGTGTCACAAGATGGTTTATTGTTGGAGTTCTGACAAATTATCATGACGCTTTAACCTGGTAAATTATTTGCTAAAATGTTAATCAATTGCAAAAGGAAATTGCAACACCATGAAGGCCTTTTTGTCAATAATTTTTGCATTAAAATAAAAACAATGTAATATTTTTTGATGAAAAAAATTAAACCTACTCACTGTTCAATTTATTTTATAAAAATCATGAAACGTCAAGAGATAGATCAAACAATTGGAGGGAAAATAAATGTCATCAAGTCGTCAAACTGTTGTTTATTTATAATGATATCAATGTCAATTTCACCTTCTTGTCAAACTTCATGTTTTATCTTCACACAACTTCTTTGATATTATATTGTTATTACAAATATCCATGGTGATAGAACGAGAAAATCAACTGATGTGACGTAACTAGAATGGACTAGAAATTTTTTGACATTTTGATAGATTGTGTCACAATTCGGAGATTTAAGCATGAAAATGTTTCATAATTTTTAAAGACTTTATAAAAATTTATAAAAACAGAACGGTTGTACAAATATACTCATTATAGAAAGTGTAAACAATAAATTATATTGACCATGCCAACTTACCTAGTATGATTGTCTTGAGTTGTAAATAGACCAATAGCACTGTATAAAAATTATAATATAACTGACAATATGACAGTATAGCCTCGGGCTTATATCATAACTTCACTTTGAAGATTTTAAAGATGGGGTTCCCTATCATTTCTTTATCTGTCTGTATAATATATTGAATTGTAGGTGATTAGTATGGATTGTAAGTGATTATTAGTGATTAAAAGTGATTATTAACAATTGAAGATGATTATTAGTGATTAAAAGCGATTACTATTCTTATATGTGGAACGAATTATGCCAACCGCATCCATCTCTTTCTCGTTCTGCAGTTCTTCTGACAACTGATCTGTTTTATTATGGTAGTTAAAGTTTAAATCTTGCTCCTTATTTAGAATGGTGTCACCATTATTTCTGTATAATAGTCTCACTGTAAATTATTATAAACACATATTGGTATCAAGAACTAAGAATATATGGATGTACTACCTCTGAATTTATTACATACTACGTTTCGAAACACATGCCGGTAACGTTATCAAGTAAAAACATATTGGTATCAACTTGAAAATTGCCAGTTGAGTTTTTTCTGGCTTTATTACATAACAGTCCTTAAAAATAGCTGGGTGCCTGGGTGGGTACCTTCTTTAACATGTCTTAGAGGTGAGGGTAGAGGAGAAACCAGCAGGGTAGATGGGTGGGTACCTTCTTTAACATGTACTTAGAGGTTAGGGTAGAGGAGAAACCAGCAGGGTAGATGGGTGGGTACCTTCTTTAACATGTCTTAGAGGTGAGGGTAGAGGAGAAACCAGCAGGGTAGATGGGTGGGTACCTTCTTTAACATGTAATTAGAGGTGAGGGTAGAGGAGAAACCAGCAGGGTAGATGGGTGGGTACCTTCTTTAACATGTAATTAAAGGTAAGGGTAGAGGAGAAACCAGCAGGGTAGATGGGTGGGTACCTTTTAAAACATGTAATTAAAGGTGAGGGTAGAGGAGAAACCAGCAGGGTAGATGGGTGGGTAAGTATTGAATACTATGCTGGAGGGTATTGAAAAGAAGAAGTTTGTCACTGTATCAGTCAAAAGATCTCAGTCTTATCAAACACTCCACTTCCTCTAGTACATCTTACATCCTTTACTGATAAGATAATAAGGTATTCCTTCATCGAATTATACACTTTACTCTAGTTCCCATCTTCTAATACATCTTCACAATGTCAAGCTAATACAAACTTTATCTTATACATCTTCACAATGTCATGCTATTACAAACTTCATCTTATACATCTTCACAATGTCAAGCTAATACAAACTTCATCTTATATATCTTCACAATGTCAAGTTATTACAAACTTCATCTTATACATCTTCACAATGTCAAGCTATTACAAACTTTATCTTATACATCTTCACAATGTCAAGCTAATACAAACTTCATCTTATACATCTTCACAATGTCCGGCTATTACAAACTTCATCTTATACATCTTCACAATATCAAGCTATTACAAACTTCATCTTATACATCTTCACAATGTCAAGCTATTACAAACTTCATCTTATACATCTTTACAATGTCAAGCTAATTACAAACTTCATCTTATACATCTTCACAATATCAAGCTATTACAAACTTCATCTTATACATCTTTACAATATCAAGCTATTACAAACTTCATCTTATACATCTTCACAATGTCAAGCTATTACAAACTTCATCTTATATATCTTTACATTGCACTGACGCTTTGGCAATTCTTTTTTTCTTTTTTTTTTTTTTCTTTTTTTTTTTTTTTATTTTTTAATATGTATGTTTTGATGTCTGATCGTCTCATGCAGATGTACTTGTCTATTCCTTGGTTTTTGTGGTCATGTACTTGATCGCAGAATGATGATTCTGTCCATTTTATACACATGTACTTGTGTATTTTAAAACTAATTGTACATTGAAATGATATATGGTTTTTGCTGTCATGTACTTGATCGCCGGAAGATAAATCTGTCCATTATTTACACATGTAATTGTGTATTTGAAAATAAATTGTACGTTGAAATAATACGTGATTTTTTGCAGTCGTGTGCATGGCCGCGGGAACTATATATTACATCCATTTTATAAACAAATTGTAGGTTGAAAATCTGTCCATTCATGCACATGTACTTGTGTATTTTTAAACAAATTGTACGTGGAGTATTGTATATTTATTTGTGGTCATGTACTTGATCGCCGGAACATATATCTGTCCATTTGATACACATGTACTTGTGTATTTTTAGTATTTCAGACGAATTGTATATTGAGATATTATGTATTTTCGATTTTTTTTTTTTTTTTTTTTTTTTTTTTTTTCCCAATGTATTGCCCCATGGGCTGAATGTGAGACAGGACCATGTCCTTGTGTATTGGGCCTAATTCTGACCCATGTAAAATAAAGAGTTGTTTATTATTATTATTATCATTATTATTATTATTATTATTATTATTATTATTATTATTATTATTATTAGTTAATACAAACTTCATCTTATATATCTTCACAATATCAAGCTATTACCAACTTCATCTAATACATCTTCACAATATCAAGCTATTACAAACTTCATCTTATACATCTTTACAATATCAAGCTATTACAAACTTCATCTTATACATCTTCACAATATCAAGCTATTACAAACTTCATCTTATACATCTTCACAATGTCAAATTATTACACACTTCATCTTATACATCTTCACAATGTCAAGTTAATACAAACTTTATCTTATATATCTTCACAATGTCAAGCTAATACAAACTTTATCTTATATATCTTCACAATGTCATGCTATTACAAACTTCATCTTATACATCTTCACAATGTCAAGTTATTACAAACTTCATCTTATACATCTTTACAATGTCAAGCTATTACAAACTTCATCTTATACATCTTCACAATGTCAAGCTATAACAAACTTTATCTTATACCTTGACTGCAATAGCCACCTTTCTTGTATTACATCTTCACAATGTCAAGTTATTACACACTTCATCTTATACATCTTCACAATGTCAAGTTATTACACACTTCATCTTATACATCTTCACAATGTCAAGTTATTACACACTTCATCTTATACATCTTTACAATGTCAAGTTATTACAAACTTCATCTTATACATCTTTACAATGTCAAGTTATTACAAACTTCATCTTATACATCTTTACAATGTCAAGTTATTACAAACTTCATCTTATACATCTTCACAATGTCAAGCTATTACAAACTTCATCTTATACATCTTTACAATGTCAAGTTATAACAAACTTTATCTTATACCTTGACTGCAATAGCCACCTTTCTTGTATCACATCTTCACAATGTCAAGCTATTACAAACTTCATCTTATACCTTGACTGCAATAGCCACCTTTCTTGTATCACATCATCACGATGTCAAGTTATAACAAACTTTATCTTATACCTTGACTGCAATAGCCACCTTTCTTGTATGAAATCTTCACAATGTCAAGCCATTACAAACTTTATCTTATACCTTGACTGCATTAACCACTATTTTTGTTTTAGAATAAACAATGACTTGATTTGATTGTATGTTAATATAACCAATAAGAGCCCAGGGCAATATCACTGTAAATATTATGGCCTGTTGTTGAAGATAAAAAACAAAAGTCTGATATATAATAAGTAAATGATTTATTAGAATCTAAAATAGAATAATATAATATTAGAGATATAATGATATGTGTATTGATCACTATGACAACTAAACTGATTTAAATACAGAAGTCTGTTTCACTTAAGATTCAATAATAGATAAACAGTCATTGGATTAAACCAATATAAAAATACAGTATATTATGTCTATTTCCTGTTCTCATTTAAACCCTATAATATAAATACAGGTCTGTAGCTGACAGTTTGAATCTAGGCTGATATATAAATACAGGTCTGTAGCTGACAGTTTGAATCTAGGCTGATATATAAATACAGGTCTGTAGCTGACAGTTTGAATCTAGGCTGATATATAAATACAGGTCTGTAGCTGACAGTTTGAATCTAGGCTGATATATAAATACAGGTCTGAGCTGACAGTTTGAATCTAGGCTGATATATAAATACAGGTCTGTAGCTGACAGTTTGAATCTAGGCTGATACATAAATACAGGTCTGTAGCTGACAGTTTGAATCTAGGCTGATAATAAATACAGGTCTGTAGCTGACAGTTTGAATCTAGGCTGATACATAAATACAGGTCTGAGCTGACAGTTTGAATCTAGGCTGATATATAAATACAGGTCTGAGCTGACAGTTTGAATCTAGGCTGATATATAAATACAGGTCTGTAGCTGACAGTTTGAATCTAGGCTGATATATTAATAAGTGTCATGTACTAAGTGAACTAGTGTAATATAAATCAGTCTTACTGAAGTTTAATCAGCTTTAAAATACAGGCTGTACTGACATTAATCTAGTGTATATACAAACAGTTGCAAGTGAACATTTGAACTACTGTACAAAATACAGGTCTGCATCAGACAGTTTGACATTAGGCATAAATAGCTCACTAAAGTTTGATAATAGACTGAATATGAAATACACTGTACTGCATTTAACTAGCTGTAATTTACAGATAAGGCTAATGTTCATATACTAACTAGTTGACCAATCAGTCACTTAAATACTTAAATCAGAAACGAAACTATGCCTACTTCACAGTTTGGTGACAGAAATTAATGAAAAACTTTCTATTAAAATTGAGATTTTTGTTCCATAAGGCTGTGTCTGTATATCAGACTTTCCATTAATAAATGCAATTTAAAAATATAAAACATGTTGTAATAACAATAGATATTAATAGTGGCAAGCTTTAAAAAATGTATACTTAATAATGTCATATACTAAACAGTGCAAAAAGACACTAGAAATACTTAAACAGAACCGGAAACATATTATTATTCAGAGATTTAAAGAACATTAGGATGTAAAACTCCATCTAAAAGTTACATTCAATAGTCACTAAAAAGGTGAAATAACTGTATAAAACACTGCATTAACTGCATTTGGTAAGTTCACCAGATAAGGCTAAATGATCTAGTCTAACTAAGTTGACCAATCAGTGCATAGATATAAATCTAGGTGATCTAGACTAACTGCATCTTCATCAAGTCTATTATTAACTTCTACCTTGACTGCAATAGCCAATGTTCTTGTATAATGGCAGTTTGTAAAGTAGTGATTTGATTGGATTGTATTGAAGCGAATAAAGCCAATCAGAAATCACTATTATTTGCGTAGCTATATTGTTTTAAAACCTTCTGTCACATTCTTTGATTGGCTGTATACGCTAGTGTACAATCCAATCAAATCATAGCTAGATATTGTGTAAATGCATATCATCCTGACAACAAGATAATCTAAGGGACACATTTCTCTAGATTCTGAGTTATATATCTGAGTAAAAAGAAAAATTCAACCTATGCGTAAATATATATTATGCCCCACTACAACCCTATATATTATATTTAACATCATTCTTGGTCCCTGTTGTCCAGTCTGATTAAAATGTAATATTTATCTAGTTGCCTCCCTTGTTCCTCCGTGTGTGATACAATCATTCCAGTCCTTCCAGAACAATTCTTTCATTCGAATACAATAGTTACGTAGGTTCGGATACTTCTCTGTAAAATAAGAAATATAAATAAGGAATTGTGAAATCAAATGGTTATTCAAGTCAAACTTTTCTGCATCTGGTTAACGAGGACAGGCAACACTATGCAGTGTGCAACCAGGGAAAATTTGCCAGGACAGCAGTTGACCAGCGAGGATTAATCTGAGTGTAGTGTTGGTTAATTTCCAACGTTGCAGGATCTGGGGGTAATAAAATCTTCAGAGTGGGGAGTGGGATAAAATCTTAGGTGGGGAGGGGGATAAATTCTTCAGAGTGGAGAGGGGGAATAAATCTTCAGAGTGGGGAGGGGGGGATAAAATCTTCAGAGTGGGGAAGGGGAATAAAATCTTTAGGGTGGGGAGGGGGGGATAAATTCTTCAGAGTGGAGAGGGGGGGATAAAATCTTCAGAGTGGGGAGGGGGGGATAAAATCTTCAGAGTGGGGAGGGGATAAAATCTTCAGAGTGGGGAGGGGGATAAAATCTTCAGAGTGGGGAGGGGGGGATAAAATCTTCAGAGTGGGGAGGGGGGATAAAATCTTCAGAGTGGGGAGGGGGGATAAAATCTTCAGAGTGGGGAGGGGGGATAAAATCTTCAGAGTGGGGAGGGGGGGATAAAATCTTCAGAGTGGGGAGGGGGTTGAATAAAATCTTCAGAGTGGGGAGGGGGGATAAAATCTTCAGAGTGGGGAAGGGGATAAAATCTTAGGGTGGGAGGGGGATAAAATCTTCAGAGTGGGGAAGGGGAATAAAATCTTTAGGGTTGGGAGGGGAAAACAGGTAACCTTACCTTTAACCAGCATCTCTCCTGGCTGATCTACAGAATGCCACATCATTTGAGATAAAATTCCAAATATAGCAGTATCTACTTCCGTTGGATCATCCCCCATTATAAACTGTTTACTCCCTAAAAATATTAGTCATAATTAAATTATTAATTAATTAATTAAGGGATCTTTAACGTACACGATTTGTAGTACACAGGGCCTTGGTTTAAAACAAATGGGTGTTTTTTCTGTGTCACCCCCTCAGACCTTTATCACTGTTGGGGGAAACAGGCTTGAAAATCTGAAATGTCATCTCGAGCTATAATAGGATTGAACCCTGGACTCTCAGGCTAGTGAGCAAGCGTCTAACTCACTGAGCCACCGTGGCTTGAGTATAAGTTACCTAAGAAATCAGAAAGTGCCTGAATGTCAGCCTCCATGATTTGTAGCACTTCCTGTTGAGTATGACGACCAATTCCATGGCCGATAGAGTTCTTCTTGACAATACGTCCAACATATTTCCACACTAACCACGGAACACCCATCCATTTATATGCTTCATAATTATACACCCAACGACATAATGCTAAACCCCTGAAATAGATTTTATATATTTACTGGGTCATCTTAAACTATAGTAATTATCAGTTCTATATGGTTGTGAATGATAAAAGTTGTCGTAAGTTCTAAACACATCTTACAACTTGTATAAGACTAGATTTCTAAACTTAATCTTCATAACATTGTTTTTAGAACTATTTATCATGAAATTTGTGAAATTGTATGCAATGGTCAAATTTCTATTCAGCAAACCAAGCCAATAACTAAAAACTAAAATCATGATTAGGAACGATAATATAAGGCTTAAAAAATAGGACTGTCTTAAATTAAATATGTCATTTATTTTTACAAAGTTTAAGTTAAAAAATTAAGAAAGGTGTTACTATACCATAGAAGATTTTCTTCGGTCAGTTTCTGGAAAGCTCGGGCAATAGCCTTTTCTCTGGGGGACAAGTTCTTGTCTAAATCAATGCCTAATTTCTTGTTAAAATATTCAATGATGAACGAAGAATCACAGATAACTTCTCCATTATATTCTATCCAGGGTATTTTACCCTTACTGGACATCTCGTACCCAGGCTCTAACTAAAATAACACAATAAAACCCATAAATTATCAATTAGCGCTTAGCCATAATCTCATTGAATCTCACTGACCCATGATTGTGATCTTTGTCAAGGGAGATAATCAGAAGTGTCATGGTGGCTTAATTGTGCTTCTAAAGAGTCGGTTTGGTCTCAGTATTCAACCCCTATCCCTTATCAATAGTAGATTGAAATTGACTGTCTCTTACCTGGTAAGGTATTCTCGTCATTCTAAAATAGGTTTCTACTTTAACAACAAAGGGAGATAAATTTGGACAGTACGGCCCACGACCTATACTATGTAAGATCACTATATCTTTAGGGTAAGTTTTCTTTCGTCTGTAAATAGATATTGGAGTTTTACATCCTACTATTCTATGTATTATTGTTATTCAAATATATTTATAATGTAAATAAAGTAAATAGCAAGGCTTATAACAAACCACAATGCTGATTTCAATTTTTGAAGTTTGAGACTGAACAATGGCTTACAATCAGACCTTAAACAAATGTACGTAAATATAAGAAAGCAATTTAAAAGCCTGTCATTATGTACAGTAATTTTATATAGTACAGCTGTTGATTTTAACCCTATGTCTGGTGGTTACAAGTATTGACAAGTCAGTGTCATTAACATGGCACCTGCTTCATCAGTTGGCCTCCTGCATCTATAAGTTGGCCCCTGCTTCATCAGTTGGCCCCTGCATCTATCAGTTGGCCCCTGCATCTATCTGTTTGATCAGCCAAATGTTACACTATTTTCTTTAATACATGGTTAGTAATTTAAAGAATGATTATTCTGATGCTGAAAGTTTACTCGTAGAAATATTCTTACTTCTTAGCTACCACTTTACGATAAATCTTGTATCCCACAACAGATACAACTAGAACTCCGATTCCCACACCTAAGGCACACTTCGCTTCATCTTTCTTGAGAAGATCCATCATTTCATCGTGCGAAATCATCTTGTTGTTTTCTTTATAAGGAGGCAGCCATTAACGTCCTTGACCTTTAAGTCAAGGTCGAATAATCACAGGGCTTAGTATCTGTTACAAATATAAACCACAGGGCCCCGAAATTTTTACCAAAGCTTTCACCCAAGCCAGAAAAACATGTGAATACTGTCGTTTTATAGCTTGCTTTTCTATTTTTTTTTATCAAGAGTTCCTTCCAATAATATTGGCTATATATCTAAAGACTAGTTTCTCTAAACCCTAAAGTTCTGATGCCTTTGCCTCTGTTTTCCTGCTTATTCTCTCTTTAGCTCAGTCATTTTTTCAACATGAAGGTTTTGCATCGACTGTACTTAATACCATGTCTAAATTAGGTGTAGCAGGGATTCAAATTAACACTCGCCCAGTCGCCATTGGAGACCAAAAATTTTAATGGACCTGGTAATGGTTGCCCAGGTGGCGACCTTCTTTTAGGACTACTTTTGCTTTATAATGGAAATTTATGCTTGCCATACATCTATGATTTTTTTGATTTTTCATTACATAAAATATTTTACTACACACTACCAGTGGGCTCCTGACATGGTTTTCTTAATTTGAACCCCTGGGGTAGTGTTGGAGGAATTAAAGAAAAAGTTTTAATAAATGGATATTTTTATTTTATTTTTTCAATATTTTTCTCAAAAATAGCACTTTGAATGTCTGTATGGCAGCCTAGAATATGGAATATACTGACAGAATATAATATAATACTATACATAACTGGTTGAGGACTATTGTATACTATTAAAATCTATGATTTTTGTTCCATAAGGCTGTGTCTGTATATCAGACTTAATTTAAAAACATTAAATGTTTGGTAATAACAATATGTAATAATCATTCAAGGCCATGCCTTTATTCATATTAGCTAGACTTTGTAAAAAAGCCTTAAAAGCAAGATAATCACACATTTCTCTAGATTCTGGGTTATATTGCATAGAAATCTGAGCAAAAAGAAAAATTCAACCTATGCGTAAATATATATTATGCCCCACTATAACCCCATATATTGTATTTAACATCATTCTTGGTCCCTGTTGTCCAGTCTGATTAAAATGTAATCTTTATCTAGTTGCCTCCCTTGTTCCTCCGTGTGTGATACAATCATTCCAGTCCTTCCAGAACAATTCTTTCATTCGAATACAATAGTTACGTAGGTTCGGATACTTCTCTGTAAAATAAGAAATGTAATTAAGGAATTGTGAAATGAGCCTGATTAACGAGGACAGGCAACACCATGCAGTGTGCAACCAGGGAAAATTAATCTAATTTATTAATTTCCAACTGTCGCAGGATCTTTATCATGCCAGGCCTGTAGTACACAAAGCCTTGGTTTATTGTCCCGTTTGAACAGAAATAGAATCATGGGGGTAGGTAAAATCTTCAGAGTGGGGAAGGGGAATAAAATCTTCAGAGTGGGGAAGGGGAATAAAATCTTCAGAGTGGGGAAGGGGAATAAAATCTTTAGGGTGGGAGGGGAAAACAGTAACATTACCTTTAACCAGCATCTCTCCTGGCTGATCTACAGAATGCCACATCATCTGAGATAAAATTCCAAATATAGCAGTATCTACTTCCGTTGGATCATCCCCCATTAAAAAACTGTTTACTCCCTAAAATATGAGTCATAATTAAATTATTAATTAATTAATTAAGGATCTTTAACGTGCACGACTTGTAGTACACAGGGCCTTGGTTTATTGCCCCATCTAAATGATATCAAACCCTCCAACCTGCATGGGGGAAACCGGGTTGAAAATCTGAAATTTCATCTCGAGCTATACTAAGATTGAACCGAGGACTCTCAGGCTAGTGAGCAAGCGTCTAACTCACTGAACCACCGTGGCTCCTTCAGAGAATATAAAGATAAGTTAAATAGTTGAATTATAAGTTACCTAAGAAATCAGAAAGTGCCTGAATGTCAGCCTCCATGATTTGTAGCACTTCCTGTTGAGTATGACGTCCTATTCCATGGCCAATAGAGTTCTTCTTGACAATTCTTCCAAAATATTTTCGCACGTACCACGGAACACCCATCCATTTATATGCTTCATAATTATACACCCAACGACATAATGCTAAACCCCTGAAATAGATTTTATATATTTACTGGGTCATCTTAAACTATAGTAATTATCAGTTCTATATGGTTGTGAATGATACATAATGAGCCAGATACTTAAACTGGTGTTTATTTTTCAATAAACAGTAGTTTATCACATGACACTATGACATAGTCAAGGCAAAACAATGACGCAATCTAAGATTTGTGTCAATTTCCTGTTAAACAGTGAAATTATATTAATAAAAATATAAGAATATTTTATTTCATTAGCTTTTTTTTTTGCAAATTTGAATCTTAAATTAAGAAAGGTGTTACTATACCATAGAAGATTTTCTTCACTCAGTTTCTGGAACGCTCGGGCAATAGCCTTTTCTCTGGGGGACAAGTTCTTGTCTAAATCAATGCCTAATTTCTTGTTAAAATATTCAATGATGAACGAAGAATCACAGATAACTTCTCCATTATATTCTATCCAGGGTATTTTACCCTTACTGGACATCTCGTACCCAGGCTCTAACTAAAATAACACAATAATACCCATAAATTAATCATTTTACCCTTATTGGACATCTCAATTAATGATTAGTGATGATCACATTGAATCTCACTGACACTTGAACGTGATCTTTGTCAAGGGAGATAATCAAAAGTGTCATGGTTGCTAAATTGAGAATGTAAATACATGGCCACTGGTAGTGAAATGAAGGTGGCAGCTTATCAGTCGTTAATTACATTGAAAACTCGAGGGGGGGGGGGGGGCTTGTGAGCAGGATATACTGTACGCTTCTGAAACTCCTGCTGAACTCAGCATTCAACCTTTATGGTATATGGTAGTTTGAAATTGAACGCCTCTTACCTGGTAAGGTATTCTCGTCATTCTAAAATAAGTTTCTACTTTAACAACAAAGGGAGATAAATTTGGACAGTACGGCCCACGACCTATACTATGTAAGATCACTATATCTTTAGGGTAAGTTTTCTTTCGTCTGTAAATAGATATTGGAGTTTTACATCCTACTATTCTATGTATTATTGTTATTCAAATATATTTATAATGTAAATAAAGTAAATAGCAAGGCTTATAACAAACCACAATGCTGATAGTTAAATGAAATGAGTGGAGTTTTATCAACATTTAAACCTGCATTAGTACATAATTTTATAATAAAAATTCAATTTTGAGGTGATGCCTAAATGGTCTAAGACTGAACACTGACTTACAGTCAGAATTTTAACATACATGTATGTAAATTTAAGAAAGCAATTTAAAAGTCTGTCATTGTGAATAATAATTTTATATAGGACAGCTGTTGATTAGCCTATGTCTGGTGGTTACAAGTATTGACAAGTCAGTGTCATTAACATGGCCTCTGCATCTATAAGTTGGCATCTATCTGTTAAAATATTTCCTTTAATACATGGTTAGGAAACAATAGATTACTATTATCTTTCTTTCCACTCCATTCAATGATTATTCTGATGCTGAAAGTTTACTCGTGGAAATATTCTTACTTCATAGCTACCACTTTACGATAAATCTTGTATCCCACAACAGATACAACCAGAACTCCGATTCCCACACCTAAGGCACACTTCGCTTCATCTTTCTTGAGAAGATCCATCATTTCATCGTGCGAAATCATCTTGTTGTTTTCTTTATAAGGAGGCAGCCATTAACGTCCTTGACCTTTTAGTCCTGAGCCCCGTTCGATTTGTCAATTTCTGCTTTTGGAAGACGTCTTCCGTTCATTCGATTCGGTCTATTCCGATTACTGAAGATCTTCTGACTCTTCCGAGAAATTGTTGGAAGAGACGGAAGAAAACATGGCGGACGATTTGTACAAGTGTGGGGTTTTCTTTCACTATGGTTACTTGCCCTCGTTTATTCGATTTGCCTCAATGGAAAGGTCTTCTCTTCTACTTCTGGAAGCAGTAAATCGAACGGAGTCCACGTCGAATAATCACAGGGCTTAGTATCTGTTACAAATATATAGCACAGGGCCATGAAATTTTTACCAAGCCTTTACTCAATTGAAAAGAACATGCCAATACTGTCGTTCCACAGCTTGCTGGTATCCAGTTAAAACGGTAACATGTCAAAACGGTAAAAAATTTTATTAGTTAAAACGGTAACAATATCTGTTACCGTTTAAGCGGAGTTGTTACGGTTTAAACCAAATTTGCTTACCTGCACCATATGGGCTAATAACAACGAGCAACGTCATGCAGTGTGCAAGGAGAGAAATTTGCCAGGACAGCGGCATAAGCCTGCTTTTTTTCTATTTCCAACTGTCTAAGAGATATTTAACATGTACAGCCTGTAGCACATGGGGCCGTGGTTCATTGTCTAGATGCTTTTTCCATGTCAGGCCCTCTGTTCCATTTTGTCAAAAGGAAGGCTTCGCATAGACTGTAAACCACTTTTAAATTAGGGGTAGTGTTGGAGGAATTAAAGAAAAAGTTTTAATAAATGGATATTTTTTATTTTATTTTTTCAATATTTTTCTCAAAAATAGCACTTTGAATGTCTATATGGCACCCTAGAATATGGAATATACTGACAGAACTGTGTTGATTTTATTACTATGATCTAGTGACTGTTGAAACTTCACCATTAGGTTTTTCAACACTAGAATTCAGATCTATAACATGAATGTTTGTGAAGACTGTTTTAAATGAAATGAGAAGACAGCTGCCGTGTCTATCAATAAATATATTAAAATCTTGCTAGACAAGCTGTCTATCTAGACCTATTTTATTTTAATTATTCCATTGTCTTTCGAACTCTTCAGAAATGGCGGACAGGAAATCCATGGTGTTGAGATAATGACTGGGCGTAACACTGAAACAGAAAGGATAAAAATTTGATATAATTTTTACACTGTGATCTAACAAGCTTGCTATTGCATGTGTGTTCAAAGTAAACTTGGTGAAGACTGATGTGGGACCAGTTAGTTTTATCCTACTAGTAGGGAACTCTTTACAAAGGGGGTTGGGTTTTTCACCCCACCAACAGGGAATGTGAGTTGGATTTAGACCGTGGAGAGACTGGTTAGTTTTACCCTACTAGAAGGGAAATCTTTACGAAGGGGGGTGGGTTGTTCACCCCACCAATATGGCATGAAGGTTTAGTTTTTAAGATAAATGAGGGTGAAGAATAGGCCCTACTTACTTTTTGAGACCATGTATACATCCAGCTAAATCTTTAGTCATCTTACCACTATCTACTGTATCTACACACGCTTTCTCCATTAATTGGGCCCATCTACAAAATTATTCATTGTTAACTTGATTACATGAAATTCTACAACAGTATTCAGTTTTACCTTAGAAGCCGGTATACAGGCTGTTGTCAAGTGACGTCATACAACGTTAACGTCATACAAATTAAGAAATATTGCTGGGAGCTCAGGGTATATGACCTTCTATCTTAATTACACTCAGGGTTCAAAGGGTTAAACTTTACTTTAAGACTTATTAAAATGTAGATTATTTAACAAATAAGAACTCTATAACTGATATATTAAATTATATTAAATGTAGATTATTAATTAAGAAGAGCTCTATAACTGATATATTAAATTAAATGACAAGATAAACGAACCGTTGAAGTTCTTGGTTGCCGTCTAATTTACCACGATGTTCTAAACCTCGAGTCCAGGCGTAAATACTGGCTATAGGGTTAGTACTGGTTTGATTTCCCTACAATATCAACATTAACATATATACTATCATAATATACAGGAAATATTGACTCCATTTATAACTGATAAACTTACTCATAGATCAGTAGCTGCTACCAATTTACTGTCAAACTGTGTTATATAATCTTTCACATGCCTCACTCCCACCTACCTACATCTGACCCCTACTTTCTTTCCAACTGAAACCCTGACCCTAACCTCCTTTCCGACCTTCATCACTGACATGACCTTCAGAATTAAAATCTTCTCACCTTCTGATGTTCTCTATAATGTCTAGTGACAGTTCCGTGAGCAGCCTCAGCTTCAATAGTTTTACCATCAGGGCATACCAATACACTGGTCATTAGGCCCAGAGATCCATAACCTAGTGGGAGGAGAAAAATATGTTAATTATAGTGGATATCAATGTCCTCTTGGGAGAGGCAACATATGCTAATTACAACAGAGACCTATAGTGGGAGAGTTGGACGAATACATAAATTAGTATACTTCTCCTTAGTTGTTTTACAGTTGATGCTAGACTCTGCATTAGTTCTTAATCTAGTAAGATTAAAATCTGTTTAAATTAAAACAACCGTGAAACTACGTACCTTGTGCAACAATGTCCGACTGTACATCACCATCATAATTTTTACAACCCCAGACAAAACCACCTGATGATTTTAAACATTGAGCTACCATATCATCTATTAATCTATGTTCATACCAAATCTTTAGCTCATCAAATTTAGACTTGTATTGTCTGAAAGATATCAACATATTGTCTTGTTAACCCAAACATCTTCAAATTGTCTTCACTTTTGATAAGTGTCTCCATATTACGTTCAGAACGGGCTTCTTTAATCCAATCAGTGACAGCAAACTAGGACGTAACCAAAGCAAAAAACTGAACCAGAGATACTTATCAAAAAGGGGAGTGGTTTAAATGAAGGGGATGGGGATAAAAGGGGAGTGGTTTAAATGAAGGGGATGGGGATAAAAGGGGAGTGGTTTAAATGAAGGGGATGGGGATAAAAGGGGAGTGGTTTAGTTACAAAAAAATTTACTTACTTCGTAAAGACTTCTTCAAAAATATCCTTGAATCTACCATCATAGCGTTTCAAGATGGTGTTCTTAGTACTCATGTACAGTGGCCATTTTTTCATGATGGCATATTGGAAACAAGCATGGGCAAAGTTGGTAATAGACTGAAATAAAATGAAATTTAAAACTGCATTCTGTCTTCTTGCGAAATTTGAATTTACTATTGGACTTACTTTGTTTCATGTCTCCCTTTATTGATTGTATTGTACAAAAGAGTAGGACACAGAACTCCATTGATTACATGTCGACCTCATTGATTGTGTTGATTTAGTAATTCAATTTATTGATTGTAATTTATTTAGGTACCAGTATATGTGCATTTTCTCAGTTGTCAGCCTATGAACTCACGCCATTTAAATATTTCTTATCAAGTTTTATTAGTTGCCATTAATTTCTAACACCACGTACCTCATCTGTGTTGTACATACATAGAGCCACACCCCCACCATCTTTAAAATCATACACGTTCATTTTATTAGGTTGGCCGCCATTAGGGGTGTAGATCATTTCTAGTTTACCTGGTCCAGGGGCCACGAAATCAGTGGCTCGATACTGTAATTAATAAAAATAAATATTACCAGGTATAAAGCTAGTAATCTTTAAATTAGAATTTACTAATAGGCCAGTGTTTTCATTGAGACTTGTCTCCATACACCCTAACACCAGCCAAATAACGGTGCCTTCTTTTTGTGACTATTGTTTCAATCTGTTTATAAATATATTTGTTTTCTATTCGGTCTTGGTCAAATTAACCTCATTGTACACAGCTAACACACTTCCTCATACAGTTAGGGTTTATTTAGGTACAACACATGCTTCAAGGTTATTGTTCAGACTCTTAATCAATTGATTCTATCTGCTCCAATTTCAGTCTAATACAAATCTAGTTAATTTGTTTCCTGTTTATTCTGTGGGCGACCCCACATGCCATCTATCTTTCTACACTATTATTATATGTGAAATCCATGTTTTGATGAACGTCAAAGCTTACCTGGTCACCGAAAGCATGACGCCCAATAACAATGGGCTGGGTCCAACCAGGGACGAGGCGAGGTATCTTCTGACATATGATTGGTTCTCGGAACACAGTTCCTCCCAGAATATTCCTGATGGTTCCGTTAGGACTTAACCACATTTTCTTTAACTTGAATTCTGTAAATGGAACCACAAGATTTATTGATTCAGCTCTACTAGAACAATTTGAGGCAGGGCTTGCTTATACACAATAAGCCAATTCCTACCCTTTACCTTCCATTTTCGGGGGTGGCCGTAAGTGACAATTTTTCCCAAGCAACCCTTCCTGCAAATGTACTGCCCACTATCAGGGTTACTCCATCCTAACCTCAAAATTAATATGCAAGGTAGCCCTTCCTTAAAACTCTACGAAATCTAGTAGGGTAGCCCTTCCCCCTATCTCCCCAACCTTCACCATCAAATCCAATACAGTAAGAAGGTACTACTTACCCTCAACTCTTTCTTCATCAGGGGTGATGGTGGCACATTTAATACCCACATTGTATTTCTTGATGGCCTCGGCCGAGTCGATGGTTACCTGATCATTGGTCTGATCTCTGTAGGGTAAACCTAAATCATAGTATTTACAGTCTACGTCTAGGTAGGGGAAAATCAACTGAAAATATACAGATATCAACTGAAAATATACAGATATCAACTGAAAATATATATAGATATCAACTGAAAATATACAGATATCAACTGAAAATATACAGATATCAACTGAAATATACAGATATCAACTGAAAAATATACAGATATCAACTGAAAATATACAGATATCAACTGAAAATATACAGATATCAACTGAAAATATACAGATATCAACTGAAAATATACAGATATCAACTGAAAATATACAGATATCAACTGAAAATATACAGATATCAACTGAAAATATATATAGATATCAACTGAAAATATACAGATATCAACTGAAAATATACAGATATCAACTGAAATATACAGATATCAACTGAAAATATATATAGATATCAACTGAAAATGATACAATGTTAGATATCAACTGAAATATAAGATTTAAAGCAGATATCAACTGAAATATAAAATCAGAAAAAATATCAACTGAAAATATACAGATATCAACTGAAAATATATAAGATATCAACTGAAATATACTGCCTGCTTCCACTCAATATATATACCATCCTTTATGAAACAGCTCATTAAAAGCTATAGTATTAAGAGTAAAAAGGTTCATTAAAACTGTGTAAAGCACTGGCCAAGGACTGTAAATATGCTAGCAAATTAGTCATTATGGATTATTGATAACAGAAATTTGGTTTTAACCACACCATCTCATTATCAGGTATTGAAACAATAAACAAGCATGTTATTTATGTGTAGAATGATTTCTAGTATTATCTAGTTGTATGTAGTAAATTGGAGGCGTACTAGTTTGAACTGTATCCATGATAAAAACATAGTTCTAATAGATTACATAGATTAGATAACACACATTATATACATATTTATAAATATTTATATTCCTATTATCACGGCCTTCGATAAACTGTAGTTTTCATGTGATAATATCATATAGACAATGCACAACAATGACTCAATTTAAGATTTAAGGAAAATTCATTTAACTGATCTTATTAAACAGTGAAATTGTATTAATGAAAATATCTTAAATATAAATATTAGATTTAAACATTATGCTAATGAGACCAACATTATGCTAATGAGACCAACATTATGCTAATGAGATCAACACTATGCTAATGAGACCAACATATGCTAATGAGACCAACATTTGCTAATGAGACCAACATTTGCTAATGAGACCAACATTATGCTAATGAGACCAACATTATGCTAATGAGACCAACATTATGCTAATGAGACCAACATTATGCTAATGAGACCAACATTATGCTAATGAGACCAATTTATGCTAATGAGATCAACATTATGCTAATGAAAGACCAACATTATGCTAATGGACCAATGCATTATGCTAATGAGATCAACATCTATGCTAATGAAATCAACATTATGCTAATGAGACCAACATTATGCTAATGAGACCAATTTAGTTTAATCTAAACTATAATAATACAATACACTGTAATAATACCAGTTTAAATAAGACAACTATGAAGATAACACCTAATAGATAATTATGTATAGCATATGTTGAGTAATCAAATTAGTTAGTCAATTGTGCTATGTTGTACCACTTTATTAATGGCCTACCTATATATACCTAATATCTATTATCAAAAGTATATTTATATAGTTAACTTATTGTCCTATAGTACCCGTATTGTTTAAACATGTTTTAGTTTAATATTAAATATAATAATACAATACACTGTAATAATACCAGGTTTAAATAAAGGACTAACGGTATGATAGTATAAACCTAATGATAATTATTATATGATATGTTGTCAGTAATAAATTAGTTATCTGTCTCTATTGTTCTATTTGTACCAGCTGTTATTAGATAGGCCTACCTATATATTACCATACAATCATATATTATACCATACATAATGAATGTATGTCTACTATGTTAAAGTTTACAAATTATCTTGTATACCCAGTATTGTATATTTTTATATTTCAATAACAAACCAACTAGTGATATCTTGATAAGCTTATTTCTGTCTCATTATGTCTGTATTTGTATGAGGTATTATGTAATTATTATTAATTATACAATATCATGCATGTATCACAATGTATCTATTCACCATTGGTCATGTACCACAATATATCTATTCACCATTGGTCATGTATCACAATGTATCTATTCACCATTGGTCATGTATCACAATGTATCTATTCACCATTGATCATGTATCTTGACAGTACTAATATATATAACAGAACTGATAGCATGTCTTGTCGAGGTTTATATCTTCACCCATGGATGAAGAGGAAGCATCATACTAACACACATAAAACCAAGATACAGACCTGTTCCTTGATTTTCTCCCAGATGATTCTGGTCATTTCATCTCCATCTAACTCTACTACCGGCTTATCTACCTTGATTCTCTTCTGACTAGCATCTATAATATACAACAGACTTATCTATAATATACAACAATTTTATACAAATATACAACAACCTTATCTATAATATACAACAATTTTATACAAATATACAACAACCTTATCTATAATATACAACAATTTTATACAAATATACAACAGCTTTATGAACAACAATATGTTAAAGTTATCACGTTGGCAATGTTGTCTCAGGCAAGAATGACAGACATGATAGGCAATGATATATTAAAATTGTAAATTTAAAATAACACAAAGCATAATGTTATATGACACTAATTATGGTATACAAATATACAACAACCTTATCTATAATATACAACAACCTTATCTATAATATACAACAATTTTATACAAATATACAACAACCTTATCTATGATATACAACAATTTTATACAAATATAAAACTGCTCCACTTGTAGAAAATACACGGCAAACTGCTATGCGATACCGCTTATTTTGTACCCTGATGTAAGGTATTCAGTATGTGCAATGTAATATTAGGTAAGTAGTGGGGCAAGGGCCCATGATAATGTCAAATTAAATTTAAGGGTACCAAAGCATAGGGGGTCATGGACACTGAATATGGTACATTGAAGTAACACTTCCTTATAACCTTCTACACCTTATGTTAGATTGAACAGGTGCTTGGTTGGTATATGACTATATTATAGTATTTGAAAAGTTAATATAATAAACATGCACTGAAGCAGTTAACTTGAAGATATTTTATTAAATATTTGATAAGATCTATTCACAAATGCTTGAATATAGAAAATATAAATTTAATTGTGTAATTTTTTTATTAAAACTTTGATATTTTCAATGAATTTTTATTTGTCTTTGTATGTCCTTCAATAATTTAGGCATATAAAACTATACTAAAAATGGACTCTTCTTGTGGTTGGAATAGTTACTCACGAGTGAAGATTCAGGCAGATTTTTCCGCGTATCGCATAAATTAAATAACAAATGCTAAGAAGCGATACTTACAGTTTCGTTGCTGGGTGGCACTGATGGCAGCAGGCGCAAGATAATTTTGCAGATTGCTGCCAATGCGGCTCAGAAATTTAGAAGTTGAAGAAACGGTGCCTGCCATCTTAACAAGTGCTTTGTAGAAAGAAAACGTCAAAGTGACACATGTACCGGGTAATATCGCCGAGGGGGTGAAGCGTGTCGGGTCAAATCAACAACGGCCACAAACCGTGACGATGTTTTCTAAACAATTCAATCAGGTGAAATTGATTAGAGCCGTTAATTACCGCTCACCAAATAAATTTAGCCTAATTAGATACAGACCTAATTAAACATGATTAGTAACCCGCCACCCCTGGTAATTAATGGACTGGTTAAAATCAGGGGCGCATGTGAGAAAATCTCGACATTTCATTGGATAAATATATTGATTCTGCGCAGAGAAGCGTTGGAGGAATCTAAGTTACCTTTACAAAGGTGAAATACTTTGCCCAAATGCAGCATTAGAATTGATTTGTAAGTGAATTTAATTACAAATTCTAATTTGCAGTGGTAGATTAGATTAATTTTTACGCATGAGTCGAAAATGAAAGCAATCGCATGTCCACGATCGTTGAAAATGTGTTTGAAAGTTATGTGACACGTTTTCTTGTAAACGTCCATGTTGGCACTGTCACTGCCAAGTCAGCTGTCATTTACCGATTTACAACAAGCATCACTTGTTGTAGGTTTGGGACTTGGATCTCGGGGTCGGATTGTAGGGAATTGCAAGGGCTGTGGGTACAGGAGGTATTTTTTTTAAAACATGCTAGCACTTGATCTAGATATTTTTAGTTATACTTGTGAAGGTCAAGCATAGACTAGATTTATTACTATTAGTCTAGTATTATGAGTTATGCTGAGTTGACTGAACTCCCACCCCCCAGTGACACTATCACAGGGAAACAATTATTAAATTTGCATAGTTGACTCCTATATAGATCATCAATAAGGCTAGTCATCACTGGAGCTGTCATAAAACTTGTCATCAGAGATTAAGCATATTTTGTTGAGTTTTTTCTCAACTCTTCTTACCATTATTCATATGAGACAGTGGTGCCAAGTGTGATGTCATAAATTCTATAGCTGGAGGAGAAGGCATGCCCTGCTTCTTTAAGCTTTCACCAAATTCAAAGCTATAATAATCCAAGCATCATCTTGAAGAAATCGAGAATTATTGTAACCAAACTAAACAGAAGGAACCTGGAAAGCATAAATCCCTTTTCAAATGATATTAGTTTAGTTATATTTCATTCTGTGATTTTAGGATTGACTGATCGAGGTGTAGGCTCTCTGATTCTTGATACAATACTACTAGACTGTCTTGATTCAATGCTGTTGAATATAAACTTACTGTAGGCCTATTAGACTATCTAGGTGTATAGGTGACCTTACCGATAATCTGCTTTCATTGATAGTATCAGTAGCCTACCGTTACCAATGTAATGTAGTTCAATAAGGTCTATAGATAATGTAATACATAACCACTTTTAGTTACTCACTTATTTTATAGTATTCCTTCTTGACCTAGATTACATCTATGTGACCTACTTCTATAGAATTGATTGATATTAACAACTCATTTAGTTATGCCAACATGTGTTTCAGATATTAGATCATCATCAGGACTGTTAGTTATAAACTATAGTTATTCAGAGGGATTCAGGGTCCTGAAATACTGAATGCAATTCCTTTCATGTTTTAGTGCATCTTTAAACTTGTTATCTCCCTTGATCATTATAAAGCTGTGTTGTACTCTCAATTGGTAAAATCAGTTTAAGATTTTACCTGTATTGTTGTCAAACAATATCCTTATTAACTTGGGTTTTTTCTATTTTCAGTTGCTGCTAGCTGTAACCAGTCACCATGTTGCTGCAAGCCAAGCAGGCCCTTCTACTGGCCGACAACTTTGGTTCTCGATTCCACAAACTCTCTGTCAAATGTATCCAAGGACTGAAAACATCGTCAAGGTTATACTGCCAAAAGGCGGAGAAACCTATCGCAGGAACTCCATACAAAAATATCACTATTGGTATCGCCAAGGAATCGTTTCCTAATGAGAAAAGAGTGGCGGCAGTACCTGCGGTGGTGCAGACGTTTGTTAAGAAAGGGTTTAACGTGAATGTTGAAGAGAATGCGGGGGTGGAGGCTAAGTTTAAGAACGATGATTATGCTGCCGCGGGAGCCAACATTAAAAACACGAAGGATTTATTTCATTCAGATATTGTGTTGAAAGTGAGGGGACCATCGATGGATGAAGTGAGCCAGTTTAAAGATGGGGGAACCTTGATCAGTTTTCTGTACCCTGCCCAGAATAAAGATCTGGTGAATAAACTGGGTGAGAAGAAGATGACAACGTTTGCTATGGACTGTATACCCCGTATAAGTCGAGCTCAAGTTTTCGATGCCCTCAGTTCCATGGCTAATATTGCTGGTTATAAGGCAGTACTGGAAGCAGCTAACAACTTTCCACGATTTTTTGCTGGTACGTTGACATCTATTTATAATTTTAATCATATATCAGGACACAATTATATGGATAACAACTACTGTATTAAATAATTCGAGTTTCGATGAAGATGGGAACTTGTCATTTATCAAGCATCCCAGATAATCTGGTGATAAAGAAGGAGACTTCCTCATTAAACGTCGCAATTTATTTAATCAGTAGTTGTTATCCATATAATTGGGGTACTGATATATTTCTCCAACTACTAAATGCCACTTAGGGAAGTAATTTTAATCATCAATTACTGAGGTCATCAGGTCAAGTCAAAAGATTTTTGGGACGAATGTTCAAGAGGTCTGTCGTGTGTGGTTAGACCCTAACTGTAATAACTAGATTAAAAATAAACTTTATTAAAAACTGTAAGGATATAAATGAAGGGTGGAATTTCTCTTTAAGAAAAATGACGCATTCGATTTATGTTTAGTATTTCGCTGACGTTTTTTGTTGTTGTTTTTTTTTAGGTCAAATTACGGCAGCTGGTAAAGTACCACCAGCGAAAGTGTTAGTTATTGGTGGTGGAGTAGCTGGTCTATCAGCCATTGGTACAGCTAAAAACTTAGGGGCCATTGTACGAGGGTTTGATACCAGGGCCGCAGTGAAGGAACAAGTGGAGTCCTTTGGTGCAGAGTTTTTAGAAGTCCATGTTAAGGTAAGGAGGGATTGTTATTTATTAGGGTAAGGATCATGTCTACCAGCTGATACTTAATAAACCTCTTGGTATTTATTTTACAAGGAAAACAACTTATTTGAACGAAGCTCTGTTAAACAGATGGTCACTTCTTGTTGTTGATTTTCCTTGATCATTAATATATGCATATTCAACTAGATGGACTGGATTAATAAGCTAACTATACAACAGTTAACCTGTTAATAATGAACTGTAAAACCTGTGTTATTTATATTGTAGGAATCAGGTGAGGGAACTGGAGGCTATGCTAAGACCATGTCTAAAGAATTTATTGAGGCCGAGATGGCATTATTTGCCAAACAATGTAAAGAGATTGATATCTTAATAACCACAGCTCTCATCCCTGGTAAACCTGCTCCTAAACTTATATCAAAGGTACATAACTCTTTATTTCCTTGTGTTATTACTGACATATCTAACTTAGATAACTCTTTAGTTTCTAACGACTTATATCTAAGCTTGATAGCTCTTTAGTTATTTCTGCCTCATATCCAAGTTAGATAACTCTTGTTTTTACTGACGTATATCAAAGATACTTCAATCTTTATTTCCTTGTGTTTTAGTTGTTATATATATATATTTAAATATTATTTATGGGTTCTGTATTTTGTCAGTTTAATAAGCCAAAATCAAGTCTTACAACAAGCACTTGCTTACTGTCATGTCAAAAGCATTATTGATGCTTTGATAAATTAATATCTGCTATAAATTGATCTATCTAATGTTATTGTATCGTAGCAAATGATTGAGTCCATGAAGCCCGGATCCGTGGTGGTAGATTTAGCGTCTGAAGCTGGCGGTAACATCGAGACCATTAAACCAGGAGAGTTATATCGCTATAACGACGTCTGCCATATTGGTTATACAGACTTCCCTAGTCGACTACCAACACAATCTAGTACCTTATATGGCAACAATATCTCAAAATTCTTACTCTCTATAGGTAAGACCTTAGTGCATTCTGGGATTAGAATTCACATCGTGCATGGCTGGAATTGGGGATTTATTAGCATCACGCAATGGCGGATTTTTCAAAGATCAACTTATAGAATGTTAGAGAACCAAAGTTGTTATCCTTGTAATATCAATACAAAAAGGTTTGACTAAGGACCAGTTGGAAAAAAGGATTCTTGTGAACCTAAGTTGTTATCCTTGTAAAATCAATACCAAGAAGTTTGACTAAAGACTACCTGGTAGACAGGATCTTTGAGAACCCAAAACTGTTGTCCCTGTAAGATTTCTGTCAACAGGTTTGGTTGTTATTGCCTGATCTTATAAACATGATATACTTACTGTTACAGGAGAGAAAGATCATTATAATATAAATCTAGAAGATGAGGTGGTACGAGGTTCTATTATAACTCATGAGGTAAGTTCTATAGACCTGATCGTCTAGTCTCTAAACCGAAAGTATTGTTAAATTCAACACTCACGTCTTCCTAAGTTAAAACAGAAACAGAATAAGGTATAAAGTCTAATCCGTTCAATATCATTTCTTTATATTACAGGGTAAATTAATGTGGCCACCACCGCCACCTAAAGTTGACCCTGCAGCACCACCCCCCACCCCAGCAGCTCAAGTAGAGAAGGTTCCCCCACCCCCACCAAATTATTTAAACATAACATTGAAGAGTGCTGCTAAATACTCAGCTGGTTTTGGTACCGTTGTAGGTAAGATACTAAACTTATATTATTTATTATTGATAGGGTATAATTCTCAAAAATGTCCCCTTAATTTTGTCTTAACTTTTGTGTCCTTTTTTGCAAGATATATTGTACTTATTTCTCATTGTTTCTCTACAAATTTCACAAGTCATTTTGTCGCCACCTTTTCTTTGTCAAATTTCCACACTGATTCGTACCACAAGTTTTTGTTGTAAAAGAATATTTGATTTATTGTTAACTATAAGATCTAGAGATATTTTTAACAACTATTAATGAATGTTGATATTTTTTAGGATGTGGTATGATCTCACCCAACCCACAATTTACTACCATGGTAACCACTTTTGGTCTGTCTGGTATCGTAGGTAAGTAAGAATAATTCTATGGCACCATTCTGTTATATTCTGTCTACTTGCTGTTTTCCAGAAATAGGAAAGGATTTTTATGTTACTGTTACAAAAACTGATTCTCAAGAAAAAATAATAGAAAGTTTTAACGTAGCTGTAGCAATTTCAACTTTATTCATTCACTTATTCACTCACTCACTCATTCAATCATTCATTCATTCGTTCATTATTCTATATTTCAGGGTACTATACAGTATGGGGGGTAACACCAGCTCTCCATTCTCCCCTGATGTCTGTAACTAACGCTATCTCTGGTATCACTGCGGCTGGTGGTCTGTTGTTAATGGGAGGGGGTTACTTCCCCTCTAATACCATACACGGTCTTGCTGCTGCCGCGGCTTTCATCTCATCTATCAATATAGGTGGGGGTTTTGTTGTCACACAGAGAATGTTGGACATGTTTAAACGTGCTGGTAAGTTCACATTTAATTCTCACTAAAGTCAAACAGAATTGAAAAATATTGTAATATGATTGGATAATAAAACATTCTACGCTTTAAATTGACCAATCATAACACTAGAATCTTCTCCATTGTAGACGACCCTCCAGAGTACAATAAATTATACGGTATCCCAGCAGCAGTGTTTCTGGGTGGTTATGGTTACGCTGCCTCAACTGGTGCCTACCCAGACATTCACCAGATGATGTATCTTGGTGCTGGTTTGTCTTGTGTTGGAGCTCTGACTGGTCTGTCGTCTCAAAAAACAGCCCGAGTTGGTAAGAAACCTAATCCAGTGTTCCGATATTTAACATAGACTGGCGATGTACTATTTACTTGTCTTCTAATCTGAAAATACATATCTATACATACCAAATACAATAGAAGCATGTTTCATGGCATACCAAAGATAATATATGTATGTGATGTCCAAGCTAACGAGTTGTCAATGAGTGAAACTAAATTGTTAGTCTCGGAAAGATCAAAGTTTTACCAAGGAACTTAAGTTATAATTTTTTTTTAAATCAATATCAAGATGTTTGACCAAGGACCAGCTGATAGGATCTTAGGGAACCTATAGTAAGATATTGTTGTTTCTTTCTGTCTGACCTATAAGGACCATGATTTATTTCAGGTAATGCGTTGGGTATGATTGGTGTAGGTTCAGGAGTAGCAGCTACTCTCGGTATAATTAAACCAGATCTGGAAACATTGGTCCAGATGTCCACTTGTATGGGACTCGGTAAGTCAATTCAGCTGTAAGTGTTTCCTAAATAAGTCATCTATAACTTAAGCTAAGTCAATCCAGCTGTAAATAGGTGTTAGATAAGTCATCTTAAATAGTCTAGGATGGCTTCTTGACTTTATAGAGATTATTATTTGCAATGTCAGTTCCCTCTATTGTAAACAATATTGTTGTATATTTTGATAGGTGGATTACTTGGAGGTCTGGTTGCTAAGAGAATAGAAGTAACAGATTTACCACAGATGGTGGCGTTGTTTCACAGTTTAGTCGGCGCTGCTGCCGTGTTGACCTGTTTCTCTAATCATCTACTAGAACAACCACATTTCGCTATGGACCCAGCTGCTGGGGTGTTGAAGGGAGCTTTGTTTGCTGGTACATTTATTGGTGGGGTCACCTTCACTGGTTCATTGATTGCTTTTGGTAAATTACAAGGTAATGATATGACTGTTGCTGTAAGGTGATAATAAACAATAATGGTCGTATATCAGGACCACGGATGGCTAGAAAATTGAATACGTGAACTTTACAAGTCCAATAAACTTGACTATAACTTGTGTATATGTAATGCCATATTTTCTCCATATAGTGTTAGTAACACCTAGGACTAACTGTCTCTGATATATATATTTCAGGTGTATTAAAATCAGACCCTCTATATTTACCTGGTAGAAATGCCCTGAATGCTGGAATGGGACTGGCTAGTGTAGCAGCGCTAGGTACATACATGGTTAGTGATGAACCATCGACCTTATTAGGAATGTTGGGTATTACCACTACCTTGTCCAGTTTATTGGGTGTTACCTTGACAGCGGCTATAGGAGGTCAGTATGTAACATAGATTTTAAAGTACCTTTTGTCTACTAGTTGGTCTCATGGTAACGGCAGCTTTCAATTAAATAACTTTAACCAGTTGTATATGGTTGTGTGTGGTTGTGTATGGTTGTGTATGGTTGTGTGTGGTTGTGTATGGTTGTGTGTGGTTGTATATGGTTGTGTATGGTTGTGTTGTTGTCTATGGTTGTAAATATTGAAAATGATCATTCCAAACAAAACTTAGTCACACGTGGGTTGCATTAGAAAATATAACAGCTATTCTGGTGTGAGGTCCCCTTAACATCTGTCTTATGTATTACAGAACATAATTAAGGAATTATTTTACCTTGGCCTGTGTTTTCTTGATTAAAAGTGACTGGCCTGTATCATTGTTTGAACCAGTGTACCATCTGATTGACCTGGGCCTGTGTGTTTGTGTAATATCTGATTATTTCTGTATGTTTAGGGGCTGATATGCCAGTAGTGATAACTGTATTAAATAGCTATTCAGGCTGGGCTCTGTGTGCAGAAGGCTTCATGTTAAACAATAATCTAATGACTATAGTTGGAGCAATGATTGGATCAAGTGGAGCTATTCTTTCTTATATAATGTGTGTGGTATGTATTATTTATACCTCATCCAAACCCCTTATTGAATAATAGATTATAGGCTGGACCAGAGTTCACTTTATCTAATGACGTTTATCTTGTGAATATAGTATGGTAAGTTTCGAAATAACATTGTCATTTCATCCATATCCCTTGTCAAATAATAGATGAATTGGGATCAGGGTTGATTTTATCTAATGGCTTTTATATCATGAACTTTCTCGTTTACTTGCACAACACTCCTAAATCGGACATATTTTTTGATTAATTTCAGGCCATGAACAGATCTATCTTTAATGTGATCCTGGGAGGTTACGGTACCAGCTCTACCGGTAAAGGTAAACCGATGGAAATTACAGGTACTCATACTGAAGTTAACGTAGATGATGCTGTAGATATGATTAAGGATTCTAAGAATATTATTATTGTACCTGGTTACGGCCTGTGTGTAGCCAAGGCTCAGTATCCTATAGCAGAGATGGTGTCAACTCTAGTTAAAAGTGGACATAATGTGAGGTTTGGTATACATCCAGTAGCTGGTAAGTTGTTTACATGGTCTTTTATTTTAGAAATTTACAATCAGATATTTTAACACCTTAATTAAGAATTTGTACCAATTTTCATCGTGAATTTTACAAAAAGGAGGCACATTTGAATACAAGCAAGCAGAGGGTGTATATTTTACAGTTCCTGCCAAGCTATCTTATAGTTTATCTATAGTGTATCTTTACTTAATTTCAGGGAATTGCAGGAACCACAGACATCTATTTAAAAATTGCAAATTGTTGATTTCAATGTGCCCACTTTCTTAAATGTTATATTTCCACTTCACTTGATTAGTTTCTTCTTCACAATATCAAATTGAGATAGGATGTCATTGGTAAAGACTTCGTTGTATCTAAATGTCAATAACCTGATTTATCTCCCTTTAGGTCGAATGCCAGGTCAACTGAATGTATTATTAGCAGAAGCTGGTGTACCATACGATATAGTACTAGAAATGGATGAGTTAAATGATGACTTCCCTAAGACTGACCTAGCGTTAGTTATTGGAGCTAATGATACCGTGAACTCAGCGGCCGAAGAAGATCCTAATTCTATTATAGCTGGTATGCCAGTATTACGCGTCTGGTTAGCTAAACAGGTAAGTAATTTAACCTTTGACATTAGCGGTCGCTGTACTGGCGATATAATTAGTAGATAATAACCTCCCCATGTAACCAAGTGACAACATTGTTACCAAGTGTCTCCACAGTTACCAAGTGTCATGATGAAAGAGATGTAGTTAAATAATACTTGTTAATCTGGTCTATTTCAGGTCATTGTAATGAAGAGAACGCTAGGTGTAGGCTACGCTGCCGTTGACAACCCCATCTTCTTTAAAGAAAACACCAGTATGTTGCTAGGTGATGCCAAGAAGACATGTGATGCATTATTAACCAAAATTAAATCTCAACAAGAAGAATAACCATGGTAACAGTTTAGGACGATTCCAGACTTGTATTATTTTATATATATCTATATATATTAGTGTGTACGTCAGACTGGTCATGTGACTGCAAGAAAAAGTTTTTGACGATTCACAAAGGACTTTTTACGAAAACTAAAATTACAAAACCTAGAAAAAAATATATAATTTGTGTGTGCAAGTCATCAAAAAGTGCTATAGATTTTTTTTAAATATTATACTTCATTTATTATGCATTTGGTTAAATGCAACGCTGAATTCAAAGTTATTTTGTGTTCGGCTATAATAAGTTTTTATTTTATAATTCCAACTTCCCACCAGAGGGCCAGGCAATGAAATCAGGATTAACATTATTTACAAACTACCTTTTCTCGTTTGTAAATTATGAAAAAAATCTGTTATTTATTAACATTAAATTTAGAACTCCGTCAATTTGAATAAATGCCAGAGCTAGATAATAATATATTTATATAAAGATGGCTGGACCTGAAGTTATTTTGATGGTAATGTGTAGAAATAAGATCTGATAAGTGATACAGGATGTAAAAAATTCCAGATCTTTGGAACCAGAGTATAGAATAAACATGTTGTCAGAGCAACAAGATTTCTATTATATTGTCTTGTTATTGTATTCTCTAATTTGTTATTGCCCTTGCATTGTATTCGATGGGTCTGAAGGGCTGACACACAATAAAAAAGGACGTAGGCAATGCATGTTAAAGATCCCTCAACAGTTAAAGAGTAGGCTAATGCTTCTGTCCTGGCAAAATTTCCCCTCATTGCACACTGTTGCCCTTCTTCATTAGCTCAGTGGGTTGATAAATTGAGAGCCCCCTGTAATAAAGATTAAATGAGCCATAATGAGGATGGTATCAAATTTAATTAAAATTATAATTAATTAACCGGTATAAACATAATTAGACAAAATGATGTAACTATTTTAGTGGGTCAACCAATTAAAATATGCGCATAATTATTTAAATGCATTCACATTAGGAACAAACTCAAAACTTCCTTGAGGACCAATTCTTTGATTTTCATTAAAAAATGCAATTTATTAACAGAAGGTAAAAATATTTAAATAAATCCTAAATGTCTTCATAATCATCTCTTGAACTCGACGCATTTTTCTGTCCATTTTCTTCTGTTTTTTGTCACTGACATTTTCATCTTCCCCTGGGGCGAAGAACCAGGGTCCGAGGAAATTGACCCACAACATGTAAAAGGCTCTGATAGGTACCAGTAACCATAACAACCAAAAATAATTTGAAATGAGACTGAGAGATTGCACGACTGCTGTTAATAAAATTAAATCTTTGGCATGTTCTCCCATTCCAGACACCATATTTAAATCGGTACCGCCATCAATCAGACTACCCTCGGCACTGTACGTAGCTGTTGCCATCGACGACATGAATCGGTAGGCGGCGAAATAAGTCAATGAAGCTCCACATGATAGTACTATTGGTAAAGCCGTGAAAGAACTCCAGAATATTAAAACTTGAACTAGAAAATACACCAAACTAACTCCTGCTATTATATAGGAATAAAAACTCAAAGTTTCTATATTTTCCTGCACAATTTGTTTCTGTCCTTTTGTCTTCTCTTTGGCACTTTTCGGTGGCATGATTAGATTTGGTTCCTCTCTAGAAGTTCCTGTAAGAAAAGAAAAAACCAGCTTAAAACATAAAAATTATACATTTTCATAAAAAGGATAGTCAGATTCATGTAAATACTGCTAATACTGAAATCTTTACAACCTCAAAGCTTAAACCATTCAGGATATGAAGTGTAGTAAAGCCATCTTCTAGCTTGAGAGTGACTATCAAGCCAACACAACCATATGGCACAATGTCAAGGGGTCACTGCTGTAATGCTAAGTGTTTGAGATGACAAAACACAGACACAGCAACAAGTTATATAGCATTGTTGACCCTTCATCCATATAGCACTTACTAGTTAACTCTAAAAGGAAGGAAGTCTGTGACTTAAATTAACTAAAAGAGGTGGGGGGGATGATGACACGTAAACATTGGGCTAAAATCGGTCACTAATGCCAAATTTAATATGTTTTCCAGCCGATAACGCTGTAGTCGCAGAAGCACTGCATTATTCCTACATTTAATCAACTTATTTACCTCCTTTTATCTAAATTTACCTGCAAAATATTGAAAACAATCACGCTCTCTGTTTTCCAAAGTTAAATGTCCGCCATGTTGTTTATGAAGTGATCACGTGGCATGTTCTAACCGGAAGTGAATTAGCGCATCAATCGTCAATTTTCGTTTGTTTCCGTAAATGGAATATTTTTTGATAAAATTTTGTACGCGTTTATCATCGTTTTTTTTTTTTATCTCGGATATAACACCTTTTGATTTTCAAAAATTCAAAAAAATAATATTAATTTTGTGGTTATTAGATTAATTTCGGTAGGCCTACAAGCCTGCGAGAGTGTGCGGTGCATGCCCTCCCCCCCCCCCCCCAACCCCGAAGTACCAATATTTATCCCGTTTATGACTAATTGGGTAGAACTCATATTCTGTGAATAATATACCACTTTGATATTAAATTTTTTGCGTACTTATACTTACACATTCACCGCCCTTGAACTGAGATAGGAAGACAATAGACCGTCATTTTAACATCCTGTTTTTCTATATTCTTCCTTTATCGTGTCATACTAACTCGTTCAGCCTCAAATACTTCTATACTAGTTGGCTGGATTGTCCCTTCAACTCTATCATTAAGTACTACAAATCTATACAAGCAGTATTTGAAATTCTCGTCCAATGCTTAACAGAATTAGCAGAAATAGTTGTATAATAGTGGATTCCTCAAACGAGAAGTACCATCAGGTGTTTCGAAAAGAGTATCTGCAAGTATTACTCTATTAACCCTGTGCCAGTGCCTTCTGTTGAATAGTAACTTGTTACTTTTCAATCTCTTTCCTTGTAGGCTTCCTTCAACTCTGCCACCCCAAATCGTATTTCAGAGTTTCCCCTAACTTCAATACATATTTATCTTACAGTTTCGTATGTTTAGAAAAGATGATGTCGGTCCTGATTTCTTACAAATGGAGAAACCCATCTTTAAGGTCAAGTGGTTTTTGTCGAGACCGGAGACAGTAGGAGATATAGCGTTATGAATGAGGGTAAGAATATAGGTTAAGAGATGAACTCTTATTGGTTTAAACAATAGGCTTTTCCTGAATCAACCCGGAAAATTGCAAACGTTATATCACGACGTAAATAGCGTTTTATATACAAGAATTAAAAACGTATACTTGAGTGTAGATGAATGCGCGTGGTTTTCTGTAGCACATTGTTTGCGATTTATTCAATAAATTGAATTTTCATCACGAGGAAGACAGTTGATTATAAAGTAGGTAAATGACAGTTTTATTATATTGTTTTTTTCAGTGATAATTTATTGTTCAAACATATATAGGGGTTGAATATGTATTTTATGGTTACAGACCACAGTGATTGATTGTGATAATCAATAGATGTTATCTCCCTTAGACCGTAAAGGTGATTGTCTTTGCTAAAGATAACCGCATCAATTTTGTTACAGAATTTGATCTGATCCCTGATCCCAAAGATAGGAATATATAATAGGTACACAGAAAGGCTGAGAGTATTTCAAGTAGTTTTAGACGGACGTAATGCTTACCCTACACGATATACCCACGATTGTTATAATACACAACACCACTAATTTTATATATAGCCTACGGCAAAGCAAATCGGGGTAAAGCTGTGCATGTTAGTGATGTTACCCATCTTCACCCATTATATCGACTATTCTTTCTTACAGTTAAAACAGCAAAATTCAGCTTTTATATTTCTCTGCACCTTGATGATAAAATCAGTCATAACATAGAAGCCCTATAGTTAAAGAATATATTTATAATGAAAAGTGGACTTTTTAACAAAATTAAGATATTATCTTGTTACACGAGGCAAAAACTTTATCCAATTTTATAATTGATCTATTGAAGTGACACTACCATTTAGATAAAATAGTTGCTTTAAAAATACTGCACAGTCATCATTCATCATCGTCATCATGGTCGTTATTATAATGATTTAGTTGCTTAGGTTACGTGATTCATGGAAATTTGAAACCCCCCATTTTGCACTTTTCAAGTACATTAAGTTGATAAGTTTATGAGATAGTGAAGGTTACATTTCTCTTAAATTACTATAATATTAGGTTGGTTATAGAGGATATCAAAATGCATACAGTGTAAACCTGTGAAACATAATATACACAGACTAGACAATCAGAATGGTGTAATTAGAAGCTATACGTGTACCTGTTACATATACAAAGACTAGACAATCAGAATGGTGTAAACAGAAGCTATAAGTGTCCCTGATACACATACAAAGACTAGACAATCAGAATGGTGTAAACAGAAGCTATAAGTGTCCCTGATACACATACAAAGACTAGACAATCAGAATGGTGTAAACAGAAGCTATACGTGTACCTTATACACACACACAGACTAGACAATCAGAATGGTGTAAATAGAAAATAGATGCTATAAGTGTCTCCGATACATATACAAAGTCAGCATGGTGTAAATAGATGCTATAAGTGTCTCTGATACATATACAAAGTCAGCATGGTGTAAACAGATGCTATAAGTGTCTCTGATACACATACATAGTCTGAATGGTGTAAATAGATGCTATAAGTGTCTCTGATACACATACAAAGTCAGCATGGTGTAAACAGATGCTATAAGTGTCTCTGATACACATACAAAGACTAGACAATCAGAATGGTGTAAATAGAAGCTATAAGTGTCTCTGATACACATACAAAGTCAGATGGTGTAAATAGAAGCTATAAGTGTCTCTGATACACATACAAAGTCTAAATGGTGTAAATAGATGCTATAAGTGTTCACGACACACATACAAAGAATTAAAAAAAAAACATTTCCCTTTAAAAAAAAACAGATTTATGATAAATCACTAGATCTCGAGGCTACTGATTGATCAATTTATTATTCATCTTTTTGAAATTATTAATTAAAGATACAATCCCACATAGACCTACTTATAACCTTCTCAATTCGCATATTCTATCTTTGTCTCTGGTATATTTTTTTCTGGCTAACCGACATCTGTCAAATTTAGCCATCTCAGACTTTATATTTCAATTCCTGAGAGAGATTTATTTCAATCCAGATAAACTGGGTTTTTTTTACACTTAAAAAGCTACAATTTTGCATTTAGAAGTGGAGGGCACTTATATAACTAAAACCACAAGTAAATAATTTGTGGTATAACACAATCCTTAAATAACAAGATAAATAACGTTTAACCCTAAAAAGATGAAAAAATAAAGATTTGCATTATCAGATTCTCTGTGTGTTGCCCGAAGAAAATCTCTCACACCATATTTAAGTCACTTGGTCTTCTTTGAATGATTCTTCTAAAATAATCGGTTGATTGAGATGGAAGTTCTATATGGGTGTACTCCTTTGATTTAATTTCTAATGTCACATATTAGTTTTCGTTGATACGTAACATTTACGTAAACACCTTTATATGGTAAGATGTGATCTATAGATCCAGACAAGTATTTGATATATAGCGGATAGTTCTACTGGCTTTTTTTTTCAAACGTAATTAATATTATGTATATTTCTTTTGTAAAAACGAAGACAACATTAAGTTTTTAAATGGCATTTAGCAATTGTGAATACGATATATAGGCACAGCTTTATGGAACCAGTGATTGTTGTTCCATAAAGCTGTGCCTATATAGAATACATTAGTAATTTTGTCCATTCTTTTATATTTGATCTTTCCGATTATCCATTATGGTATCCATTATCCAATTGGTCATATTACTAAATAAAAATTCTTTGGTACTAAAAAATATATAACTCAAGTTTGATATATTTGTCTTTTTTTTCAGGTGCTTGAACAATGAATTCCAGCAGCAATGGGACCATGGATAATTCCTGGAACTTGGGAAATTCTTCAAGACAAGCTGAAAATTACACGGAAGCAGAAATCGAGAGTTATTTGAAATATTTGGAGTATGAAAATGCCAAGTTGATGATTCCCACGTTGGTTTATATTGGAACGTTAATTTCGACTGGATTGTTTGGCAACACGCTGGTTATTCTCGTCTATTATTTCCGATTTAAACCCAGCACCACTCGTATCTTTATCATCAGTTTAGCTGTATTCGATCTAATGAACAACACACTGGCACAACCGGGAGAAATTTTCGATATTTTGTATGCTTACAGGTTAGTGGGCGTGGTTTTGTACAGTTCAACCTCTCTATAACGGCCAAAAATGGTAGTTTTTTTCAATTTAGATTTTCAATAAATTTTAACATAATATGAAAGTTAGGGTATTACTTTGTTCATACACCCAGTTCTTCAATGCCATCCTGATGAGGACTGTGTACCCAAAACACATTTTAAAAACATAAGATAAGCTAGTCTATAATATATAAAATCTTTTATCATTTAATTCATTTTTAATTTCAGGTTTACAAACAACCATTTGTGCAAACTGAAGCGATTTTTCAACTATTTTACAACGTTCAGTTCTGTTTTTTCTCTGGCAGTGGTAGCAGTGGACAGACAGAGAAAAATTTGTCATGCCGTTAAAAAACAAATCAGCATCAAGATGGCCAAAATATGTGTCGTAATAGTCCCAACCCTTAGTTTAGCCATTTCTATGCCCTCTCTGATGTTGAATGGAGTGAAAAATATTCCAACGGACAAGGAAGGAATTCTGGGAACGGAGTGCAAGTATGCAGATAATTTTCAAAACGCTCTTTTTCCAAAGGTATTCCTGGGGGTTCAGTTTCTGATATTTTTGTCCAGTTTGACGTTACTCAGTGTTCTGTATATTATGATTGGTCGTACAGTTTTTAAACACAGTAAGTTTAATTTACGCGGTAAGCGATTAAGCGTATTAAAACCTGCAGTGATAGTGGCTTATTCTAACAACTCGTCAACAGGGACCAGCTCTGGTAATACCGCCAGCACCAACCCAGACTCCCATTCTGAAAAAGAGCATATTGAGGCAACTGACGCCAAAGATTCAAGTACCAAAGTGGAAAAGAGTGTGGAATCAAAAGATGTTCCTGAAGAACCAACCAAAGACGCCACAGTAGATCAAAGTACAGAAAGTGTCTCAACGCCATCTACACCAAGACAGAAAAGTAAGAAGGATAAGATAACTCTGTTACCTAGCAACAAGCCTTCACCAGGTTTCGACAAGTTGTTAATGGAGGCGCAGCATCAAGAAAAAAAGGAAAAAGTAAAGAAATTGAAGACCCGAACGACATTAATGTTGTTTTTGATAACTCTCGTGTTCATTGTGAGTTATCTCCCTTACTTGTCCATTTCCATCGTGAAAATGTTTAATAAAAACTTTGTGAACTCTCTGTCTGTTCCTACGTTCATGGTATACAATGTTTTCTTGCGGTCACACTATATCAATGCTGCAGTAAATCCACTCGTTTACAGCTTCTGTAACATGAAATTCAGAAGTGAGGCTAAAAGCATCTTGTGTTTTTGGAAAAAGAATGAGAATAAGGTTCGTGGATAATGTTTGTTGAAGAGAGATTGTAACAGCCAAAGGTATTTAACACGATATATTAACAGACTGAGTGATGCCTCATTCTTACAATACAACAGTTTTCATTGTAGACTGGGTGATACAACAGTTTTCATTGTAGACTGGGTGATACAACAGTTTTCATTGTAGACTGGGTGATACAACAGTTTTCATTGTAAACTGAGTGATACAACAGTTTTCATTGTAGACTGAGTGATACAACAGTTTTCATTGTAGACTGAGTGATACAACAGTTTTCATTGTAGACTGAGTGATACAACAGTTTTCATTGTAGACTGTGTGATACAACAGTTTTCATTGTAGACTGAGTATACAACAGTTTTCATTGTAAACTGAGTAATACAACAGTTTTCATTTAACTGAGTGATACAACAGTTTTCATTGTAAACTGAGTGATACAACAGTTTTCATTGTAAACTGAGTGATACAACAGTTTTCATTTCATATAACATTATTTATTTCTTAAACTTCATTTAAATTAAATTTTTTGGGCATTTTTCTGTAAATAGATGTAGTATTTTGATCGTCAACTATAACTGTGATTTTATTATATATCCAACCCTTGACTCCAAGTGATCCCCTTTTGTTATTGTTTTGTATTGTTCAAGGTGATGTATAAGATATTATTAGATTTTGTATATGTTGATATCTTACAGCTGTATTCATACCAATCCGAACAGTCCATTTTATAGAGGTAATAGAGTGTTAAGAAACACTATACTAGTATTAGAAACTGTAGTTCTATTACTATTATTCTACCTATGAATAATGAACAGTATCCTAAATGAATATATAAGTGTTTATTATTTGTGAGAAAACAATTAGATAATTGTGTCTATGATGTTTTCATTGTTCCCGGTATTGTGTGTATTATTATTATTATTAAAACCTAATTGATATTAGTGCTCTATCTATATTTATTGTTAATATACTGTAAGTGCCATTAAAACTATTGTTGTAATAACTGGTTTTTATTTTTTGATAAACACTCCTTACATTATAATGGTTGAGATATCTTCACAATGTCAATTTAATACGAACTGCATCTCTAATATTTCTTGTATTTCAAAGTTGTTAATGCAGTGATTGGATTGTACACTAGAGAAAACAGCCAATCACAGAATCCCATTACACGGACAGACACATTGTTGTAATGTTATCTGATTACTGTAAGGCTAGAAATTAATGCGTCAACAAATTAATGCGACATGGGGTATAGAGACTAAAATGCGAGTACAAATTAATGCGATCCGTGATAGGTGTCGCATTTTTTAATATCATCAAAATTCTAAAGTGTTAATAAATGAAGACCTGACCAATGATCAAGATTTTATCTTTAAATAGTCAAGTGTGAAAATCTTTTCTTTTTTTAATGTCATTGATTACTAATCAGCTTCAAATTTAGAGATAATTACCTAATTACTTAATCCCGCCCGGTCTCAATTTAAATACTTGTCACTAATGTCAGTCATATTTGAACTCCATATAATTCACTTGATAATATGTATTTAAAAATGCGGATGCAGATACAATTAATGCATTAATTTCTATCTCGCAATAATTTGTAGCCTTACAGTAGCTGTATTCGTTAAGGTACCATCCAATCAAATCACTGCATCAAGACACTTCTATTTGATGGTTATCAACCAGTCATTACTTTAACATATATACATATACTACAGTTTATCAAAATCCCTTAAAATCGAGTGTTTTAACACTACATCTGGTTGTTGATATGAGAAAGATTGGTCCGTTCGCTGCGTTTGTTTGTCACACATTACAAAAGGTGAAGGTCAAGTACAAAAACACTTGAAGATCAAGGTCTTTTACAATAATTATGTTCTAATTCCAGCATGCGTTTCTCGATAAATTTACGTAGATCTTTATTTTCTTCTAAACATCTTTAGTAAGTGTTTGAATTTTTACATCCACCCACTGGACATCTAGAAATATAAATTGTTTATAATTATCAGTATTATCATGTGGACTCTCTGAAATAGATGTGAGTTGTCAAACCTAAATACTAAATAAAATTCCAAATTATGTGGTAATATTACATTTAACTATCATCATAATGAAAAGTCAAATATAAGCCGTTTGAGACGAGTGTCATTACTAACGCTATTACGCTTAAGGTACACAATCCAATCTAAATGTGCAAATTCAAGAACTTCTAAAATGAAAATTTGGGTTTATCAACCAGTATTCTGTGTAACATATATAATATAACAGTTTGGTCTCAAAATGTCACAAAACATATGATTCATTTTATCAGTTTGTCACAGTTTATTACGTTTCGGACAATCATGCAGCCTCAAACACATGAAATCTTTTGTTTAGCTAATCAGACATAGTCTATTTATCCGTGTTTGAAAATCATAATGTCTTAAGATATTATGAACGTCCCGCCATATTGGAAATTCAAGGATTTATAAATAGACTACTGCGCAGGCCCACACTGATAAAACAAAAAGAAAGTACATGTAATAACACTTGTAGATTTTGTCAACAGGACACACAATTTTCAGACTGACTGAAGACCAGCCGCGTACAGCACGGAAAAAAATAAAAAGTGAAATTTTTGAGGTATATTTCAAGGTATTTTGCGATTTTCTTAGAGCTTGAGTATTTCTGAGGACTGTTTAAATGTAACAAAGGCCCAAAACGAACACTAAAAATCAAGATTGTGCCCCTTTAACACTACATTTGGTTCGGTGATATGAGAAAGATTGGTCCGTTCGCTGCGTTTGTTTGTCACACATTACAAAAGGTGAATGGTCAAGTACAAAAACACAATAGAATCAAGGTCTTTTAAAATAAAATTATGTTCTAATACCAGCATGGCGTTTCTCGATAAATTTACGTAGATCTTTATTTTCTTCTAAAACATCTTTAGTTAGTGGTTTCAAATTTTTACATCCACCCACTGGACATCTAGAAATATAAAATTGTTTATCATTATCAGTATTATCCAGGTGGACTCTCTAAAATAGATGTCGAGTTGTCAAACCTAAATACTAAATAAAATTCCAAATTATGTGGTAATATTTACATTTCTACTATCACTCCCTTCAATGAACAAGTTAAACAAACTGGCGTTTATTTTTCGATGAACTGTAGTTTGTCATGTGATACTATGACGTGATTGACGTCGTCAAGGCACCACATAATGACACAATCTAAGATTTGTGGCAAATTCAAGGGAACTGATCATAAAAAAGTGAAAATTGCGTTAATAAAAGTATCTGAATGTAAATATAAGAATTAAACGTTGGTCTCACTAGCATTATTGGTGTGTAAACATAATTGATCACGCCACAAACATACATAAATGACTTCATCATTTATTCAGTTTGTCACGTGATCAACTACGTTTACACACCAATTATGCTAGTGAGACCAACGTTTAATCCTTAAATGGATGCCGCTTTGTCAAGAAATATGAATGCACTTTAACCGTCTATGGTAAATGAGTTTATCTACAGTTCAGTAACTCAGTGACTACATTCAGTGAACAATGAAGGAAAATATAATGATGAAATATTTTACCTGGCCTTGTGTTTTCGGTTCGAGATATATTCCAAAATACCATCTTTTTCATAATTATGACCACAAATTGTATTTTTTACTGGGTTTGTCATTTCTTGAGCTGTGTACGGACATTTGGTTACCGTGTTATCTTCAGTCATTTGTATGTCTTCATCTTCTTCACTACCCTGAGTTATGGCCCTTGTTTCTGTACTTATTTGATCTGAAAACGCAAGATGTATATGAGCATTCAGCAAACCTTGGCAGTTTCTTTGAAGCCAAACCCATATTAGGTGTCAGCAACAATGTAGAAGCCATTTTTTTTGTGCCTCAAAGGGATTTCTTTCATGATATAAATTTCAGGGTGTGGAAGGGGGGTTGGAGGGACTGGTTTTTCAAAGCCTAGGCAGCCATATTTCAGCCATTTCCCTCGTCATAGTTTTATTAGGTATACAAAGGGCAATAACTCTTACCAGTATTTCTAACTTCGTGTATTTTGTCCACTAAGTCACGATATTTTTCGTGTTCTTTAAATAAACTGTCGTCATTGGTTGATTTTAGTTCTGACACTCTCTCATGTAAAATGGACTCCATTTTCTCTACCTCGGCACCTTCTTCTACCTGAATAATACCGATCAATGAATTACATACAAACCAGATGCCACGTTTCAATACTGGAGAGTGATAGGCATGGTCTTGCTTCTCAATAATTTAGTCAGATTTTCCAACGTTTTAACAATATAGGCATATTCTATCAACTTTGGAAAATTGCTTCTAATATTGGTCAGATTTTCCAGATGTTAAAACAGGATCATAAAATGTGACCCAACCTTTTTCTTCATGAATTCAACTGAATCTATGAATTGTTTAAAATCTCTCTGCATCCTGATATAGTCTAACATCACTTCATTTAATTCTTCTTCACAATCACCTTCAGCATCTACAAAATACCACATAAATACTTCAGGTTTTTTAACCAAGAGCACCCTGTGTTTATCTATTTACAAATTGAGTCTAATTAGCAACCCCCGGCCTCAAGGGGATCAGCCCATAAGACCTCAGATCGGAGAGACATCTCTCATTCTTCTCAACCCTCCCTCCACTCAGGCATACATGCCTCTAGGTCTGAAAAAGAAAAGTCTAGTCACCTTTTTCATATTCTCCCAAATCACTAGCTACGTCAATGGCCAGTTCCATGCCAACGGTAATATAAGATTCGACATGTTTCATCGTATTCACAGCCTGATCTACGACACAGAATGACGTCATATCTACTGAGGGCGTGTTCTTAGGCATCTTCTTAGACGTCTTTTTAGACATCTTCTTGCTCTTCTGTTGTCAGTCCACGAAGTACTAACATTCAACTATCAATCAAGTTACTGTCAGACGTTAATTAAACCTGAAATTAACAAATATATAATTATTAATAAAAACTGTTAGGCTAGTTAGTACTCTATTGTTGTACCCCACCTACCCTGGGCTTGCTTACTAGGCCTGCAACTCTATTAACCAAAGTCTTGCATACATAGAGGATAGAAATCTGACCCCATCAAATTTATACCCAGTACCTACCAAGACAATTGAATCTCAGTCAAAATTAACATGATCAAACTCTCCTACAATAAGCAGACACACTTATTACAATAAACAAGTCTCTCCTGAGGTGGTCTAGAAACTCTCGAGTTTACAACAGACCGAAGATCAGTAAGTAGTCAGAGTTGAGTGGGCCGTAAGTGGTGGATGTCTACTTTCAATTTGTTATTAATATTTATTTTAAATTGCTCAATGTTTTCGCAATCACATGTTTTCCCTACGCTTTGATAACGTGTATCTTTCATTGGATTGCGCTAATGCTTTTCGTTAATATATTAAGCAAAACTTCAAAGTGATTCGTTAAGATTTTACGACATTTTTTGTGTAAAAAGACATAAATATTGCCATCAAATACCCGCCATTTTTTTAGAGTTGATATGATTGTCCAGACTTTATTTGCAATGAATTCGATTTCGCTATTATCCAGTCTTGAGCAGACGATCTTGACCTCGTTTTCAAATCTAAACAGGAAGTAAAGCACGACTTGTCAATAAAATGGCCTCTCAAATGAATAATTGAAATAAAAATATAAATTTGGTAAGATTAACCTTCTGAAATGAATGTTTGGCCAGGTAGATTGTTGCCATACGGACTGACGAAGTTATTTCTGAATTTTCCGCAGATTCGATTTGTAATGAGGGTAGGATCTACCGATTGTCAATCAATTTCAAAATATCCATAACTGACACGGAATGACTGATGACAGTACTGACAGTTACAGTGGCAGAAAAAGTGTCAAGATAAATGACAGTTAGTTGATGACGCTACTGTCGAATATATTCGTATGATTTTGATCTCTAATTAGTTTCTTCGTTGGATTTTCTTTTTGAATATTGGACTTGATTACTTGATATACTAGAGGTAAGCCCCACTCATTTTTCAGGAATGCCTGACTACACAAGTTATTTAATTTATTGTTGTTTCAGATGAGAGAAATGGTGAACTGTAATTTTAAATCATGACGGAAGACCGACAGATAAAATGTCTGAGTCAGATCATCAATGGTACAGAAGACAGGGAAAATCTAATCCCAACATCATTTAGTGATTCTAGAATCGGAAAAACTATATTGAACGGAGAGGATCCTAATAATGTCACAGTTTTACAAAATGGGGACAAGTTCTGTCCGACTGAAAATTCTAAAACTTCCATTGAAAAAGTCACGGAACTCTTTTTGGAAAACAACATTAAAGACCAGGAAGATCGGGAATGTTTACGTCAGGAAATAAACAATGGATTAGACGGAGAACAGGACATCGAACTTCGACCTCCATCATCTTCCAGTGGACGAAAGCCCAGAACTCAAACAGCATTAGTCAGTGAGGCTTTCAGCTTTCTGAAGGAAAATCCTGCTTCTATTTTCATGGAAGTTGACATGGATTTGGTCCGAATTCCACCAGAAGGTTGTGAGTCATTAGGTCGTGGAATTCCCAATCTTTCAAATCAGGCAGCAGACGAATCTCCTGATGACGACCAGTCAGAAAATGGCAGCGACATTGCAAATTTTTCGAGAAACAGTATGGAAATTGACGGTTGCGAATCTGAAACGGACGACCCTGTTACCACAAACTCAGGACAGTGTTCAGCATCATCATCTAAAGACATAAAACCAGAATCAAAAACTTTATCCACAATTTGTGCTGTCTCCCAACATCTGTCTCAAAGCACTTTCAAATCAGAAGAAATCAATGATAACGAACCAAAACCAATGAGTCATATCACATCAGAAATTTCATCCAATCAAAATAACTGTAGCAAATCACCAAATTGTGTAGCCAATGAGAATTCGTGTGTCTCAATCAATCAGGATGCTTGTAAGGAAGAGCCCAAGAAACTAGCAAAAGCATCAACAGTACAGTGTGAAAAGAAGGAAGGGGAGGTAACTGGTGTAGAAGATACAAGTTGTGTAATCCGGCGACGTCCGTCTGGACATAAGAGTAGATCATCAGTTAAAGATGACGAGCTCAGTGATGATTCTTCTGACGAAGATTCAGGTAGGCTAGATCATCATGCCTTTTCTTCTAACATGCTTATTATTGATTTAGTATTTTTTGTTCAATGTTTTCTTGGAGTTTCTATAATAATATGTGGGCAATAATCATCTATATAATAACCAAACTAACTTTCAGGAATTTATGCCGAAAGTCATAGAAATTCCACATGGATCCAGTTAGACGATGAACAAATAGAAAATATCAAGTCCTTAGATTCTAAAAGTGATGAGAAACCATCTCGTCCGCATTCTGATAAAATACTTCGCCTAGTATCAGGTAGGTGAAAATATACTGTTATTTACATTATGTGTTTTGAAACGTAGATTGTAATAAACCTAGAAGTAGTATATCTATATATCTTGTGTTTAGAAACGTAGTATGTAATAAAGTAAGAAGTAGTATATCTGTATATCTTGTGTTTCGAAAAGTAGTAATAAAGTAAGAAATAGTATATCTATATATCTTGTGTTTAGAAATGTAGTATATAATAAACCTAGAAGTAGTATATCTATATATCTTGTGTTTTGAAACATAATATATGTAATAAACCTAGAAGTAGTATATCTATATACCTTGTGTTTTGAAACATAATATATGTAATAAACCTAGAAGTAGTATATCTATATATCTTGTGTTTTAAAACATAATATGTTATAAAGTAAGAAGTAGTATATCTATATATCTTGTGTTATTAAACCCAAAACAATGTTTGAATAACCAGTATTTACATGTATTGGTATTAATTGTAGAAGATGAAACTGTTTTTAATGAAGGAACAGCAAGTTTACCTACTGTAATGGGTCATAAACGTTCAGAATCAACGTCGACTACCCTGTCAGAGACAGAATTTAAACGACAGAGGTCATACAGGTCACGTAGAAGATGTCTGATTCGTAGACAAGAAAGTCAGCAAGAATACCACAGAATGTCAGCGAAAGTTTACGGTATGTAAAAACTATTATTGAAGTTCACCTCAGACCCTTAGCTGAAAGATTTTGTCGTCTGCACTATATAATTACTGCCAACGAAACTAACACCTCATTGCTCCTTGAATATATGAATTGTTCAAATTTGTCTACTGGGCTTCCATCTCATTAGACCAAAAGGTGCAGAAGAGTAGGATGTAAAACTAAATAAACTTAGCATGTCGAGCCCTTATTTCCAAACCTAGCTGTACTGAATAGGATTATGTAGGTAGATCTATAGATTATTGCAAGTGTTATCTTGTGGTAGATCTATAGATTATTGTAAGTGTTATCTTGTGGTAGATCTATAGATTATTGCAAGTGTTATCTTGTGGTAGATCTATAGATTATTGTAAGTGTTATCTTGTGGTAGATCTATAGATTATTGTAAGTGTTATCTTGTGGTAGATCTATAGATTATTGTAAGTGTTATCTTGTGGTAGATCTATAGATTATTGTAAGTGTTATCTTGTGGTAGATCTATAGATTATTGTAAGTGTATATCTTGTGGTAGATCTATAGATTATTGTATAGTAGACTTTGTAGTATATGATTATTGTGGTTACAGATCTATAGATTATTGTAAGTGTTATCTTGTGGTAGATCTATAGATTATTGTAAGTGTTATCTTGTGGTAGATCTATAGATTATTGTTTAAATGTATCTTGTGGTAGATCTATAGATTATTGTATATGTATATCTTGTGGTAGATCTATAGATTATTGTAAGTGTATCTTGTGGTAGATCTATAGATTATTGTAAGTGATATCTTGTGGTAGATCTATAATATTTTGGGTATACTTATTATTGTAATGACAGTTCATCAACTGGTAGTGATATATTACATATTCAAGAAGTATCTGCTTTTATGGTACATCAAGATCCGGTAGTACAGAATTTTCGATCAGACGTCTGTCATTCTTGTATATTGATTTATACATGATACATAACGTTTAAACACAAGTTACACACTTCTTTAATACATGGGTACATAACATTTCAACACAAGTTACACACTTCTTTAATACATGGGTACATAACATTTCAATACAAGTTACACACTTCTTTAATACATGGTACATAACGTTTCAAACAAGTTACACACTTCTTTAATACATGGGTACATAACATTTCAACACAAGTTACACACTTCTTTAATACATGGGTACATAACATTTCAATACAAGTTACACACTTCTTTAATACATGGGTACATAACATTTCAACACAAGTTACACACTTCTTTAATACATGGGTACATAACGTTTCAACACAAGTTACACACTTCTTTAATACATGGGTACATAACATTTCAATACAAGCTACACACTTCTTTAATACATGGGTACATAACATTTCAATACAAGTTACACACTTCTTTAATACATGGAGGTAACATTTCAATACAAGTTACACACTTCTTTAATACATGGGAACATAACGTTTAAACACAAGCTACACACTTCTTTAATACATGGGAACATAACATTTCAATACAAGTTACACACTTCTTTAATACATGGGTACATTGAAACATTGCAACACTAGTTACACACTTCTTTAATACATGATATATAACATTTCAACACAAGTTACACGCTTCTTTAATACATGGGTACATAACGTTTCAATACAAGATACACACTTCTTTAATACATAGGTACATAAAATTTCAATACAATTTACACACTTCTTTAATACATGGGTACCTCAATAGTTACTTTTAATAATGGACTACATTTAACAGTATTGTTTAAAACAGGACATTGAACGATTTTAACACAAAACAATTTTAAAATGGTCTAGATGTATTGTTGATTATATGGACTAATGATTTTTGGTAATACAGAGAAGTTAGATGTTATTACAGAAGAGCATGTTTTAATTTGGTGTGTTGTTGTTAATTAATGGTTATGTTTTGGATGCACTGCGTTGTGGTATACAGGAAGGCCAGATTGTGATATCTATTAATGGTGTGAACACTCTAGAGTTGGCTCATGATGATATTATACAATTAGTCCAGAAAAGTAAGACTTGGTGAAGTTTTTTTATTAATTGTGTCCGTTTCAGTGATTTATGTTCCTTCAGCCATTTCTTCGTCTAAACATTTACCCAACTAAAAATGATCATTTAGATTTAAAAAGGACATGTGATCATATTTACAAAACAAAACAATAAAATGGCTAGATGCTATCATGTTGATTGGCTAGGACTAAGAATAACATGATATACTAAAATTTTCAATTGTAAAAATACCCGAAACTATTGTGTATCCATTTAATCGGCATCTGTCAATCAAGTTATGGGGGCGTGTAATAAGTATTTGATAGGTTGGATATATTGACGAACAACCAATGGTTACGTAGGTATAACCTCATGTATGATAATAAATATGTTACAGGTCAGTCCTTGTTGAAAGTAGAAGTAGCCTATAGTGATTTCACACCAGTACGAGATCTACAACAAACAGTCATGTCTGGTTATATGTTAAAACTAGGAACCGCTACTCTAGTTAAGATGTGGAAAAAACGCTACTTTGTCTTACGGCAAGATAACTGTTTATACTATTATAAAAACGAACAGGTAGGTGTGAGTCATTGAAGTAAAGATGGAAAGGGGTTTAAGGGTAGCAATGGAACAAGCACAACAATTTTTTGCATGCTTTAGAAGGACAACGAGCTTGGTGAGGGTCAATGTTTTAAAGGGCAGATGGGAAAGGGTTTAGGCTGGTTTGACGATTGTAAGCAATTGCATAGGGATCAGTATTTTTCGTATCTTTGAAGAAGATTCACACTTTTACGTCTAGCAGACGACAAACCAATTTTCCCTTTCCCTAGAACTGATGTCTCTGTCATTGATGTCTTAAAAGGGCTCTCATCAATTTGGAGACTAAAACCCTTAATTGGTACAATCAGGACAAAATGGATATGACTTCATTCAGCTGTTTATGTTAAATTTACCTCATTGTTAACTTCATGGTATTGCCTTGCCTGATTAGCTTACTATTAATTTGTAGGTTGTGGACCCTCTAGGAGCTGTACCTCTGTCAGGCTACAGTATATCACGATATATAGATACAACCAAAGAATACTGTTTTAAGGCCGAGAAATACGGAGCAAAGACCTATTATTTTATGACTGATAATCGCGAAGAAATGTCACGGTAAATTTTATTTATTTGTTTGTTGTTTATGCACTTATAGACGTCCTGATGAAGGTTCTGTATCTGAAACTCATGTCAACATTAAGAGACAAACTCTAGTCCTAATATTTACGCCTACATACATGTGCCATTTAAGCCCTGACGAGGAAATTGTTTTTAGAAATTTGTTGACAAAAGTTTTAAAAACTAATTTTAATTGATTAATGATTGCTTTGTATTTTACAGATGGGTGGGAGTTTTGACTGAAGCTGCAGCTAGGTGCAAGAAAAGGGTGAGTTTGATTTATTTCAAAGTTTGTAATAGCTTGACATTGTGAAGATGTATAAGATGAAGTTTGTAATAGCTTGACATTGTAAAGATGTATAAGATGAAGTTTGTAATAGCTTGACATTATAAAGATATATAAGATGAAGTTTGTAATAACTTGACATTGTGAAGATGTATAAGATAAAGTTTGTAATAGCTTGACATTGTAAAGATGTATAAGATGAAGTTTGTAATAACTTGACATTGTAAAGATGTATAAGATAAAGTTTGTAATAACTTGACATTGTAAAGATGTATAAGATGAAGTTTGTAATAACTTGACATTGTAAAGATGTATAAGATAAAGTTTGTAATTAACTTGACATTGTAAAGAGTTATACTGTTTGTTTAATATTTCAGAAAGATTCATGGTTAGAAGTGAGCAGTCATAATGTAGGTTTACCAGCATTGGAGATACGAAGACCAGAATGTACAGGTTGTCTCACAAAACTAGGACAACAACATAAAACATGGCAAAAACGTTACTGTGTGTTAAAAGATGCTTGTATATACTACTATAAGTCTATGAACTCTCTCAGTGCTAAAGGTAAGAATAAAAAATACTATACTCAACCTAATCTGCATTTTAAACAGGAACGTATATATATATACTATTATAAATAGGACAATAAACAAACTATATTATATAATAGCATTTTTAGATGGCATAGCTTGAAACTCTGAGTAACACTATGTTTTAGAGAGCTTGAAAGATTCTGTCTACCTATTGGAGAGGCACACCAATTTGTGTTTGTGTCTTGGGAGCTGTGTCGTTACTGATTATCAGAGGAGTAATGCATGTTCGCAGTAAAGTCTACTGGTCTGCTGTCTTCAATTTTTTGTGGAAGGTCCGTTGGCCGAGTGGTCTAGTCGGTTGACAGGTATTGCTGGCGATTAGGTGCCTGACTCTGAGATCGCTGGTTCTGAACCTGTTCGGGTCTCAGCCAATTTTCAGCACTAGAATCTGTGCTATACCAAGAAAGTGTTATCCCAATAACGAAAATATTGTTACTATTGAACAGAAAGCACTAGCACAGGATAAAAGCAGTGTTAATTTCTCTTATTAAGGTGTGGTACATCTACATGGCTATAAGGTTGATGCTACTGGGTATAATAATAAGAAGTTTGGTTTTATTTTACATCCACCAGAAGATTCTATGAGAACGTTTTATTTCTCTGCTGATAACCAAACGGATAAACAAAGGTAAGGTTTCTTTTTTACTGACTTTCTTTCAACCATAGACACAGGGTTTTAACCTCCTAAATCAACTTCACCAGGAAACTGTTCTGGAAGTCTGGAATTAAAATAACTGTTAAATGTTTTATGTTTATTTAAGATGGGTGGATTGTCTGATTAGATCTATACAGAGATGGATTCGTGTTGACGACTAGTTATCATGGTTACCAGAATATCAGCACTCTGGACGGAGGTAGTGTTTAAAAACTGAGGCATATATTTCATTCTTTATTTAGTTGTATTATTCTTAAATGTGTATCAGGAATAACAATAACAGCATGCTAGGCACTACTTTCTGGACTTACAGGAACCAAATGATGTTAAACAGGAATAAGTTTGGCATAAATAGAATCTTTTATATTCATACATTGGTTAGAAAACCTCCTTTGAATAAGTTGTCACATTTTAATTGCAGTCGAGATTTGCGAGGAACTACGTGCAAATATCTATATGATTTCATATTTATTCATATTTATGAAAGGAGTTTCATTATAATATACAGCAAGCCTATTATTGAAGGTATTTTACCAAATAGGACATAAATATAACAGTATTTTTTCAAGAAATATATATGATATATATTATACACACTACACTTACAATTTTTAGGTTGTGACTGTACCATCAATTTACATTTTAACCCAAAACAGTCTGGGCTTTTTCCACTGTTTATTTTATAAAGTATGTTTATTAAGCTCATTTTCTGCTTGTATATGGGTTGTGATTTTCCCCCCAATTTACATTAAGTGTATATTTATATTGGTTGTGCTTATAAATTGTTCAGCTAAAGGCAAAGTTGTATATTTTGTAGTAAAAAATTTGTCTGATGTGTTTTGTGATTATTGAAATATGTATATATATAGGGATTAGTCTTGTATATATTTATTTTATCACCTTATGAATCTCAGTTTTAGTGATCTGTAACCCTTTTTAGAATTCATCTCAACCTTTCAGTATTTAACAGTCAAAAAATGTCTGATGTTTAGTCTGTAGGCGAAACTAGTAGATGTGAGTTATTCTATGATGTTATTATATAAGTGAGAATGTTTGACACTGAGTGAAATTGTAGAATAAAAGTAAATAAGAAACCAGGTGAAAACAGTCTGAATATCCACATTATATTTTGATTTAATTGCTAATTAACTATACTTCAAATTAGGATTCTGGAAAGTGCTACAGATAAGTTGATAAAGTAAATATTTCAAGGACTATTCCTATGAGATGTTATTATCATGCTAATTTTGTTATAATATTTTGTTATTAAGAAGGGCTAAAACCTTTAACCAAATAAAAGTGCTAATTTATGTGGCTCAAGTTAATATTTAATTCAGCTCAAACATGGACATTTGAATTTTTATTAAGTGCTCTGATTGGCTGTATTCATTAACATTTTATCCAATCAAATCACATCATTTACAAATTACCTTGACTACCTATCCATTCAAGGTAAAAGTACGAAGTTCGTAATACCTTATCATTGTGAAGATCTGATACAAGAAAGGTGACTATTACAGTCAAGGTATAAGAGAAGCTTGTAATACCTTATCATTGTGAAGATCTGATACAAGAAAGGTGACCATTGTAGTCAAGGTATAAGATGAAGTGTAAACTTATCATGTGAAGATTGATACAAGAAAGGTGCTTAAGTCAAGGTATAGATAAGTTGTAAACTTATCATGTGAAGATCTGATACAAGAAAGGTGACCATTGTAGTCAAGGTATAAGACTTAAGGCATTGCTAAGATGCTCCTCAATATATTAATGAAATTAAAAGAAAATATAAAAAGTTTGTCTGGTGTTTGAGCTGTAATAATTATTACTTTGTACATTCCTGTTTTTGGTGAAATTCGCTAAATATTTTAAATATGACGGACTGTTATATAATTTATTTGTTATTTATTTATCAGTTTTTATCATTAATCTTTTCAGTTTTAACTTACTAAATATTATGGGTGAATCTCTTTCAAACCTAGAAAAATAGTAATTTTCGATCATAATCTTTTAGTTTAACTTACTAAATTTTATGGGTGAATCTCTTTCAAACCTAGAAAAATTGACATTAAAAATACTAGATTATTAACGTTTCAGTGAATCAACTTCTTGCGAAACACTTGAGTAATCTTCGATCATAATCTATTGCGTCTACCTTATACTTCTTCTAATCTTTGTATTAGTTATAAGTCAGGCCTATTCAATATCCTAAAGTCTCCTGTTGTTTAACGTCTCAAATAATCACCTTCTTCGACTATAATATATTTTAATTGTTTTTTTCTTATATGTGATATAATTTGACTATTTTTGTTGTTATTATAAAGAGAAGTTATAGAGGTGTACACGATTTATTAATGACAAAGCTTTCTGTAAATATTATCAGTAGACTTGAGATATAAAATATGGTTGTGCTTATTTTCAATTCCGCTAAATGTTGCCAAAAATGTTTTTTTTGTGAACACATCATTATAGACTCTGTTTAGTTCAAAGTTCAAGTATTTTGTTCTTTCAACTAGTAATATTGATTAGGCATATAAATGAACTTATATTGATAAGGTTACTTAAGGTCTTCAGTGTTAATTCTACTATGTTTTTTAGCTGTAATTGTCCTTTATAAGACTTTTATAAAGTCCTTGTTTGAATTCAATATTCCATTTCACAAGTAATCTGAAAATTCAGATTCACCCTAATTAGTAGGGCTAATTAATTACTGTCATATTTTTAATTAATTTGAAGATGTAAATATTGAGCTTTGGTGATGGACTAACTACTTAAATGATTTATTTCATGATTTACTGTTTTTATGGTGCAGGTTTTAATTAAAGCGTTAAATGTTTGATATTAAAATGAACTTTAAAGCCCCTTCATTCAAAATGAACTATTCCACACATACTCCAATCCAGTCCTTGTAATGTTATGATAAGCATGTGTGGAAGTGTTCATTATTGATATGAGGGGAGTTTGACATGTGTCATACTAAATCTGGACATCATTTCATATTAATAACAACTACCATCATTCAATTAACAACTGCTCTCATTTTCTATTTGAAATTGTCTCCTGTATTTCATATTGTCACTATTATTGTACAACGAAATGATATAGAGGGCTACAAATCTGACCCCACCTTACTCTGGCCCTACCCATACCCTGCCCTACCCTACACATGATATATGAATGGGATATTGTCATATATAATCAAATAATCAACTCCCATTTAAAGTAACATTTTTCTGCCCCTTAATGTGCATGCATCCTTTCTGTTTTTAATGTCATATGTTGTGATAATACTTTCAAATTGTCTCCATGCTTTCTCTCCGTCAGTGATGCAGGTCGGAGTGGCTGGCAGGGATGTCAAGTTGACAAGCTCAATCTCACATTGGCATCCGGTGCTCCTGAGGTATGATCAACCCTGGGTCAATTTCTAACTTACTGTATTAATAATTTGCTCAGTGTACATGCTACAGAAATTTTTTTTATAATGTCAGATTATTTTTATTTGTTTTAACATTAAAACTTGTTGTCATGGTTTCCTTTTTAGAATCATGAAGCGTTGTAGATTACCTCCCTTGTCTGTCTGTCGCAAGATATTTTAATGGTTAATTAGAAGGTAGAATATTCAGTTTATCTTGACAGTCTGTTGGTCAATTAATAAAAAGATCAAGGGTTGTCTCTATATATGGTCTATTATTTTGAAACATAACTAAGATTTAAACATAGCTAGAGCACAGCTAAGCTTCTCCTATTTCATTGATATTTGTTATAATCATTGTAGGTTTAGACAGAAGTTATATTGTGTATGTCCGTCCATCCATCTTGTCATCTGGAAGATTGTCCAAGCATCATATTGTCATGTTGATTCAGTCAACATTTGTGGGTATAGTTCTATTGTAATCTTTCTTTACATTGCATGCCGTTCTCGTTTCTCCATGACCGTGGCCTCCATACGATTTATAATCCATCAAAGATTTTGAAAATATATTAAATTGGTGGCATTTCACCCAAGAGATAAGGTTTAATTAACTGAAAACACTGTCACTGAGTAAAAGCAATTTACAATAGGCACATGTATAAGATAATGGAATTTGACCTCTAACAATTCATAATAGAGGGAAACTTTGTTGTATAACAGGGTTTACCCCCCAAATAATCAATAAGAGACTACTGGTAAATTTGATAAAATTTAATACAATTGGAGGATAAAAAACAGACATTTAATTTATACAATTGGAATTAAAAAATCTTCATAAATAAGCTGCGAACAATTTGTACAAATTTTATTAAAATTCTGTTAAATCAATGAATATTTCGAGCAAAATTTCGAGGAAAAACGGACATTAATCTGACCAGAATATTATGAGATTCTTCATCTGATAAATGCTGAACCAAAACATGTGGTTATTGGACGTAACAAATTAACAATGCCTTTTTTTGTAATTTGAAAGTTAAATGTTAAATTTTTTTGAGTAACGTAGGGCTTAAAATAAACATTAAATTCAAAATATTAATTCAAAAATTAAAAATCTTGATGTTCACAGGACAGATAAATACAGATATAATCTAATAAATTGGAAAACTAATATTCACAGGTTGGGGCTGGATATCCGTTACCAAATTAATATTGATTATCAAGCACATCTGACTACCGATCAATAATCAATAAAATTAATATGATTATAACACATCTGACTACCGATCAATAATCAATAAAATTAATATTGATTATCAAGCACATCTGACTACCAATCAATAATCAATAAAATTAATATTGATTATCAAGCACATCTGACTACCAATCAATAATCAATAATTAAAAACCAAACCCTAATCACTGGTGTAGGTTAATATCACAACCACTTACTGGCAACAAATAATTTTCTCTTCACTCCCTGGCCATAATCACAATGATTTTCTATCAAGAATTGACTATTTCACTAGCATGTAATCCGATAAACTTATATCATTTATAAACTTCCATACAACTAGAAAGATTATTGCCTTCATGGTAAAAGACTATGTTTGTTCTATTCAACATAGTGAAATAAATGTTTTACAGCTCTAAGTTTCCAAAATTTGTCGAGTAAAAATGGGGACCTTTTTATTGAATTAATCTCATAAGTCAAAATTTAATTTAAGAGTACATCCACATAACATTTGTTAAAGCGAACGCAGCCAATCAGATATCTGGACAGAAAGACTCTAAACTGTTCAGGACACTGATTGGCTGCTTGCACTAACGGAAGCCCAATCAAACAGCCTGCAGGAGAGAAAATTATTCGAGCCCAAAGTGTCTCCAAGATTATAATTTAAAAAACCCAATAAAGGACAGATAATCATAAAATTAAAATAAAACCTAAAATTTGTATATATTAGCTAACTTGTAAATTATTAAAATCAAACGAGACTTGGTCTATTGACTGTTTATCTTCTACACTGTCTGGACAAAGTTCAGTTAATTTTAAACGTGCCAAGTCGAGATTATCCAGTGACTTAGATCGTGTGAGTGCTGTACCCGTAGTTATTTTATTGGGAGAATTAGAGTTTGATTTTGAGATATGCTTGGGTGAAGAATTATCAAAATCGAGAGGAATGTCTGATTCTTGCATGGAATGATAAAGTCTTCCAGGAACATTATAGGGCTTTCGGAACCTTCTCAATCGCGAATTCCGTATTCTCATTAGACGACTATTCCGTGCTTCTTCTTCGAAAGAATTCAACTGATTTCTGTAACTGTATCTCCAATGGGACGAAACCGGTTCAAAATCATTAAAATCTAAACGTCCGTTTGTGACAGCGGGGGGTAGTGAAATTTTTCTCCGAGGTTGCTCCATGGATACGCCTGTCACAAAGTCTGTATCTATCTGAATTATTTTCAGACCATTCTGATTTCGAACACTGTTGTTTTTATCGCTGAGATATGGCTGACTGTGACTATGTTTTAATTCTTGGACGTACTCTTCACGACTGTTAGTAACACAACTCAGCATACCCAGTTCATTCAGAGCCATATCCAATTCGTTCAGCTCGGCAGCAAACGGCCGACAACAATAACATGATCTACTACTCCTTTTTAACTCTGGTGACTCTTGCCTAAAAAATAAATAGAAATATTGACCATCAAATTAGCGTTTTAAATCAATTAGAAGTAAGCTTATTAAGCTTTTAAGAGTCATTAACTGAGGGAGTTTAGTCAGGGTCACAAATCTTTCATGGTTACTAACAGATTGTTCTTCCTGTATGTATGATGATGCCTATCCCAAAAGAACAACGCCTCATTTGCTTGACAACTAGAAAGCAATGGAATATGTCAAGGAGATCTCCCTATATTCTTATACGGTTGATACCCTTGGCAGCCTATGCCCTCGTCTGTCTCTGGTCCGGACAACACTTATAACATCTGAGAGAGTCAGACGAGGTCGTTCCACTTTAAGGGTCACCAATCAAAACAAGTAAGCAATGACTTCAGACAGATAAACACCAGACGTATGAAGTTGTTAAGTTGCTGGGTCAACACAAACATCGATAATGGTCAATAAATACTGACCATATCATGGTTTGATTTGGTTTGTTGCCAAGTTGGGTGTTGAATCTGTTGACGAATTTTATTTCTTAGAGCGCGCGAAAGAGTACCAAAAATCAGGCAATTTCACTGATTTACACGATGGAAATCAGGTCAATCAAAGATGGATCTCTTTAGAAAGGATCTATCAAAGTATCTATGGTGAAAACTACAATTTTCTTTGAATATTTACCGATACATTTTGATTTTTCCATGCCAAGTCATACCAAAACAAAACAAACTACGACCTTTACCCACAATGCACCATCTCACCGAAAAGTGTCAACTTCCGGACGAGACAAATCGCCCCAGAGAATTTTGATTTTTCAAAAACCGTTTCTTGTGAAGTCGAAACAACATAATTATTTCAAAAACATAATGGCTTTCATTGATTTCTAATTAAAATTTAAATGTAAAAATGTTATGGTCAATACGTCTTTGGTCGAATTGTCCTTATATAGCGGGAATGAATTCCAGTTTGGAAAATGATTGTCTGCTAATTCTGTAGAGTGGTGCCAAGAAACAGAATGGATCTATTGTCATCGTGGTTTGATCAGAAACAAATCACAATAAGCAGTCAATCTAGCAGCTATAAGTGAACAAATCAGACCAGATTACTTGGCCCTGTCAAAACTAGTGAAGTAGACTTTTTGCTATTTGGTAGGCTAGTTGGTAGTGCTATTACAACATATTTGTGTTATTGTTATATAATTAATATTAGATCCATCAGATACTGAAGATATGTCTTGTGGCAGTGCCAGTGATGTTAGAGCTCTAATCACTCAATTAACTGGCTTTAAGGTGAGTACTTTGCATTAATGCCGCCAAGCAAAATGCTTGTACTGTAGAGAGAGAGAGCTTGGAAGGTCTTTGCTGACAGTGGCACCAAACCCAGAAGCAAGCAGTAACAAGACAGACCTCTTAAATACAGTGTATGATGATGTGCTGTATATCAAACAGTTATGATACTTCATAATTATTTTTGACTCGTTAATCTTTTAATGACTGTATGTTATACTGATTGAAGTTCATTTTATATAATATGATTCTTTATTCAACACCCAGTGTTTAAAGGGATAAGTTTTTTCTGCATTAAGGCCAATTCCATCCATCTTTTCTCTCCCGGGTAAAGAGTTAACTGATCTAACTATTTTTCAGAAAGAAGATGAGAACTTTGACCTGTGTTTACAGTTTGTTGTAAATAATTTTAAATATCACCGGTTTCAGAGCGTGGATAGTAAGAAAATATCTCGAAGACTTGATGGGTAGGTATCTAAACCCCTGAATTATAGGCTTTCTGTCATTTCTAATAAGGGATAATTCGAAAAACAGAATGTCTTTGGGTCCATGGAAATATGAGGTTTGTTGATATTTCATTTGAAGTGAAGAGACAGAGACATACTGTGAACATGGCCTCTATTCAGTCCAGGACTGTTGATTTAAAAATTCCCAACCAGACAATTTAGCATATAGTTAAAGATCTTGGACATATTGTCACCAAGAATGCATGAACAATGCCTAAATATAGCAGTTTTGCATAGAAAATGTCCCAATTACAAAAACTGCAGTCCGTCATTTTGCAGCTCTAATCAAACATGACTGGCAAGTTTAGTTTTACTACTATATCAATTATATTTTAGTATTGCTACAAAGTTTGCCGTCCATTCTCAAAAAGATAAATCTGACAATTTGAAGGAATTGACTGAGAAATTTCTACAGCTTCCATTATCAAATAAATCTACTCAAACCAAGGTAAATATTAAACTGAAATGGTCTCTTTAACGAGCCTGAAAATTTGACATTTACCATGTTTCACTGAAGCCAGTTTATTTTCTATCAGAGACAAGTTTATGAATACATTGTTATTTACATACCATATGCTTGTCTTGACCTACTTCTGTTGAGAAGGGTGTAAATTGATGCCATCAGCATCCCCTATACACATGATCTTTTTCAAAAACTCTTTACAATCTCTTTAAAGTTCAAAATACTATTTATAAGTGAATAGAACATTAAAATAAGAACACTATTATAGATATACTACTCCTTCCTTTAATTTGGAATGTTTCAGTTCACTTACAGGAATCTTTATCATTATTATTTTGTGCTTGATAAAGATTCCTTTATGTGAATTGAAACATTGGTTAAATTAAAGGAAGGAGTAGTATATCTATAATATTGGTGTTATTTTTTAAATCTCTTGAATGTTTATATACTATTGTTTGGTAGACTGATGCACACTACAGTGTTCTGTCTCTGCTACTAGATTTATCTGATTGTCCAACAGAAACAGTTTTTAAAGAAAAACAACAAGTTACTGAAGGTAGGTCTATAAATAAAAAAAATTAAAAAATAAACAAAGATTTCTCAATAATTGGAAATTGCTAAAAGAGTAGTATAATGCCGCTGTCCTGGCAAAATTTCCCTCATGGCACACTGCACGACATTGTCGGTCTTCATAGCATCTGTGATATCATCATAAAGTTTTATATACTTAAATAAAACTGTTGATAATTCTTGAAAACCTTGTCTCATAAAAGCACTGGCCCAGGTCAGTAAGTAAAGGATATAAAATGTTAATAATAATAATAAACTCTTTATTTTACATGGCTCAGAATAAGGTCCAATACACAAGGACATGGTCCTGTCTAACATTCAGTCCATAGAGACAAACATAGACTCTTATTTACATGGTCAGAATTAGGCCAATACACAAGGACATGGTCCTGTCTAACATTCAGCCATAGAGACAATAGACTCTATATTTTACATGGGTCAGAATTAGGTCCAATACACAAGGACATGGTCCTGTCTAACATTCAGTCCATAGAGACACACATAGACTCTATATTTTACATGGGTCCGAATTAGGTCCAATACACAAGGACATGGTCCTGTCTAACATTCAGTCCATAGAGACAAACATAGACTCTATATTTTACATGGGTCCGAATAGGTCCAATACACAAGGACATGGTCCTGTCTAACATTCAGTCCATAGAGACAACATAGACTCTTATTTTACATGGTCGAATTAGGTCCAATACACAAGGACATGTCCTGTCTAACATTCAGTCCATAGAGACAAACATAGACTCTATATTTTACATGGGTCCGAATTAGGTCCAATACACAAGGACATGGTCCTGTCTAACATTCAGTCCATAGAGACAACATAGTCTCTTTATTTTACATGGCTCAGAATAAGGTCCAATACACAAGGACATGGTCCTGTCTAACATTCAGTCCATAGAGACAAACATAGACTCTATATTTTACATGGGTCAGAATTAGGTCCAATACACAAGACATGGTCCTGTCTAACATTCAGCCCATAGAGACAAACATAGACTCTATATTTTACATGGGTCCGAATTAGGTCCAATACACAAGGACATGGTCCTGTCTAACATTCAGTCCATAGAGACAACATAGTCTCTTTATTTTACATGGCTCAGAATAAGGTCCAATACACAAGGACATGGTCCTGTCTAACATTCAGTCCATAGAGACAAACATAGACTCTATATTTTACATGGGTCAGAATTAGGTCCAATACACAATGACATGGTCCTGTCTCACATTCAGCACATGGGGCAATACATTGGAGAAAAAAAAAAAAGAAAAAAAGAAAAAAATCGAAAATACATAATATCTCAATATACAATTCGTCTGAAATACTAAAAATACTAAAGGACACGTGTATCAAATGGACAGAGATATGTTACGACGATCAAGTACACAAGTTATATGTTTGTTATAGAGAGACCTGTACCAGAATTTAACTGGAGTGAATATCTACTAGAAGGTGAAGATCGGAGGCGATATCACTATTCAGATACCTCCGTAAGTTAACAAATTAACAAACATCCATCAAGGGAGGCTTTGCAAAGCTGTCATAATTTGTAACTCAATCCAGACAGTTGTCTCCTGATGAAGTCAGTCTGCCCAGTATTTATTTCCCCTTCTCTCCCCTACCTGGCTCATCCATTGCTTGTTGCTTGGTGTTGAAATAACTTACCATCACCTGCTTAATATTGTTAATTTGTAACGTTTAATTTGATAGGATGACGAGGTGGAGTCAGAAGAAGAGGAGGAGTCAGGAGAAATCGACCAATCAGAAACAGAGACAGTATTGAGTGTCGTGGAAACGGAATCGAACAATGTGCGATATACTCTAGATAAAGTGAAAGGTTGGTTGGAGAGAAATCTGGTGGTCCAATACTGGAAGGGTCAAGGCAATGAACAGGCCTCTATTGGTCGTTTTCCTACCTCCAATCTCCATAGTAACTGGTAAGATCGTCAACTTTATTCCTATATAGAATAGACATTATTCACACATCGGCCATTTTGATTTGTTAAACGTAATAAAGAAGATAAAATTGTTTAAGTGCATAAAATTGTGGCCTCACGTACATTCTATTTCTCGGATCTCTTTAATTTAAACGTAACCATATTTTACAATCATTAAAATCAGAGTTAATTAAACTATAATGATATTTTCAGATGAATTTTACCTTCACACAATTCTGGGGGCAGTTTTTTTGCTTATTTTCTGGCTGTTGATCCGGGACGGATGTTCAGTGATGACACCTTGATGACTACTTAATTCCCTGTAGAAAATATATTTAGAAATATTATTTCAGGGAGAGTTTCCAGGCTAGTGATAACCCGTATCATGTCAGTCGAAATAAGTTTATTACCGAAAGTCAGTTGCTGCGAGAGATTTTATGGTAGGTTTATTCTTGATTATTTACACTCCCTTATTTACTAGGCCTTATGCACAAATCAGCCATTTTGAATCTAGAACGATGACTCATATTGCAATCAAAATAACCTGAACGTTTCTTCACAGTCAGTGAAATTGCCTCCTCCTCAAATTATACCCCAAACTTATCATATTTTACATCATTGAAATCGGAATGGATTAAGCTACATGATTTTTTGCTTCTATGAAAGCAATTTATTTTGCCTTAAGTCTCGATAAATAACATGAATGAACTTGTTAAATAATTTACAGGATGTTACTAGGGGTGACCGAGACGTACCTGTTTACGTTTGACGGAAGACGATTCAGCGTAAATAAAGATGTCTACCTTTCGCATTTAACAGACGTAAGTTTCTTCCTTCTTCCTTGTGGGAGCCAACCTGCTCACTAACCTGAAAGCTCAGTTTTCAAACCAGGCATATTTCAAGAATGCCTGTAGATTTTTTTTAACTCTTGTGTTCTTCGTCATTGATGTAGGTCAGAGGGGCTGACATGGAAAGATCCATAATGTACAGAAAAGCTGGATATAAAACTCCATTCACAGGAAATTCAATTTCTTTTGGTGACTGTTCTTTCAGGAATGCCTGGATGCTTGTCTTCAAAAATTTATTTGCTATGGCAACAAGATTGTGGCCTTGAACTCATTCTGTGAGGATGTTCTGAAACAAACCAGAGACCTGCAGGATTTAACTTTGGTAACCCAGAGTTACCAGGCGTTTGTTGGAACTCTGACTCAGTTTCTCTGTGACTACCAGAAGAGATTGAGTGAGGAAGAAATCAAAGTTCGAGCTCAATGTAAGTTGAAAGAGTCATATACTATATATTTTAGTTTAACACTGGTTATTGTCAATAACCATACAATTTAATATGTATCTCAATAAAAGGGTGACAATCCTCTACAATGTATATGCCTATACTTTGACTGTATTAACCACTTTTTGTATTATTAAAGTTTGTAAACGCCATGTTTTTATTGGTTAGTACCATAAGAAGTAATAGCCAATCAGATCTCACAACAGATAGTCTTTTAAATATAACCCATAATTTTTTGCATAGATATATTTTGGAATCTGGATTTCGTATTGCGGTTCAGAGTATAAGTACTTGTATTATTGTGAGTGTCAAGACAGAGTTATTGCCCTTGTCTTTAACAATTTAATATATCATGAGTTATAGTAAGTTAATTGTTATTATAGTGGTACCAATGACACTGATTGTATTAAGTGAAGATTTAGACCAGTGGTTTGAGAAAGTTGATCTAGTCTATTCTATATATATAACTGGTATCGCAGCCGCTGCCCAGTTAGACAGTAATATATTGAGGGTCTCTCATCTTCTCAATGTCATGTTTAACATGCTGATTGATCTAGATACTCTAGGCAGTGAAAGCAAAGATAAGGTAAGAGTTACTGCCCTTGTTACAATTCTGTATTAAAGTGCAGGTTTGTCATTTGTTAGACCAAAAAATTTAGTCATAGATACGGTAATTTTTTAGCCTAAAATGAAGACATTAGTCGTTAAGGCATCACCATTGAGTTATTACCCTTGTTCTGTATCATACCATGAGTTATTACCCTTGCCTTTATATACCATGATGAGTTACTGTAAGGCTACAAATTATTGCGAGATAGAAATTAATGCGTTAAATGCGACCTATCCTCGATCGCATTAATTTGTATCCGCATTTTTAAATACATATTTCAAGTGAATTATATGGACAAAAGGTAATATAGGTCAAGTATTTAAATTGAGGCCGACGGGATTAAGTAATTAGGTAATTATCTCTAAATTTGAAGCTGATTAGTAATCAATGACGTTAAAAAAACAAAAGATTTTTGTTAATTGATAAGATTAGAGGTGAAGACAGCACAAGCTGTCATACTTCCGGGAAGCCATTTTCTTTTTTATGATATTAAAAAATGCAACACCTAGTTGGGATCGCATTAATTTGTAAATTTTAGTCTCTATACCCCATGTCGCATTAATTTGTTGACGCATTAATTTCTAGCCTTAAAGTATTACCCTTGTCTTTATATACCATGATGAGTTATTACCCTTGCCTGTATATTACCATGAGTTATTGCCCATGTCTGTATATATCATGATGAGTTAATGCCTTTATCTGTATATACCATGAGTGATTGCCCATTTTTTATTTACCATGATAAGTTATTGCCCTTGTCTGTGTATATTTTAGTTAAGATTGTTATTAATTATGTGGATACAGACTTGTGAACCGTATTTGACCATTCTGTCAGATTGGATTAACACGGGTAATCTGGAGGATCCACGAGAAGACTTCTTGATACAAAGGTTAGTCTAGCTTGTATTTCTTTGTGTTAAAGTAGAGGCCGTCAGAGTCATTGGGTTTGGTCCCGATATATGTTGGATTACTCAGAGCACACTGTAGATTAACACCAAATTAACCAGGGAACACTAACACCAGATTTGACCTCACCTCGTGGAGTACATATAAAACATGAGCTGATAATATTTTTTTTTCCTCTCAGAAACAAGACGGTTCAGTCATTTGACGAAACTTTCTGGGAGAGTGCTTTTGATCTGAGGCTGAAGAGTTCACTAGATGAGAGTTCTTCTAAAGCTAGTCAGGATATTGACATCAACGACGCCACGACCATTCCAAAATTCCTGAAACCAGTGCTAAAAGAGGTGGTATTAACAGGCAAGTCTATGGAGCTGCTGATGGGTATGGGGAAAGCTGAAAGTGTTTTGAAGATGAGTGGATCAGGTAAAGCTTAAATTTTGTTTTTGGACTTGTATTATATGAAAAATTTATTTTCATGTAATTTTAAAGAATGTCAATGACAATGACTGAAGAAGAAAAAAGCGTCTTGTCATTTGGATGTGATTTTTGCGTTCGTATTTTCATACTTTTTGACTGAATGTTATTTTTTCCCCCAGATTTTGATCAGAAGAGTCTGTATGAAATCTTTATCAGCAACTTAGTTGAGATGCTGGGAACTACATCAACCTTTGAAACAGAAGAGGTTACATCAAGGGACACCACTCATACTCAACGCTCAAATCTGGAAACTGGACATCCATTAGCGAGGCCAACTGAAGAGGCAACGCCGAGGTCAATAAGTCCTGCCATACTGTCATCATGGGAAAGGGAACAATATTTAAGAACCGTGCGTGATCCTCTTCTGGCCATCAATTTTCAGGAGATCCTGAACGAGTTGAAAACAGCGGACAATTTACCTGCCGTCAAGAAGGATTATTTGAGGTGAGATTTATTTGATTTTTAAGGGGACATCACACCATAGCGATTTAATCAACGAGTGATGATATTTTTGATATCAAGTAACACAAGTTTTATATTTTATTCAACGCTCAATATCACTGTTTGTTGATGACATGTGTTACTTATGTTTTGATGTTATGTACCCATGTATTAAAGAAGTGTGTAACTTGTATTGAAACGTTATGTACCCATGTATTAAAGAAGTGTGTTACTTATGTTTTGATGTTATGTACCCATGTATTAAAGAAGTGTGTAACTTGTATTGAAATGTTATGTACCCATGTATTAAAGAAGTGTGTTACTTATGTTGTAACGTTATGTACCCATGTATTAAAGTAATGCGTAACTTGTATTAAAACGTTATGTACCCATGTATTAAAGAAGTGTGTTACTTATGTTGTAACGTTATGTATCCATGTATTAAAGAAGTGTGTAACTTGTGTTGAAATGTTATGTATCCATGTATTAAAGAAGTGTGTAACTTGTGTTGAAATGTTATGTATCCATGTATTAAAGAAGTGTGTAACTTGTGTTTAAATGTTACATACCCATGTTTTAAAGAAGCGTGCTATTAGTAAAGTTTATGTACCCATATATTAAAGAATTTAATCTCTACTTGGGAACTTCCACATTGATATTTGAATTATAATTTCATGTTTAAAGAAAGCTGGTTGAAGTTTACAGCCTCTAGTTTTTTGAAATGTTTATACCCATATATACATGAGGTAACGGAAGTCTGTCAGAACTTATTCTTATTGTTAAAAACCCAAAATCTTCTACAACATCTAACAAATTGAGGTTCTATTATATTCAAATCTCCCTTGTTGGTATTTGAGACAGTAACTAAGGAACGCGTCATAAATTGTCAGGAACTTCCTTGTTGGTATTTGAGACAGTAACTAAGGAACGCGTCATAAATTGTCAGGAACTTCCTTGTTGGTATTTGAGACAGTAACTAAGGAACGCGTCATAAATTGTCAGGAACTTCCTTGTTTGTATTTGGGACAGTAACTAAGGAAAACCTCGTAAATCGTTGGGCACTCCCTTGTTGGTATTTGTGACAGTAACTAAGGAAAACCTCGTAAATCGTGGGCACTCTCCTTGTTGGTATTTGTGACAGTAACTAAGGAAAGCCTTGTAAATCGTCAGGCACTTCCTTGTTTGTATTTGGGACAGTAACTAAGGAAAGCCTCGTAAATCGTTGGGCATTCCCTTGTTTGTATTTGCGACAGTAACTAAGGAACGCGTCTAAATGGTCAGGCATCCCTTGTTGTATTTGACAGTAACTAAGGAAAACCTGTAAATCGTCAGACACTCTCCTTGATTTGGTCATTTAGTGACAGGTCAATCATCAAAGACCAAGAACTTTTGTAAATTGCTCAAATAAAGAGAATTCGTATTCCAATGCTAACAAGACAAGCAATCGTAAGTTGACAGGCACTTCCAAAAGTAAGTATTGATTCATTTGCTTGATAAAGACCAGAGAACTTTGTTGAAACGTTGCTCAAATAAAGTTAGTAATTGTATTCTATATTGCTTGATAAAGACCAGAGAACGTTTGTTGAAACGTTGCTCAAATAAAGTTAGTAATTTTATTCCATATTGCTTGATAAAAACCAGAGAACGCTGGTTGAAACCTTGCTCAAATAAAGTTAGTAACTGTATTCTATATTGCTTGATAAAGACCAGAGAACATTGGTTGAAACGTTGCTCAAATAAAGTTAGTAATTGTATTCTATATTGCTTGATAAAGACCAGAGAACTTTTGTTGAAACGTTGCTCAAATAAAGTTAGTAATTGTATTCGATATTGCTTGATAAAGACCAGAGATCGCTGGTTGGAACGTTGCTCAAATAAAGTTAGTAACTGTATTCCATATTGCTTGATAAAGACCAGAGAACATTGGTTGAAACCTTGCTCAAATAAAGTTAGTAACTGTATTCTATATTGCTTGATAAAGACCAGAGAACATTGGTTGAAACGTTGCTCAAATAAAGTTAGTAATTGTATTCCATATTGCTTGATAAAAACCAGAGAACGCTGGTTGAAACCTTGCTCTAATAAAGTTAGTAACTGTATTCTATATTGCTTGATAAAGACCAGAGAACGTTGGTTGAAACGTTGCTCAAATAAAGTTAGTAATTGTATTCTATATTGCTTGATAAAGACCAGAGAACTTTTGTTGAAACGTTGCTCAAATAAAGTTAGTAATTGTATTCTATATTGCTTGATAAAGACCAGAGAACGTTGGTTGAAACGTTGCTCAAATAAAGTTAGTAATTGTATTCTATATTGCTTGATAAAGACCAGAGAACTTTTGTTGAAACGTTGCTCAAATAAAGTTAGTAATTGTATTCTATATTGCTTGATAAAGACCAGAGAACGTTGGTTGAAACGTTGCTCAAATAAAGTTAGTAATTGTATTCTATATTGCTTGATAAAGACCAGAGAACGCTGGTTGAAACGTTGCTCAAATAAAGTTAGTAATTGTATTCCATATTGCTTGATAAAGACCAGAGAACGTTGGTTGAAACGTTGCTCAAATAAAGTTAGTAATTGTATTCCAAAAAAATAAGTTTATTTTTAGCAGTACATTGGTAGTAGTTAATGGTCATTTAGTTGTGTTCTTTATGTTTTTCAGAGTTTTTTTTTCATGGAGGCAGGTGATACTATGTATGCATTTTACTCGAATCTCTTTGACAGGGTAAGTATTAATACATCTTTTATTATGTCCAACTATTGCCAACTCTGTTGTCTGATACCTTAACGACATTTCGCACTAATGAAGCGATTTGATTGGATTAAATGTTTGCGAATACAGCCAATGAGAGCCTTCAACATAAAGACGGTAAACATTATTGAGGTTCAACGGTTATTTTTTCAAGACATTGTTATAGCGTATCATAAACATCACAAGTTATTATGATAAAGTAATTGTTATCTAAATAAACATCACAAGTTATTTAATAAAGTAATTGTTATCTATATAAACATCACAAGTTATTTTAATAAAGTAATTGTTATCTATATAAACATCACAAGTTATTTAATAAAGTAATTGTTATCTATATAAACATCACAAGTTATTGTAATTAAGTAATTGTTATCTATATAAATGTCACAAGTTATTTAATAAAGTAATTGTTATCTATATAATTGTCACAAGTTATTTAATAAAGTAATTGTTATCTATATAATTGTCACAAGTTATTTAATAAAGTAATTGTTATCTATATAATTGTGTCAAAATATTTAATGAAGAACTGACATTTTGTTTTGATCAAATTAAGATGAAGAAACATGAAGAATGGCGTGATGAATCTATTTTAAGTTTGATGTTACACGATGCTTTAGAAGCGAATTTTTCACATTCCTCCCACAGGTTTGTATATTTCATAAAATTGTGAGAAAGATGGGGGTTTGAAGAAGACAAGCTATTACTTAAAAACTCCTGGCTAATAGACTGCTGGAAAACTCAAAAATTGACTGATATAACTTTATATTATTTTTTGTAGATTGACCGTAGAAGTCCGACCACCGTCAGAAAATGACCGATCCCCTATAGCCTTAACAGACTGCATTCAACTTTATTATCAGGTACCTGCCACTGTATTTACTGAGATATATTTTTATAAATAAGTTTCAGTTCAGACCTAAGTTTCAGAGCCTAGTGGAAAATATCATGAGGATATCTTTGGCATTTGGCATTTTTGGATGTGGAATTGTAGGTGGCGACATTTTCGACATTAGTACCTGTGTCATGCAAAGACACGGAGCTATAGCATTATATATTATTACATGACCCCTCTGTCTGTATTTAAGGTACCGTGGCCTGCTAGTATGATAATAAGTCAGAAATATCAATCCAGATACAACGAAATATTCTCCTTCCTGTTACAAATAAGACGTGCCCAATATTCACTAGAACAACTCCACTTTAAAGGTACTGTATCCAGTTTGTGTTATCTAATATTCTATATACTAATACAGAACCTGAAACATGTTATAATACATGTTGGAGTATACTGCTGTCTATTGCTGTTTCTTAGTCAAACCTCTTGGTATTGATATTACAAAGATAACAACTTAGGTTCACAATGATCCTTTCTACCAGCTGGTCCTTGACCAAACCTCTTGGTATTGATTTTACAAGGATAACAACTTAGGTTCACAAAGATCCTTTCTACCAGCTGGTCCTTGACCAAACCTCTTGGTATTGATTTTACAAGGATAACAACTTAGGTTCACGGTTAAAGGATCCATTTCTACCAGCTGGTCCTTGGTCAAACCTCTTGGTATTGATTTTACAAGGATAACAACTTAGGTTCACAGTTAAGGATCCTTTCTACCAGCTGGTCCTTGGTTAAACCTCTTGGTATTGATTTTTACAAGGATAACAACTTAGGTTAACAGTAAGATCCTTTCTACCAGCTGGTCCTTGGTAAAACCTTTTGGTATTTGATTTTACAAGAATAACAACTTAGGTGCACACTTAGGATCCTTTCTACCTATTGAACTTGTCTAAAGATATTTTGTAAAATCACCCAGTTGTATAAAGTAAGACAGGTGGCCTTTGAGTGAGAAATATTTTATCTTCTATTTTACAGATTTAGAGAGGAAGAATTTATTGAAGTCCTTTAGTTTAAGTCAAGTGGAAGATCATCCAGTCTCAGAAACAGAATTAGCTGCCCGTCAAAAAACTCGTCGCATGCAGTTATTACGCTTCAACTTGCTGTATTTTGTGAATAGTTTTAACAATTATATCATGACTAGGGTACGCTTTTTTATTTCTCTGTAACATGGCCGTTCATTTTTTAAATGTTTATTCATATCTTTAACTAAGCTTGTTTGGCAAGTTTGTATTCAATATTTCCCAGGGTCCCTGTCAGTAATGCAGGTCGGAGGCATAGACATGGGAAATACATCTAGTCTTGTATGGAATGGGACAATGTACTGATATGCTACAGCTGTTGCAAAAAAGGCTTATATTGCTGCTGTCCTTTTAAAATTTCTCTCGTTGTACACTGCATGGCATTGCCTCTTTGTGTTTACACAATTCAGTGCAGAAGAGTAGGATGTAAAACTCCATTTATCTAATTTGTATTGACTATTTCAGATTCTATTAAGTACAGTGCTAGAGTTTGAAAAGAATTTAAAGAAAGCCAACGATTTGGATGAGATTATTGCAGCCCATGTTAACTATCTTTACGTCACTGGTCATCGCTGTTTACTGGCACCTAGTCTCAGTCTGGTGAAATCAGCCATTACCATAGTTCTTAACCTTGTTCTTGTATTTCAAAATCATTGGGAACAAGGTGTTGAGGAAATTAGGTAGTTTTTTTACTTTGTTTTACTGTAGTGTTGGGATGACATTTGTCAATTTTGATATGGTGATGGGGTTGAAAGTCGACGAAAATCCAACTCACTACTGACTGAGCTATTCTACTGTCCTAGCAGACGACAATCCAACTAGCTACTGACTGAGCTATTCTACTGTCCTAGCAGACGACAATCCAACTCGCCACTGACTGAGCTATTCTACTGTCCTAGCAGACGACAATCCAACTCGCAACTGACTGAGCTATTCTAATGTCCTAGCAGACGACAATCCAACTAGCTACTGACTGAACTATTCTTCTTTCCTAGCAGACGACAATCCAACTCGCTACAGACTGAGCTATTCTACTGTCCTAGCAGACGACAATCCAACTCGCTACTGACTGAGCTATTCCACTTTCCAAGCAGACGACAAACTAATTCTAATTTCATGATCGTTTTTCACGTTGTTATTTTTATTTCCAGTGAAAGTGCTATAGAGGAATTAGAGACATCTTTTTCAAGATGTGTTCAATTTCTAGCCTCAGTTCTGAATTCTGTCGTTAAAAGAGGATCCTTCCCACACTGTAAGTCTTGTTTTCTGTAATCACTGCGGGGTGGGGGAATGGAAGTGTAGGGTGGGGGAGGTATGGATATATACTATTTTACAAGGTTAAAACAACTGTTTACAAAGGTCATGTCTGCCATCTTGTCTTTGGGCAAATCTCATTATCTTTCATTATCTTTTCAGTGGAATTTGTGGCATTTCAAATGAAATCTTTGTTGAAAACTATGGGTAATAAGTGAATACGGCCCAGATAGTTGGTGACGCAGTAAATAATATGGCTTATGGAAAAATTAGGATGGTATTGTAATTTGTTGCGTTGGAGAAAGGAGATGCTTGTAAAGTGACTGCTGTGACTAAGAAAATGACTACTTGAGTGTAAAGTGATGGAAAATATTTTGGATATTTGTGCCTAAAGATTGTCTCTTGGTAGTTAAAAGACTTTCCGAAATATTAATGTAGGAATTCTGTGTTTCTTTCGAAGCATTCATATTTACACAGAACTATATTTGACAGAAAAACAAACTGTATGTTTCAAAATTTTGTTTACAGAATTGCTGAATATTTATAATTAAAACACCAGAACTAAATTTATTTACTGTGTTCTTTCTGTAAGGACAATGAATTGTATATGAACATAGTGTCAGATTATAATTCTAAAAGGTGATCCAGATAGAGTAATAGATGATCAAGGCTTGTCTGGTCATAAGGATAATTAGTCTTAAAAAAGGCTGGAAGGGGGTCAATTATTTAAAAATTACAGATAAATAAGTAAGAAGAATTTTTTTAAATACATATTTTTATTCAATGATCTATTTCATATTACAAACTCAAATTCTGTCTCATCAAAATCATAAACTTGGAACAATGCATCCATGGAGATGGACTTGCTAGGATTGACTTTCGTTACAGGCATCTTAGGCTCCGAATTCAAGGCATCAAATGCCTCACTTCCTGGGATAGAAGGCACTTTCTTGGCAGGAAGTATGTTAGTATCAGGAACATTATTATACAGTGTCTTCGGGTTACTTTTGGAGGCATTAAATACATCACTTCCTGAAGTAGAGAGCGCTTTCTTTGAGTTTGATTTTAACGCATATGAAGCATCATTTGAGAACACTTGAGACTTGGCTGTTTGAGTAGAAGTACCATTACAATCTTTAACATTCCGAGACTGAGAAAAATCAAAATTGTTTCTATCAAAACATTGTGCATCCTCAACATAAAAAGTTTGCCGAGGTTCAGGGTCAAGGTCAAGGTTATCGAAATCTGGAGAGTTGTCTTCTGGTATATAATATTCAGGATCCTCGTCTGGAATGGTATTAGTGAAAGCCTCCCATTTAGATTTTTTTTGTGGCTCACTGTTCAATATTTTGGCTTTGCAGACGTTTTGACTTTGTGCAGGTGAGGAAATTTTTGATTTTCCTAAAGCTACATGTTCGTTTATTACACCAGGTGAAATTCTAGAGTGTTCATCAACCATTGGCTTGGTGTTAGTGGAAACCAACTCCTTGCATTCTTCATCCAAAAATGAATCCAGTAAGTTAAAATTCGGCTTGACAATCTTTGTTTCTTGGTAGACATCCTGCGTTGAAACAGTTCTATATGGTTGCTTTTCAAAATTTGATTCTTGTGAACCTTCATTTTGATCTCCGAGAAAATTATCCCATTTTGTCCCTTTAGCAGGTTGAGAGGTCAAACAAGCCTGCGAAAGTCTTTTCATGGAAAAATCTGAGCTTTCGTCAATTTCACTGAAGTCAACCGTGTTATTTAGGGTTTGATTCTTCCATCTTGAATTTCCATCTGTCTTGCTTCTCTCCCTTGGATACGGTTGATATTGCTTGTAACTATCCCTGAAACAACAACAGTAAAAGCGGTAATTATTATTGAGCTCTATATAGCAAGACTGTAAGAATAAATCGTAAATACCAAATCCTTGGCTAGAAACCTTTTCAGCTTTGAAACATTTCACAATAGGCTAAGTTTTGCGTGAAATAAGAAGAACCACAGACATCTAATTGAATATCAAAATAGTAGCAAATGGATATCAGTGTTAGGGTAAATTATATGCACATGTATATCGGTGGCTTTGATATACATATAAAATATTACTTAAATAGTTAACAATGTCTTGAATAAATACCCTATATATATAGATTGACTGCTATGATAAGACCTACCGTTTATTGTTTTTGTATTGTTTAATGACCGTGTTATACAGAGTTCTATCTGTAGTATATAGACAATCATCCTCCCTTCCACCAGTACCACCATCTTCATTGATCATTGGTTCTACATATTTCTCCCATTTACTACTAGAATTATTCTGTATATTCTCTTCTACTTCACTACTATCTATCTGAAATATCACAAATACAAGACAATATTATGGTATAACACACTTCTTTAATAACAAGGTACATAACACACTTCTTTAATAACAAGGTACATAACACACTTCTTTAATAACAAGGTACATAACACACTTCTTTAATAACAAGGTACATAACACACTTCTTTAATAACAAGGTACATAACACACTTCTTTAATAACAAGGTACATAACACACTTCTTTAATAACAAGGTACATAATGTTCCAATTGTGAGATTAAGTTAATTTGACTGTTTGTCAATACCTGAAAGCGTTTAAGATGTACATCAGCCTCTTCGACACTCCTAGCACTGACCATCTGGTTGTCATGCTTAGACTCCTGTTCACATCGTAATGTATTTAGACTCTGTACATGTCTTCGACAATCTGCACCACTTCCGCGTCCATATACCTACAATAGATATAACACTAGTTTTGACAACATAGTTTCCTGACTGAAGGCACTGGCCTACATCACTAAGTCAAAATATCTTTGAACAAAAACCAGCCAAGTATTGTTCATTTGAAAAATGATTAAAAATAGACAGAATGGTCGGAATCAAATGAAATTCGCTGTGAATATTTGGGATACATATAAGTACCTCTCTAACAAGTTTCAAAACGATAGCTTTACGGGAAGTAGGGAGGTGCGTAACTAAAACAATGTTTGTAATGTATCAAAAAGCCTACCCTTAGAACAGACTGTTTCTCTCCACACAATTTACAACTCCATTTTGATATTTTCTTCACTTGCTGAACTTGAAATGTTTTACACTTGTGACACTGCAAAACGTGGAATTCTTGGGGCATCTTTCTGTCAACCAGTAACTACAACAGATAACATTTAACAAATAGTCAAATAGTTTGTTTTTGTTTACAAATATCACTTCCGGTAAGATTTCCCGCGGGTCGACTAAAAATTAAATTTTCACTCTACATATTAAAAAACGAACATTGTTTTATGATAATCAGCTCTTTGGTTCAAAATAAACATTGAATACTTGTAAATCTACCAACAGACAAGAGGACTGATTTTTCTGGATATGTTTCTAGTGTTAGGCAGTGATGGTAACGTAATAAAAAAAAATTAATTACTGTAGTCTGAGTAATTAAATTTGAAATGAATTACTTCCCTTGGTGTTAGCGTCGTTTAGTGAAACGAAAGCGCCATGTTTGGAAGGTAATGATATGAACGCATGTGATATTTTGTAATAATTATGAGGTAAAATGAAGGCATTTGTTTTTCATTGGAATAGAAATTTCGAATTGAATCAATTATGTTGTTTGAATCTCCCATAATCATGGACTGATCATGTCCAATTATTTATAGGTCAAGCACGTGCAATTTTTCGCACTCTCGAATGTTCCTCATCAATTGGGAATAACAAGAATTCTAGCTTGTCGTCTCCCCTATCTTGCCCAAATATTCGAATACCGCTTGTGTATTGGTTCTGTATTTCAGGGAAGCTAGAGTTAGAAGAATAGTTTGTCTGATAAAAAGATGACAGGAATAAAGGGAGTATGCATAAAATAATACATGTAGTAGATAACCACACTCCACAGGCATCTGTTTCTATTTCCAAATAACGTTTACGTTTAGATAATATCTTCGCCAAATCATTTCATTTCATTATATTGATTTATTTCAAAGATTTTATTTGTATTGTTTAAAGCCTATATTTAACAGTGCAATGTTCCACAAATTATTCAGTGCAAAATACATAGCTTGGCTATAAACTTATTCATTTATTTATCTTTTCCAAATTCTGTCTGTCTATCCAGTGGATGAATGAAATAAGAAGTAGGAAATGGAAAAGAAGAGTGTATATTTACAATAGAATGATTTGAGATATACCAGAGTCTTTCCTTCGATTTCCAACATATAATAATGATAAAGATAAATCCTTGATATCAATCTATTTACTTTGTCTTGAAGATTTAAGTTCGTTTGAGTTTTAAAATGGGGTTTTATATAATTGAGCTGTATTTTTCTTAGATTTTTACGTTTAGAACTGGATGGTTTTAGATGTATTTGACGTTTGGCTCCTTACAGAAAGCATTGTTCATTGTGTTGTTCTTTATATAGATTATCAATGGCTGAAAATAGAAACGTGATATTGGCTTATGGAATTTTGTTCTTGATATGAACATCCATCGAAAGTGTAACCAAATCTTTATATTTGATCATTGATCAGTGAAGGGAAGAAAGTAGATTCTGGTAGAGATTAAACCAGTCAGGTGTGTGGACTTGGTCTTAGTCTACGATATCTAGGGCAGTCTATAAGGATCATAATAACAAATACAGCCCAAAGAGGCATAGGAGCTAAGTCAACTAGCTCCGGGTCTTGATAACTAGGATGGTCGATAAGACCACCTGGCCTTGACTTTTTGAAGTAAGCAACATTATATATTGCTGGTTAGCAATGGGTTCTACTACCCAGGACTTGATCCTGAAAGCTGCAAACACCTCCCTTAAGGTTCTCCTACCTTGGACGCTGTCCTGAAAGTTGAGCTGCTTCAAACCCCCAGTTGACTTTTTTTAGGAAAGATTTCCTGCCTTTTTTAAAACTTGAAAATTTTCAACATGGATTATATCTTGAATGTCTTCCCTTCTCATAGAATTGGTTACAATTAAAAATCTTTGGGTAATTTCTGATTTGTTTTGTCAACCTGAACAGCTGTTTGATACACTAAACTAAAGATAGAACAGTGTCCTTTTGCTTTCTGAAATTTTAGATTAGTCACTACACTTGACTATCTGGTGTATAGATGTTTGTTTCTGAAAGAAATCCTGTCTCAGTTATAGAAAACTCTCATTTTGAAATTCAAATTAACTTTTTTCTACAAGACAAAGTAAATATACTGGTACCAAGGATTAATCTTTATCATTGTTGTATGAAAGAACATCTAAGGACTGATCCTGGTCTGTCACAACTTGTTCTAGTGTAAAGATACTCTCCTTCTTTCTCATTTCCAACTTCTTACTTCATTCATTCATGGAGAGATAGACAGAAAGAGGAAGAGAAATGGATGAATAATCTTCCAGTCAAACTATGTTTATACATTATCAATTTTCAAAAACCAATTTCATTCAACGTGTAGACCAATAATATTTAAACAATAGAATAAAATCTGTGAAATTGGTAATAAGCAATAGCGAAGGGGGTCGGGCAGGGACATGAATTTTTCCAGGGGCACAGGTCATTGTTCGCTACGTAAGATTATAAAATCGAATGCCACTGCACACTAACATAAATTGGTCTTCAGCAAGAAGTGGGAACTGCATATGAAAAGTGATTAGTACTTCTTCTGATGAAGATGACAAAAAGAAGTATTACAATGAAAATTGTATACTAAGCATGCATCTATTTTTGTTTTCCCAAATCTAGTTTACAGTTCCATGCCACTTTACTGTGATCTGAGAACGGATGCCTGTGGGGTTTACTGCTGTTATTATACAGGTAAAATATTAACCAAAGATTCTGGTTGAGATTAAACCAAGCAGGTGTGTTGACTTGGTCTTAGTCTACGATATCTAGGGCAGTCTATAAGGATCATACTAACAAAAACCTTAAGGTCCTCTTTTCTTGGACGCTGTCCTGAAAGTTGAGCTGCTTCAAACCCCTAGTTGACATTTATCCCGCTTTATTCGTGTCCGAAAATAAGAATTATACTCACCATGTTGTTTTAGGAAGATCTTGTGTTGAATAAACTTGAATTTACAACATGGATTATATCTTGAATGTCTTCCCTTCTCACAGAATTGGTTACACATTACAAAATCAATCTTTGGGTAATTTCTGGTTTGTTTGCCTTTAAAAAAATGTTCTATTTTGTTTTTAGAATGGATGTTAAAGATGGTTGAATTAAAGAGATTAAATGACGACAGTAATGGTGGTAAACATGCCCCCGTCGTTTTATGTAACTCCCCATTTTATGTAACTCCCCATTTTATGTAACTCCCCATTCTTCTGTCACTAGTCTCGTAAAAGCAGACTAGTCGGAAATGTGTTTTTCTTTTTCTGTCTCTGATTTTGACAGAGGCAGATGTCTCGGACTAAACAATGTGTTCAAGCCCAGGACAAATCAAAAGCCCAGTACCAATCTAGCCAACGCTTTCAATCCAAGCATTCGTTTCCCTGATGATCAGTGACATTGCAAGAAGAAATAAAAATAGGGGTATCTCAAAAAGTAGAACATGAAGAGTAGCCCTTTCACGACAATGTCGCTATGATTACGTCAATTAAATAACGACACCATAAACACGTTAATCAACGTCGACATTTTGACGTTCCGATAATAACGTAAGTTGACAATACTATGCCATGTTGACATCACTATAATAACGCTATTCGACTTCGCCATGTTGACGTCACTGTGACGTTAATCACTGTTAACGTTAGTTGACGTCACTATAATAACGCTATTGATGTCGCCATGTTGTCGTCACTGTAAGAACGTTTTCGACGGTGTTAGTTGACGTCACTGAGAACGTTATTCGACGTTGCCATGTAGAAGTCTCTGTAATAACGATATTCGACTTCGCCATTTTGATGTTACGTTAATCAATGTTTATACGCCTACATGAAATGGGGGGGGTGTATATTGTCACCCATGTCTGTCCACAATTGCTTGTAAACCTCTAGGGTGTGCTTTTCTTTGATGAAACTTATATGCGTGTTTACGATCATACAAGGGTTGCCCTATTGAAAATCAGCGAAATCGGAAAAAATTTAGTTCTTCCCTTGTTCTTGAATGGCTCGTAAACACTCTACAATGTTCTTGAAACGCGTTCAATTTTAGCTTGTAAACACTCCTGAAGAACAATTCTTAATGGATTTTGATTTTGATGAGACTTGGCTTGAGTATTTGTTATCACCCAAGGATGAACCCTATTGAAAATCAGTTAAATCGAAAAAAAAAATAGTATTCAGTTGATTGCCCTTGTTTTTGAAGTATCACCCAGGGATGAACCCTATCGAAAATCAAAAATATCAAAACCTATTTAATATGAATTATTGCCCTTGCTCTTAAAATGCCTTCAATTTTTGCCTTGTAAACACTCTCCAAGTCATAATTCTTGACCGATTTTGACGAAACTTGGCAGGAGTATTTGTAATCACCTAAGGATGAACCCAGTTGAAATCAGATATATCGAAAAATATTTAGTACGAGTTATTGCCCTTGTTTTTGAAAACACGTTCAATTTTAGCTTGTAAACACTCGACAAAGAATAATTAATGGATTTTGGATGAAACTTGGCTTGAGTATTTGTTATGAACCAAGGATGAATCCTAATGAAAATCAGTTAAATCGAAATATATTGAGTATCAATTATTGCCCTCGTTTTGAAAACTCGTTTAATTATATGCAGACACTTGCTAATTTTTCACCCAAGGATGAACCCTATTGAAAATAAAAAAATCAGAAATATTATGATATAAATTATTGCCCTTGTTTTAAAACCGTCAAAATTTTGTTCGATAAACCCTTTAAGGGACAATGCTTACAGATTTTGACTAAACTAGCTTGAGTATTTTATCACCCAAGATGAACCCTATTGAAAATAAAATAAATAAAATATTAATATGAGTTATTGCCCTTGTTTTTAAGGATATTCCCTGTGCAAAATTTTATTTTATAAAAATCATGTGAATATGGCACAATGCTTTACAGATTTTGACTGAAATTTGTTGAATATTTGTTAATCACCCAAGGATGAACCCTTTGAATAATTGCAAAAATAGTCGAAAAAATATGTAATATGATTATTGCCTTGTTACTAATCTAACTTGTCAGATTTTAATGTGCCCTTTGAAAATAAGAATATCACAAAATATTTAATGATGAATTATTGCCCATGTATAACTTTAAAAGCGCGTTATATTCTTGCCTGCAGCTGCTAGAACACTTTTCAAGGCACAATGCCATACAGATTTTGATGAATTTTGTTGAAATTGTTTGTTAACACCCAACAGTGAACCCTTTAAGTAATCAAAAAAAGTGAAAAATATTAAATGAGTCATTGCCTTGTTATAAGGCATAATTCTTGACAGATTTTAATGAAACTTAGTAATATTGTACATTTATCACCCTAGAAAAGAAGAATATGATTGATGGTTGAATATTTTTTTTTATAAATATATAATCAATGCTGCCAGTGGCGTATATTACCTTGCCTGGCAAGCTATGGCATAGGAACGGATTCGATGTTGCCATGTTGACGTCACAATAATAATGTAAGTCGAATTCGCTATGTTACGTTAATCGCTGTTAACGTAAGTTGACGTCACTATATTAACTTTATTCGATGTCGCCATGTTGATGACTCCATAGGAATGTGATTCGATGTTGCCATGTTGACGTCACTATAATAATTTAAGTCGAATTCGCCATGTTGATGTCGCTATGTTACGTTAAACGACGTTAACGTTAGTTGACGTTACTTTATTAACATCATTTGATGTCGCCCTATTGGCATCACTGTAAGAACGTACTTCTACAACGCTATGTTAATCAATAACGTTTGTCCATGTTGACTTTACTTTATTAACGTTGATGTCGCCATGTTGTATATATCTTGACGGCCATGCACTTGATCCTGGAACATAGAAATGTCCGTTTAATGCACACGTACTTGTGTATTTTTAGACGATTTGTAAATTGAAATATTGTTTATTTTTGCTCTTTTATGCATTGTATTGCCCCATGGGCTGAATGTTAGACAAGACCATGTCCTTGTGTATTGGGCCTAATTCTGACCCATGTAAAATAAAGGGGTTATTATTATTACTATAATGACGTTATGTTTACGTCGCTATATTAAAATCACTGTAAGAACGTAATTTGACGAAGCGATGGTTAGTCCACGTTGTCACTATAGTAACGTCACTATAATAACGTTAGTCCACGTCGTCATTGTAACATTAGTTGACGTCAGTATGATTACGTAAATCGACGTCACTATAAAAACGTTATTCTATGTATTTATCGACTTGCCATGTTGACTACCAATAACGTAAATTTTTGTAAACCTCTAATTCGTGAGTGATAATGTTGAATAAATTATATTCTTAGTAACTTTATTTTCTTTTCATGCAGGCTTAAATTAAAACGGTGGCATGTTCATGCCCGTATGAAATGCAATATATATTTTGGGTACCTCTTATTAGCCCCATTGTGGTGGCAGCGGCCATATTTGTGGGAATCAGATGAGCGTCTCGACTTATTAATGTGTTCTGACCGATATAAGGGTAAGAATGCCCTATCTCGATATCGAACACCCGCAATTATGTCCGATCCGAGTTCCATGTAACCATTGCAAAGACAGGATAATGAGTCAAATGCATACGATTGTCCATAAAGTGAAATAGTAATCAAGCCCTGTCTCAGATCGATGTTTTAATTATTAAAAAAACATGAACAAGAAAGCGCTGTACATCTCGAAAGCGCTGGTCATGGCGTTAAAAAGTATATATATTATTGATAACCGCCCAAAGGTCAGCAAGGATTTTGAACACTAATTCAATGTTGATCTAAAGGAAGAGAACAGCAGTTTGTTCAGTGTCGTACGACACTGAGTTTGTTATAAACTTTTATTTGTGGTCTGAGGTTGAATACGGTTATTTTTTCATGATGTGACTATATTTAGATGTTTAGAGAAACCCAGATTTTTAGCCAATCAAAACACAGAAGCTAGACGACAAGAAAAAAAACATGGCGGTCCTCATGAAAAATGTGGCCGGAAGAAAAATAAAAGAATAATCATATTCATATAGATATTTTGATAAAAATATTGGTGTAGGAACGAAGCAGGTAGGTTATTTTATCGATTTGATGTGTTGTCACGTATAGTGTAGGGCAGAATTTTAAGGAAACGGCGTTTTTCCATTTTCTTCTTGTAGTCTCGAATTACACGTCCAATAAAAAATGTGTCAACGTCTTGGTTTGTTTACAAATAAAGCCGTACTTTCGGTTTGTGCTTTTGTTATGATAAATTCTGAGAACAATATCAGCTGTCATGCTTCCAAGATAAGTTAGAAATTCTGAATGAACAAATAAATGATAAATTATTCCTCTTTTTAGCTTGAAGATAAGATTTGTGAATCAAGCTTGAAGATAAGATTTGTGAATCAAGCTTGAAGATAAGATTTGTGAATCAAGCTTGAAGATAAGATTTGTGTCACGTCATCAACTGATATTGTGTAAGTTGTTTACAAGTTCATATATATTTTAGTTAAAAACAGTTATAGTAGTAGTATATCATTGAAATGCCCACGTCATCAACATTATTGGTAAGTCTGTTTCTATTTCATATCATTTTTATTCAAATGAAATTTTCAAATTTTGTCTCAAGAGCTATGAAGAAATTCACACGTATGTATGTGTCATCTGGGTTTTATAAAAAAATTATTTCAAATTATGGCTGGCATTTCCATTCTGTTGAATAGAGTCCAACTGCCTTCATTTCAGGGTCTCTTTGGGCGTTTGAAATAACAGATGCATAAATATTACACTTTTAAAAAACAACTTGAACATTTAGCTTTTGAAAATGAAGTTACATTATGCCATAAAATTGGTGCATCTTCTAAAAATAAGTTTGGAGGATTAGATTTTGAAAGTGACGGCTTAGAAATGTGTTGCTCTCAACAGTCTTATTAAACTAAATTGAAATTGTTTTTATTTCAGATGGCACCCCTCCCCCCTCCCCCTACCTCACACATTACACTAGAGGTACCAATAGATCTAAAGAGATGTGCTATGAGATTTGATTGATGCCAAATGAAACCAAACAATAATGTCACACAAATCTAAGGAAGAAAATAATGAAGTTTGTCGAATGGAAATCCAGATTTTTCCAAAAAGAAGCTACCAATAAAAGTTTCTAGAAACAGAGAAACCAAGTTGGTCATCAGAAGATGAATGTACCGCTAGATTTGGTCATGGGAAAATGAAGTGTATCCCAATGACGAGTGTGAAATGGAATCAGAAATGAAGATTATCAGTACAAGTCATCATAAAGCACAAAGAAAAATCAAGGTGGTGGGCTGCTCAGGTAGGTCGAGAATATTATAGCAATGTAGCTTGTATAGAGAGGGTTAGAAAGTGGGACCACTGTTCATTTTATCTTGCTAGTTGTCAATTTGAGATACCATGTAGCTTAAGTAAAGAAGATGATGTTGAAAGAAAGAAAGAAACAACTATATTTTACATTATAACAACTTAGGTTCACAAGTCTGCCGTGACAAGGATCCTTTCTACCAGCTGGTCCTTGGCCGAACCTCTTGGCATTGATCTTTCCCAGATTATCCGTACCCATTTACAGCTGGGTGAACTGGAATTATGAGTGAAGATGACCTATTCAAGGTCATCGAACTATCAAACTCCGATCCAGATTAGAACTCACATCCGACAACGCTCTAACAGCCGTGCTATAGACCCACATCTAGAACTTAGCAAGCATTAGGCTCACTATGAACACTAGATAGGCTCACTATGAACACTAGATAGGCTCACTATGAACACTAGACTAGGCTCATATGAACACTAACATCATTACCAGAATATAAGAATAGATATTTTGTGAACAAAAATTTCTGAGATCAAAGGTTTTTATCTTGCGAGATACCAAGATTAGAAGTGTGGGCTACAGCCTGGCTGGTTACCTCAGTGCACACTGCATTGTGTGATCTTGGAGATTCTCATTCCCCAATAAATAATGATATAGTTTTTAAAACTTTTCATTATTGTTGTAAATTACAGAAGATTTAAGCCCAGTATTAAGAATGTATTATTTGTTTTAGGTAGATGAGTTGTTCACTGAAAAACTAGCCCACTACCACCCCCCTCCCCTCCCCCTTATACTGGTACTGTAATACTGTTACATACAGGTACCATCTTGGAACCGTGATTGAAACATATCAAGTAAGTTATCTTTGTAGTTTTCTTATTCCCATATTACCCCTGGTTAATTTTGTATAGAATGTATCACAGGTTCTCAAATATAAAATTATTTTGGAATAAAAAGATAGAAGTATTGGTTAAGAAATTTTTGAATCTACGTAATTTCACCAAGTTCCATGTTAAGATGTTTGAATTGTTTTTTATTTCCAGGTTGACTTCTGTCCTGAAGAATTTCTCCATTTTATAATTGATAATAATTCTGTAATATGTATTTAAATTGTAAGGCCAAACAGAAAACTAATCTTTGGTTATAATTATTGCCGTGGGGCCCCTTCTCTCAAAATAGCTTGAGATCTATTACTTGAGTGAATAGTTCTACAAACTTACACAATGAAAATGTGTTGAAATTGTTTGAGAAAAAAAGGGGCCCCTGCTAATAAAATGTAATTTAGATAACCATAGAAATATTCTATAAGATTTGAACCAAAATGTTCCATTAATAGAGGAATAATGGCACAATGAAATTATATATAGACAAACTTTCTTCAAGGAAATTATATATAGACAAACTTTCTTCAAGGAAATTATAATCAAACTTAACACAAGCTTTGTGAAGAAATATATTTGTGTTAGTGTTTTCAAGCGAAATATTTATAAAATTATGTGTTTATTGTTAGATTATTAAGAAAATCTAAGAAATTATATTAACA